>OZ010594.1:64557351-64612351 GCA_963932145.1 Acanthosepion lycidas | reverse complement strand
CCCGCTATAATTATTAAATTAAACTAACCTCTCACCCAGCATATTAAATATTAAACATCATCATATAAGGATTACAAATTTCTACCTGTTACATATACACTGTCATCAAAAACAAACAAATAACCAGCTTTAAATATAACAAAATAAACAAACTTTTTTACAAAAATTTAAAAATAAATATAAATAATAATAATTTTTACCTATCATAATTTTACACAAACCCCACCACACGTATATACATACATGCTAAGAAATTTATTCACTGGAAAAAAAAAATATGACATGTATACATTCATGAGATTTTCATGAGAAATTTTCGCTACACTGCCATACTTTGAATTTCAACATACAAATGCGTATGTATAGACACAACAACACCCGTATATGTCATATCCGAAACTGCCCACATTTGTTTATATATGTATGAGTCCCGACGGACGACCAAGTATGTATATGTGTCTACATACATCGATGTTTGCGTTAGTACGATGACAAAACGACGAAGTTTCCCCCACCACTTCCACAATAACACTAATACACGCAATCTACATAAACCCAATTTTTAAAAAAATGAATCAGTTTGCCTGACGATCGCTAAAGCGGTAAACCAAGGGTCACAAACTCAGATCTATCCAACAATATATATATATATATATATATATATATATATATATATATATATATAGAGAGAGAGAGAGAGAGAGAGAGTTTTAAAGTGTGTTATATTTATGGAATAAAGTGCTCAATATCAGAGATGGAGCGTATGTAAATATAAATATAAAAGTGAACATTGAAGTCAATACTCAGAGGAGACAGTCTGTTTCATGCTAGACGCAAGTGTCAAGCCGGGAAAAATCCAACAGTCACAGCCTAAAGATTGCGTTTCGCACGAAGAAGCCTATCGCTTCTGAGTGTTGATTTTAATGTTCACTTATATATATATATATATATATATATATATATATATATATATATATATATATATATATATATATGTGTGTGTGTGTGTGTGTGTGTATGTGTGTGTGTGTAGCGCACAGGGAGTGCTACTGATAGGAAAATAGAGCTCGGTGTGTAAAATAATAGATTAATTTATATTAATAATAGATAGATATATGTTTCTCGGCATTTGATTCATCTTGTTTCATCCATGGAAGATTTGCATCGGACCATGAAGAATAAATTTCTTCCTCATGCTTCCCAGAAACTTTAGGAATCTCTTTCTAATTGTAAATTGTAGTTGTTATTTTCCTTAGAAGTTCCCTTTTGCTCACATCTTCTCTACGTGGTATTCTTAGTAATCTCTATCGCTTCGAGCACTTTCTTCATCTGTGAGAACATATTCCAATATTCACTGCTTATATCTTGCAAATTATTGAAATCGCTATATAACCATGTTATAGTTGGGAAGGATATTAGAAATATCAAAAACTTATACTGGGAGAAAACTGCCTGTATATGTATAGAAAATAAATTTATTAATTACACAAAAATAGAGAGTTACATGTAAAAAGTATGTACCTTATCAGGGATCTTTTTCAACCTATAATGTGAGGCGAACTACAATTCCTACCAGGATTTAATATTGGATGCTATAAACTTAACATAAAATATACACATGACACAAAACTTGATGGCAGAAATGGAAAATAAACCAAAAGAAATCCCACAGAAAGTAATTAAGGAAAGAGCGAAGAAAGAATACATCAATTGCAAGAAGGAAGAATCCATGGTTGACAGTCAAAGGGACAGCTCAACATGAAAATTAAAATTTTGAGATAACAAAATCAAACGAGTATAAGAATTTAAATATCTGGGAAATGTTTTGACAAACGACGGAAAGTGGTACGCCAAAATCTGAAGGGGCATTTGTATCGTGAAAGCTGCCTTCGAAAAGCTAATCAAAGTATTAAGCTTAAAGAAAAAATTATTAGAAACCAAGAAAAGAGTACTGAAATTTTACGTGATATCAGTCCTCCTATTTGGTAGTGAATACTGGTCAATCTCCCCGCAAGCGAAGAATAAACTTAAAGCAATAGAAACGTGGTTCTACAGTAGGTTGCTGAGAATTGCATGGACAGGACATGTGGGCAACAAAGAAATTTTCAGAAAACTGAAACGCAAGTAGTCACTTATACCTAACATCAGAAAAAAAATTGGATACTTTTACTGAACATAATGAGGAAAAGGGGCTTAAAAAATTTAACAATTCACAAGACATTGATGTCAAGTGGGGCAGAGTAAAACAGCGTTTAATCTAACTAGCATACTCGTGTAAATGGAAGACAGAAGTAGATTTAAGAGATTTAATAAGAGCAACAAAAGACAGGGAATTGTGGCGCTCCATGATCGCCAACGTACTAAAGGCTCAGGAGACATAGACGAAGACACAGTTCAGCACAGTGATGAAATTGTCTAGCATTCACTGTTGTAGATGAGATCTTATATATAAAGTCAGCATCTCCTCATAATTGGCTTATATTAGGAAGGCATTTTACCTATGCTTATACATATATCTGCGTCGCATTTTCCCTTTTCTCTTACAGAGCTATTTAGGGCATTGCATTTCTGCACCTACCATATTTTGAGGCCCCTAATAATTAGCTCACACCGAGGTCTATCAGCTCAATTAAGTATCTGTACCTGGCTTATTTTTAGTTACCCAATACAAATATAATTTGTCTATTTTATTTACAAGTATACATTCTATGAAAAAAAAAAATGAAAAAAAAAACAACCATTATTCATAGAATCAAAAAGAAACAATTTAGATTTCTAGATCCTTTTAAAATTATGAGTCAAAGACGGTACGAAAAATTTAACAGTGACAGGTCATATTGAAGGCCTAGGAAAGCGGTGAATAACCTACCTAAATATATTGCGTAAATGGTTTGCAGAACAGAGATTAGGAGAGTCAACGAAGGTCTATTATTGCCTAAGGATAGGAAGTTGTGGATAAATTTTATCGCCCACGTCCTGAAGGGTCACGGCACATTTAAAAAAAACTATATTCCCACAGTTAATAGCTAGTCCTTTATTCTTGTTACATAATTACGGTTTCCAAATGTCAATGGGTCTTTCACATATTTTCAAATTCATAACTGCTTTGGCATGGTGCCGTTTCAACATGATGGGCGCAATATCAATTAGCGTATATATTCTTAATTACAGTCTAGCGCGCAGATGATGACAGAGAGCAATGTGCAATTGAGCGCATCTCGTCAACAAGCGGAAATCTAAATTCGAGCGGCGAAATAATTAACTAACCATAAAATAAAAACGGCTATGAAAGATGATAACATTAATGATTTTCAAATGTCTTAATAGCACAAGGGAATATTACAGGAAATAAGATCACTAATTACCCTGGCGAAGAGATCATTGCGTTGGCTTAGCGGCCTGGCATATTACGGCGCAGATCTGCGCGTATTTTTATTTGAATACGCTTGGTTGATAGTTGCGTCTTGTTTTGTGCACTGATTAAAAGCAGTATTTTTGAATTGCGATATTGCGATATTCATGGCGCGTACGTGATCTTAACTGACGATAAACTACATCCAGAAGCAAGGCTTCTGATCAGGAGTTTTTGATGAGTGTGGAAACACCTCTTAATTCTAGCTGTTCCCAGATTCAGCTGTACGGTTCCAGCTGTAGGCAAATAGTTAACTTCCAACCTGGGGTCAAAATACAATGAAAAAAAAAAAAAAAGATTTTCACAGGAAAAAAAGAATAATTTTACCAGTAATACATTTTTGAAAAAAAATAAATGTTACCCACAATGCATTAAAATATATTTTCAGAAATGTATCTTACAAACTGATTTCTTACAAAGAATTCCTTTTCTGTCCATACGAACCTATCCTAAACATCTTGTCGGCATTAAATAAACCATTGAGGTTGATATGACGTAACACAAAATAAACCAAATCGCAAACTGACGTTGTGGTCTTGGCGCTATAGAATCTTCTTATATAGCATTTGATATGTTTGCTTTATAAATGAAAGTAAAACGCGTTTATTGAAGCAATAATTTTAAGAATTGGTGTGCCATGTTCAAACTGCCATCTCGTTTATAGTGTACATTATCGTATGACTGATCTTGTAAAATGCCTGAATTCAACAATTCCCCTGACAGCTATGGTTTTAATTGTAGGATAGAGCTCGCATTCCAACGCTGGGTAGCAGCCAGTAGGAGAAGCCCAAAAAATTGGACTCAGTGACAGGAGAAAACTGTTACTTTTTCCTTTGATAGACGCCATGAAAATTCAGAGATTATAAAGGAAATAAATGCATGGAGGGCAGATAATTATTGAGGTTTGCGGATTTTAATCTTTTGAACGAATAGGTTTAAATGTTATTTGGAATCGATAAAATACTTTATTAATATGATTCGACGGCGCAGACTTAAAGGCACACGAGCGCCCAAACACATAATGGATAGCCGTTCATATCTCTGTATACCTGTTTACTCGGGTGGCTAATCAATTCCTGTTTCAAACAAAAGGTCAGGCACATTCACATAGGATAACGATGATTATACTACAACTATGCTGAGTACACATTAGTTACAGTTCTCTCTCTTAGAAAAAGAAGGATGTATATATGTGTGTGTGTTTGTGTGTGCGTATGTTTGTGTGATGTGCCTCTGTTTCTGTTTTTGTTTGTGACATTATATATATATATATAAATATAAGACAAATTTTAATACTGTTTATTATAAGCAGAGCATTTACTTAAATATTTGTATCTATAAAAAGAAATTATAAACATAAAAATTGTCTTAATATATATATATATATATATATATATATATATATATATATATATATATATATAAAGAGAGAGAGCGAGAGTGAGAGAGAGATAGAAAATGGTGAAAAACGTAGCAAGAGTGAGCAAGACATTACCGACCTAGTATATATATATATATATATATATATATATATATATATATATATATACACACACACATACATACATATATATATATATATATATATATATATATATATATATATATATATATATATATATATATATATATATATATTATTTCAAATCTTTAAGAAAAAAAATAACCATTTTCTATTCCGTACAATTGCTGGAACAAAAGATTTATTTTTGTGTTTTTATTTTATTTTAATTACCAAATAACTTCAGAGTGTGGGGGACTATTGCTCTCCATAGATTCCTTTTCCTCATTATCTGTGAATTGCTTCGGTGAAATAATGACAGCGTTTCTGATATTCTTCACTGTGGATTGGAATTCAAATTATAGGTCTTCTATGCTGGCTGCCTACCAATGCTAGAGAACCCAGTCTACCTTCATATTCTGCTTACACTTGCGTACCAAATGCAAGTGCCGGCGACCTAAAATTATTTCCCTCAATCTTTTCTTGTGTTCATCTGGTACGGTGCGTATATTAATTTGCATAAATTTATCCACGAGATCATTATTTTGTTCTACATTTATTAAAGTTATGTAAAACTTTGCAATCTCTTGACTTTTCCAGATGCACGTGTATTTGCTATAAAGTTTTAACTAAGCGGGGATATAAGTAATGGATGCAAGGGTCAGATCTTTTTTTTTTAATTCACCCCTAAATATTAATTCACCTCAAAATAAAAAATAATTTATACTTAATAAAATCCACAACAAAATTCAGAAATGTCATTTAAAATTTGTTCAAAATGCATACAAATAAAAGTCTATCATGTCGCAATGTGTCCCAAACATAGACTTATTCTTCATTTTCGCGTTCCGCTAGATGCGTTCAGTTGTTTGCATGTGAGCTGATATTTCTCAGCCAACGAAATTCATAACATACTTAGCACTACTTAGAAGCAAATAGGATAGCGGTTTGCGAACCGTTCAAGAAAAATAAGAACAAAAACCAATCGTCCTGGGCATGACGATGAACTACATCCGGGTCCTGGGTAAGACGATATACTACGTCCGTCAGCAAGGCCTCTGATCAGGAAGTTTTGAGGAGCGTGGAACCATCTCTTAATTGCTGATGTTCCCAGGTCCACCCTGACTCCGGGTGGTAGCACTTGATAGGGTGCCAGCTATCAACAAATAGTTAACCCCTAAACTAGGGTCAAAGCACTATGAAAGTGTACAAATAGGTTTTAATACCCGTAATACATTTTTGTAAAAAAATATTACAAGCAATACATTTTTGAAGAAAAATTAATACCAGAAATACGTTCTTGGAAAAAATATTACCAGCAATATATTTCTTGAAAAAAAAAAACTGCCAGAAATAATTTTTTGGAAAAATATCAGCAATAAAAATTTTGTCGGCATTAAATAACCCATTTAGTTTGATATGCCGTAAACCAAAGCTAACCAAGCCAAAACCAATAAACAGTTACAATGCGCGAATTTCTTAGCACACAATCCGACCCTCACACCAAACGCATAACACTTGGTTTCAACGAACAATGAAGGCAAATTAAATGATATTTAGTACTATAAAAGATATGATGTTGTGGAGAGCCACGGTGACACATGTCCTGGAGGGTGACCGCCGCACGTAGATGTTTTATTTCACGAGAATTCCTAGGAGAAATCAAGAAACTTTAAAAATGATATTTAGTCAAATTTTTCCGAAGGAGTCGTATTGAAATCATTTTAGCTTTCCCTTGTTGTATTAATTTTTCCTTTAATAAAACCAACAATTCCAGAATTGTGAATAGTTTAGCATCAGTACACAACTATACAGAAAACTTTCTTGGAAGTATTATTCCATCACACTGAAACTTTGGAGCCAGATAAAACAGTGACTCCATAAACTTTCATTTTAAAAAAAATGTAAGGATAATTTTCTCTTTATTCATGAAAGAGAAAAAAAGAATAAAATAAATTAACTTTTTTCCAAAATTATAGTACACTATAAGCTATTGATATGCATATGTAGATTTACCAGTATATATATATATATATATATATATATATATATATATATATATATATATATATATATACTTTTATTTCTATTTTCTGCAGATATGATCAGCCATGAATCTTCTTGCCTCTCTGAATTCGTCTCAGACTACCCGCATGTAGCTGACTCTCTCTATTTACGTTCATATATATATATATATATATATATATATATATATATATATATATATATATATATGTATGTATGTATTCTTCGATTAGTCTCCATATTTCATGGTGACGTACATAGCTTTTAGTCACAATGAATCGACCTCCGAATATTGTTAGACCCATTGGAGATTCTTTTCTTAAAAGAAAAATCTGTCTCGTCTGATTTTTTCAGTGTTCGTTACTTCTCATTCTCTTACTCCTCCACCCACCTACCGACTTTACTTGTGTTTTTTCTATTATTTGCAACACAATTAGAAATTGTCAACTGACACGTCACCCGTGGGGGTGAATAAACCAGTGCTGATCAAAGAACCGACACAATTGCAATGTCGCATTTTTCCTTCTTTTTCTTCTTTTTTTAACAAAATTATACATTGTTGCTGAAAAACAGTGATATTTTCACGTGCACGACCCGTGTTTCTTAAAGAAACGGACCAACCAACATCCGCTCTTTCAGAGCTTGCTCGATGGGATACATGTTTGAATAATTCTCCCACGGACAATGTTACTAATTTGAAAGTCGATATGTTCTTGGATGATTTTTGAAGCAAATGCTCCTCTTTTAGAAAACGAAATGGCGAGACAGTTTTCTTATTTCCTCTTCCTGTCTTATTATTCAGCGAGAAATATTCAATCAGGTTCAGTGTATCAGTAACAAGTAAAAACTGGCTGATCACATCCCTGAACAGGCAAGAAAACAACCCCTACCCTCCTACGTGGACGTTCGCACTTGCCCATTGATCCAGTCCTGTCTGTTGATTCATTCCTCTACTAGAGCAGAATATCCTTTACAGAGACCCAGATACTGACACGCCATTGAGACATATGGAGAGAGATGGCCAGGTGCTTCGTGGCGCAGCGAGCCAAGCACTACACCTAATCATGGAACTAATGCTGATGCTGTTGATGATGATGATGATGATGATGATGATGATGATTAAGGTATATTACTATATATAGAGATACACATAGTCGGAATATGTAACCTATGGCCGGATTGTTGAATCTTTACTAATTTCACCTAATACAAGGTCCAAGATCCACTCAAAGTAGAGTGTTAGTTTTGCTGTATGAGAGTATGAGGAGGAGGTAAGAAGTGCAGTTTATTCCTACAGGCGTAGTACAGGCGCGCGCACGGACACACACACATACACATACGAATACACAGGCAAAGAAGAAAAATCAACCTAACACTAATAAAAAGCGCTTTAAAAAAAAAAAAATAGAAAAATAAAGAAAATGAGAAAATTGGCAGATAATTGCTGATACCTGAGGAGTGAGTCGAAAGATTACACAAAGTCTCGTCTACGACACTCTGAAGTCGGCATGCTGACTATAACATTGACCACCTGACAAGTTTTAGAGTTGCATTATGATTATATATATATATATATATATAAAATTCGCTTAGAAATGAAACAGGACTAGGGACTAATATAATTTTATAATTGAATTTGAAGTTTTTAGTTTCTGATTTTCAAACATGGTAATTCCTGTGTAGCGATGGGACCATATTTTGAAATTAAGTAAATTTATATAAATTTTATGGTTGACCTTAACCTTCAAGAAGTCACAATTATAGTGATAGGGAAAATATCTCCTGGGGAGTTTGTTTCAAAATGCTGTAGTTCTTAGTAAGAATCTGTCTGAATAGGAATTCCGTTTAACCTATGTAATACAAAGATAATTATGATGTTTCGTACCAGTGTAGATTGTATGACATCTATTAGATGCTAAGGTCAGAAGTGGTGGAACTAAGAAACGTAGTCCATCCGAACATTTGCCATAGAAATAGCGATAAAATAGCAAGAGGATTGCAATGTATCGTTTGCAAAAACGGGATTTAGGGTGGAAAATAATTCATCGCCTGAATATCGAACACCGACGCTTTTTAACTTTGCAAATAGTGGCACGTGAGTACTGTCCAGACCCAGCCTAGATATGTCAGCAAATCACAATTTTTGCCTTGAAAGAAGTCTTTAGCTTTGGGTGGCAGTCTTTCTAGAGATGCTGTCGCGACAGAAACAACCGGATTCAGGGTTGGCGTCTTACATTACTGCAGAAATAGAAAGTTAGACATTACCTGTTCGTCTTGAAAGACGACTAGATGGAACATATAAAAATCTGCTTTAAAAATTCAGAATATCAGTTGGAGATGCCGTACAACGCTTAACACAATTAATGAGAAATGAGATCAATCTATCTTAAACTCAAAAAAAAGCGATCGTTGTTTGTCGGCCACTACAACCGAACAGACACGTAAGTGGTCTCATTCTTCCTTCTTTCGCATCCTTTTGGTGGTGTCTTCTCACAAAAGTTGACTTTCTCAGATACTATGGCTCGGGACTCAGGGTTGGACATTGGGGATCTTGAGACGACAATATAAGACCTTGTAGTGTGGAAAGAGATTGTTAATGTTGTTCCAACCAATCAAAGGGAGGTCGACGAATGATAATTATGTTGATTGGTCTGATGTATTTCCTGTAAATATAGAGCATAGCAGAATAATTACAGAAGCAGTACAAGGAACCATTTTTTCAGCGTTTATAGAGATGGATCGCATATATGCGTTTCACTTGTCTGTTGCGAGCTTTAGTCCCAATAGGCGTTCACAGGAAGAACCCAACTCGACAGAACAACCATTCATAATGATAGGTGAACATTCAGTGTTTGTCTCGTCATGTCAAATTGGAATAAAAATATATTTGATAGGTATAAAAACAGATAATTCAACTGATGAAATCGTATCTCACTTTTTTTTATTTATTTTGATTTTTGGTGTGTACTCATTTATTTCGGGGTCCAGCCCAGAGACCTAAGGTTAAAAATGGCATCATGTCCACGGACAAATACATACATATATATATATATATATATATATATATATATATATTTATTATATATATATATATATATATATATATATATATATATATATATATATATATATATATATATATATATATATATATTACATAGATAAAGCCCTTCGTAGGGTTTAGGCTGTACTCGTGAGAACAATCTTTTGTATTTCTTTAAGGTATGGACTTCCAGGAATCCCTTGTGATCTTTTTCAACTATTCCGGGGTCTCCAATGACAACAGGAATTGATAATATTCCCATGTGCCACATTTTTGATTGTTTTTGAAGATCTTTATTATTATTATTATTATTATTATTATTATTATTATTATTATTATTATTATTATTATCCCGGGTTTTGTTAAGCGAGACACGAGCTAATGTAAAAAATTCCAAATATTCTTGTTCATGCCTTTTAAAACTATACTTTAATTGTTATATCTGATCTGATGATGCTACTATGGATCACAAGATTATTCACAAAATTCAAAGACGTGTCTCTACTGTATTCGATCTTAACCTGGCGTCACGACTAATGTTACGTACCTTCACTTTGTCTTCTAGAAATATTTGCATGACAATTGTGCTGATGAGTTTTCCTTCTTGGTGCCTCTACTACATTCAGTTACGTGTGACACTAGATTGGCAATTAAGTTTCATCATTTAATTGCTGAACTAACTAGATCCAACCGTATGCTCAATTCTAATAGTCTCTTTTCTCGCTCTTCTCGCCTGTGGAACGCCCTACCTATTTCTCGCCTTTCAATATCTTCGAAACCCTACATGCAACTTCATTCGTCATCTTCCGTCTTCCTGAAACTTGTTCTTTGATTGTCCTTTCTCCTCACTACTCCTCACTACTCCTCACTACTCCTCACTACTCCTCACTAATACCTACTAGTTGACTTTCGTTTTGCGTCTTATTAATATTATCTTCTTGCTTTCAGTGGAATGATTAAAACAAACGTAAATCTTTAGCATTATACTGAAATAATGGTCCTTTTAACGTCCTCGACAGCGTTTTGGACCATCATTTAGCAAAAGCTGTTGAAGTAGACACAGACAAAAATCTGAAGGAACTCTTTGACAAGGTAGCAAAGCAAAGCGGGAAGGAGATATAAACAAACAATTATAAGTAGACAATATATGTTGGTTAAGAAGAACGATGTTTCAAGTTATGAGCTCGGAATAGGAGGCGTTAAAATCACGAAGCAGTCTCGAAAGCGTACTGGAACTGTCAAAGATTTCTTTCAAGTACTTAATAAAGTATCACGAGACAGTAATATTTCGTTATATACAAATACAAAATGATTGATGAACTATTCTATTTTTTTCATTCTTCCTATATGACAGTGAATGTCGGATGATTTTTTCACAGATGAAGAGGGACTAGAAATTTAGTTCTACAAAGGGACGGTGTGAATACTATAAACAGAACATCTGCGCAAGGAATGCAGAATGTTGACTTATCTAAAAAAGTCTTTTCTTCTTAGAAAGGAATCCTTCTAACCCGATTTTACGTTTCCCCATTAGAAGATTATATTGCTACACACAAGTCGGAAAAATTACGCAAGATTAAAAATGACAGAAAGTTTGGAATTTCCGTTTTATATCAACTTTCGCTTCATACTATTTAGAGAAAACGTGTACCGTTTTAATCATTAATAAAACAATTTTTTCTTCTTTTCCAATTTGTGAAGCTTCTTCACAATATTTAATTCCCTGTAACATCGATTTCAGGATAAATATTTTCGAGCGTTTGTTAACATACTAGTGTCAAATTTCAACGTTACTAGTTTGACTGTTGTTTTGTGTCCGAATACGGAATTCCGTGCGAGACTAAAATAAATTTAATAAATATCTATATTGAAAGAATGTAGTTAACGGTCTATGAACCCAAGGTTACATCAAATTTAGTAAGCCACAAGTGTTGCAAGGACATCAACTGTACTGCTGCCATACCAATGGTGGTGGATCATGGGGATGATAACCTGTCGAAAACCACCACTCCTCAGGCAGGTTCATACTATTAGCAAATTTGAATATAACTCGCTACGTAATTATTGTCTCTTTGTGTAAGATGACACTTACCTTAACGAATATATCGAATGATATGGAACTTTAAAGTTGTATATCTGTTGCAGTTTCAGAGAGGAAAGTAATGATGAATCTGCTCTTACGTATCGTGTATAAAGTACTTAGATTCTAAAATGTTATCACATTGCCTGTTTTAGATAATCAGTCTCGTGTTAATCCTCTTTTTCTTGGGCGTATTGTGTTGAGGTGCTTATGTCTGATCGAGGAAACGTGACTTTTTGATATTAAATGTCCAACATGGAAAGCTTGAGACAACAAGAAATCGGAAAGAAAACTGACTTTTCCATAGTACAATTCAGTTTGATTTCATCATCATAAAACGACAATAAATCGTTTCTTTATCGATGACGGGCAGTATTTTAATCACAAGAAGAATTGTAACTGACATGTGCTGTGATTATGTCAGAGTATTACAGATGGAATGGTTCTTATTAAAATCCTTGAATTCTGTTCAGTGACACCAGGTACCAAATTCAGCACGAGACAATTCATATTCTAAGAGGAATTATATAAAATCGAAGCCAAACAAAAGCAGCTAGAATTCGTATTCAGTTTCCCAGATTTCGTTTTTCAGGCAGTTCCTTCAGATCATAAAAGCTTAACACAATCCAATATCCCTACTCTGATTTTCCTGACTTGATTTTATAACAACTTTGAAGTATCAAGAATTAATGAAAAGTACAAGACTAGTATTTCTTCAATTCTAAGAAATTATTTAAGAAGAATATTTTTGGCAAAAGGCGAAACATTTTCTTGAAGAATGCCAATATTAGTACCATTCCCATAATCTGGTATAAAAATTCTGGTTTTCTTTTAATTCCCTATGAAATTGTTCTCATTGTGTTACAAAACATAAAACTACTCTATGTAAATGTAGTATCCATAAATGTTTCGGATGAAGGAGAATAATTGTTAGAGAGATTTTTCTTTTATTTAATTTATGATACTAGAAATTGTTCGCAACATGCTGACGAGTCTGAAATCCTCACATTATTTAGTATTCCTGAAGTTATCGCTAAAGTATTTTCATGAGATTTACAAACTACGTTTCCTTCAATTTTTCAACCCAGTCGATGAAATTTAAATCATCTGGTTTATTTGGAGACATATCTTGATAGAAACATCACCTCGCGGTGTTTTACGCTCCCTCGTAAAACCAACTGTACTTTATACTCTCCTTACCAGTTTTCACTTCTCCACAAATTTAGTTTCAATAAATCAATGTATGACTAATTTAGAGGCTGAGGCGGACGGACGGAACTTTATAGAGAGAAAGATACATTGTTTAAGAAGTAAACATGACGTTTCATGAATTATTATTTAAATTTGTTGTTTAACGAAAGGAAAGAACAAAACATAAAAAGTAAAAAGAGAGATTGTAAGGTTGTTAACGAAACAAAAAAAAAATTAGTAAAATAATGCGAATTTCAAATTGGAGGTAATAAAAATTAATTATCTAGTGAGCGTCTTAACAGAGGGCAGAAAATGTGACACCGAAATCCGAAATCGTATTTAGATAACAGAAATGCAATCTGAAACGTAAGCAAACTATTAAGGTACAGAAAAATTTAATTGGAAACAAGGAAAATAGGCCAGACTTATTATGTAATATCGGTACTCATTTATGACAGTGGATGATGAACAATCTCATCACGGATGAAGAGGACATTAAGGTCAACACCGAGGGGCAATACTCTCGTTTCATACTTCAACGCAACATCCAGTGACGCATGTCCTGAAGATGGCGTTGAATCACGCGCCAGACAGCCGCCGCTTGGTGTTGACCTTACTGTGCACCGATATATATATATATATATATATATATATATATATATATATATATATATACACAAGCACACACACACACACAGATATATATATATATATATTGTATGTACTTAAGTACCATTTTTCATTAATGTATGTTCCATTAAATAACATAGAAAAGTTTTGCCTATTTATTTTAAGCAAATTCCTTTCATATGGTCTCATAAACTTAATAACATTATCACTGAAAGACGAAAGACAATCTCCATATTGATACATGTTTTTTAATCCTTTCTGAGCTTTCGGCTTACAAGCTATCATCAGGGATTGCAGGTACATTTACAATAAATTAAAAAAATAGACGGATATAGCACGAGTTTGTCGTTGCTTGGAAATCTTCCATGCAGACAAAACAGACTATCATTGTTGCTATGTCCGGGTATTTTTTACTTTATTGCAATGTACTTGTCATCTCTGATAATAGCTTATGTAAGCCGAACGCTTAGATGGGATTAAAACCATGTATTAATATGGTGATTTTCTTTCGTCTTTCAATGATAATGTCATTAAGCTTAGCAGACGATATGAAAGGAATCTTTTGAAGCCTTTATATATATATATATATATATATATATATATATATATATATATATATATATATATATATATATATATATATATATATATATACTTTTTTATTTTTTTCAAGGTTGTATAAACATCGCAAAATATGTGCCGTTTTTGGAGATAGTGTCATATCTGAGACTAATGTTTTTAATTTGATTGTGAGCTTCAGAATTAGAAATATTTGGTTTAGAAGTAGGAGTTTGAAGCCTGCAATCGTCGATGATCCAATCGAAAAGTTGATTTGAAATAATGCCGGGCACAAGATGTGTGACATCGCACAGATACTCCACATCTCACATTCTTGTGGGAGTTTTATAACGCATCTCTTTTTATTATCTAGCTGCCTGTGATATAATAGGCAAAAAAAAAATACAGTTTATCCATTTAAAATAAACCAAACAGAAATATGTTAATGTCCATTATGACAGCACGATACATCACGCCTCTAAAGATTCTGCATAAATTTGTACAACTTGAGTGAGATATTCAGCTACATTCGTTATATTTACCATACATTTTTCTTTACGATTACTACTTCCTCAGATCGTACACAATTATCTTGATAGGAAGTAATTATTTTCTCAATTTTGGTTCTCTGTGTCGCGCCTGAAGGTTCTTCTCGCCGGAGTCCATGCTTCAAATCTGCAAATCAACCATTCGTCCTTGCATGGAGTACTGCTACCATATTTAGTCAGGTTCTTCCGTTGTTCATCTCGAGGTCCTAGACAAAATCTAGAGACGGGTATGCAATGCTGTTGGTCCTGATCTGGCATCTCTCCTACAGTCGCTATCTCACTGACGTTCTGTGGCTGATCTCTGTCATTTCTACAAGTACTTTCATGGCAACTGCTTCAACCAGATACTTTCACTGGTTACCAAATAGCACGAATTTAAGGTCTCTACTATTAGGTTGGTGCGAAAATAATGACGTAATGATGTCGTTTTTTGACGTTAAAAATACGTCAAAAAACGACATTATTACGTCACTATTTTTTGCAACAACCTAATATGTTGACATCTCGGCCCCACCCTTTCACTGTCGAGACGACTAAATGTAGCCATATTTTCTACTCCAACAGCTGCTTATCTCGCACACACCGTCAGTGGAACTCCCTTTCTATCACTCGCTTGACATCTATAATGTTCAAATATTCAAATGTAATGTCAGTCGACCTATTTTGATGCCCTGACCTTGATCCCTGTCTTTCTCTTTATCCTTTTCCCGAACACTACTCTTTGCTATTATTCTCACTCTCTGTAACCCCTTGGGTGCTAGTGGTACTCTTGCCCTGCTTGGAGCGAATTGCTTAAAAAAGTCTGTAAATTTAACTCTTCTAGATAGGTGCCAAGTTCATGGGGGCGGTATAAAATCAAGAAACTGATATTGACAGCAGAGAAAATAAAAATTTTGACCCTTTATTTTGTGTATTGTTTGTAGAAATAAGAAAACAGGAAATATTGTCATTTTTAGTTTAAATATGTTCTTGTAGGTTCGATGTGACGCAAGCGTATGTTAAATATGTTACTATTTCTGCTAGGCAAGCGCGAAATAAGTGGGAATGTTCTGGTATTGATATGCCACTGAGACTGCATATTACAAGTGATGTTTCACACGCAAACCTGATTAGAGATGTTTGGAGCAAAGCGAAAATAGAGAAAACCGCGTGAAACGAGGAAGGCTGAGGGGGGAATTCATCTCCAATAATTAGTTATTCTCCTTGGGGAGAAGCTTGTGATTCTTCGAAAAGTCGACAAAGTGAAATTGTAACCCAAATATCAGGAAGTTGCTTAGCAAAAGAAAAAAAAAAAGAAAAGAAAAGAAAAAATGAAAAGACATTGTTTGGCTTCCGATCAACCTGTCGACCTAGACTTTCTACGATTGCTGTCAGCGTCTTTTGTGTAAAAGTTGAAGGAACGAACTCCGGGAATCTTTGAAGACCGGGGCTCAGATCCGAAAAGGGATAAAACAGGAAAAAGTAATTTCCGATTCAGCTTAGAAAATTGCAAACTAATTACCGATGTTTTTTCCAGTATTATTTGTCTTTCTTTTCAATTTGTTTTCTCTTTAATGCTTCTTATGATATTCTTTTATCTCGCAAATTGCCTGATGATCAGGGATTAGTTCTCACTTGTCCATATTTCTTTTCTATTGTCTTTTGCTCCTGAGTTACAAACAATAAAGTAGATATGTTACATTATAAGGACGTCTTTTACGGAAGCCTTCATTGACCGTTTTACAGTAATGTTTGTTCATCGTAAACAGGCCTTAAATTACCACTTAAAAAGTTTCCTGTTACATTTTTTCATACAGTACATGTATGTAAAAAATGTAGACTCCATTTTAAACTGTCAGATCTTCATCAAGCCATGTTTTGCTGTAGTTTTCGTAGTAAGTACTTTTTTAACGGTTTTGATTTCATATATATTCTTCTGTTATACTGTTTGGCAACCAATACAAGAGATTAGCATTTTTATTCAACCTAGAAGTTTTCAAATATATATATCTGAACATGAACGCAACGGCCACGCCTAAAGTTTCAAAAGAACACGGCAAGGACGATTTTGGGGCCAATAACCCCTACACTACTCTCTTTTCCCCCTGTTTTCTGCTTTTCTAATTTTATATTATGCTTTTGTTATTTTATACCGTCACCTCTTCAAACGGTTCTGACAATGTTTTAGGTCGACTGTATGGGCTTATATTTGGTTCTTATATATGACGTTTACCTCAATTTTTTTGCTTTTGTCGTTTTTGCAGATATGGAACTGCCAGGATGTCGAATCACCCTGCTTTCTTCCGTATTCCAAATGTAAGGAGAAAGTTCTACCAAGACATCTTTTTGCCTCAAGAACTGCCAAGTCGTGGACCAGGCTACTGTATAGACACTTTACTCAATACTATAAACGAAACCTCATCAATCTTTTTCTATCTTATATTTATAGTCTCTCTAAAGCCTCCTGTTTCATTCATATCACACACGTTATTCAACATTTTAACAATAAACTTCCTTTTAGTATATATAAAAATGAGCTGATTGAATTAGTGGGTCAGGTTATGAGAGAAAATCACTTTAGGAATGTTAAAATAAACATGTGAAATAATTCTGTGGGTAGATTTTAATTCACTATAGATTTATTAGAAAATTTAAATATTTTATGTACATATAAAGACAAATTAAGTGGCATGGTTATGGGGAAAATTAAACGTATCCTAAATTTAGTACAAGCGAGATTAAATACAAAACAGTAATGAGAAAATTATTTAAAAAATTAGTTCATCATGTCATAACTGCCTTTAACCTTTCTTGATAAACTTTTATTAAATTAGGCCAATTATATTTTGCTACATTTTTTTATACTTTGAACTCGTCAGACATTATTTGATTCTCGTAATATTCATCGTCATTTCAATTTAACCCATGTATTTTCAACTGGATTCAGATAGGAATGCTGTGCTGAGTATATATATATATATATATATATATATATATATATATATATATATATATATATATATAGAGAGAGAGAGAGAGAGAGAGAGAGTTGACACCTCGTATTAGAAATACGACCAGTTTTTACTTATTAAACAGTATGCATAAAGTTTCTTGCCCTCAGAGGAAATACATTATTTAATAAATAAGAATCAGGCGTCTTATTCAAATACGAAGTTTCCACGATAATAAGGTTTGAAGAAAAAATAATTTATTTGATATATATATATATATATATATATATATATATATACACATCAAACAGATATTTTTAAAAAAAATTCTTTTTAGATATTTTTTTTTTGTGTTTATTCAGACATTTTTACTTCAGACCTAATTATAGTGCAAATTTCGTATTTGAATTAGACACCTGATTTTTATTTATTTAATAGTGAATTTCATCTCAGGCTAATAGACTTTGTGCATACTGTTTAATAAATAAAATGAGACGTCTATTTCTTATACAATGATTCCTCTAAAACTGGTGGTATCAGCTTGATAGTTTGCTATTTTCTATAGCTTCTACAAAACAAGGTAACCTCTCAAACAGCCTCGATCCAATTAAAAGAGTCAGTCAAGAAAAATGGAAACTCTCTCTCTCTCTCGCATACGTTTAACGTAGTCTGATGATAATACACAAACCTGGTCATTAATAATTGAATCATATCAGGACGACGTGAGCTCTGTCATTGTTTTCAGTATCGGGATTTTCCAAGATCTTCAACATCAAAGTAGCGACATGATCGAGGAGCGCTTACCTTTGATTTCATCACAAACATGAGCATTCACGCGTACACTCATATAGTTTATATTTTCCATCTCTTGGCGAGAAGTTGCTGGATCTCTTTTTTTAAAGGTTCTCAAAATTTTGTCGGTTATTTAAAGCTGAAACAATTCAGTTGGTAAGAAAACTTCTTTTATTATTTTTTGCGAGTGTATATTGCATTCTTGAGAAAATCAAATATTATAAAAAAATTACAATAAAATGGGGAACAATACATTTTTATAGCAAAATGACAATCAATACATTTTATAGAAAATTTGAAGACACGGCATACTTCGTGAAAAAATAAAAATAATTAAAAAAAATCAATTTCTATATACAAGTCCTAAATATTTAACTCAGTTATCTAATTTAGATGAGAAGAGGAGGTGGATCTATACCTTTCCCAAGGCTATTTGGTCCTAAGAGAATGGAACAAACTCACTTGGAATTCGACTTCGGCGATCTAAGGTCTCCTTTCGAGCCAATGATCATTACACTACCTGTACATCCTTTGGAGGAAGCTTTCAGAATATCGAACAGAGAACGTTTCTAGGTATAAATGTGTAGGAATACAAATATTAGTAGCTCTGATGATCGCTTGAAGTATGAAACATTGTTACAATGGAGTACTGATTTCGATGTTGACACTATTTATTTTTGCCTACCTATCTTTCTATGCGCATTTGTTCTTTCTCTCTCTTCCTTTCTTTCTTTCGATCTATCTATGTATCTATCTCACTCTGTTCATATCTATCTATCTATCTATCTATCTATCTATCTATCTATCTATCTATCTCTGTTCATATCTATCTTTCTATCTATCTCTGTTCATATCTATCTATCTATATCTGTTCATATCTATCTATCTATCTATTTCTGTTCATATCTATCTATCTATCTATCTATCTATGTTCATATCTATCTATCTATCTATCTATCTATCTATCTATCTATCTATCTATCGCAGTAATGTTTGGATGAGTGTCTGATAAACGCAGAAATATACAATTTCAAAAACGTTTATATTTCGTTGAGACATAGGAATCAGCAGAAAAATCTTTTTTACTTAAAAATTTATATTAGCAGAAAAAACAAAACAAACACTCAATAAATCAATATAATTAAGCATCTATAAAATGGTGTTCTTGAGAATTGAATATGCGAAACATTTCTCAATATATAATAGCATGGCGTTCCTAAACGCAGCAGTTGCAAATCATTTACAGGATCAATTACAGGCAACTTTGTAAAATGACTTGGTCTAAATAAGCTTGGATTTGTCTATATTTCTGAGATGAGGTATTATGTGCAATGACACATGGAACAGTGGATAAAAGCTTTGGTTAGATCCAGTGACAGGACCCAAAGAATATGAGTTCAATACCCGGTTAAGGGAGTGGAGAACTTGTAGAGGGGAATTAACAGGGGATAACAGATAACTGACATCCATTAAACATGGAACGTGGAAACAGAACTGTCTACCCCAGTGAGCGAAATAAAGGGTTCAGTTCGACATTCAAATCACCTGAAGAATGCCCGAGCGTAAAACGGCCGAAACGTTGAAATAAATATGGCGACATAGATGAGGACAATAGTTCGAATAATGTAAAAAGCTTGAATTTTCGGAACAATTCCTAAAAAATCAAACAGAATTACAAAAAAAAAAAAAAAAAAAAAAAAAAAACACCACCCTTCTATGAACCCTCTAACAGAATATCCAGTAAAAATGAAACTTTCTCATGCTTAGCATGAATCACAATTTAGCAATAAAATGTAGATCTTGTTGAAAGAAATGTTTTGTGGATTCCGGGATGAAATCCGGTACCAATAAATAACAAACACCAAGGAAGAATATAGGAAAATAAATGTATTAATGTAATAATACAAACTGGTAATGCAGGTTAGTAGTTCCATGAATGCGGGTTAGTAGCAAAATATATATATACAGTCTTTGGTATCACCATATCACTGTATGACTTCTTACTGAGTCTACGTGTTTGCTCACTGTGACTCCTGCTCGTTACGTTCGTTCTGATTCGTTCTCGTTCGTTCTTCGTTCTCGTTCTTCTCCCGGGTATTCACTAGCAGTAGTATATGTATACCCTGGAACTTCCTGATTTTTGTTAACATTTCTTTATCTTTTTATGGCCAAATCGAAATTGTATAATTAAATGTTCAAAGTTTGGTTTCGTTGTCTTTGTTTATCGGCATATCAATACATCTATGGTTTATTTAATGCCGAAATCTTAATATGAAAATTCAAACTTTATAATTAATTCACGAAAATGATATTATTTCATTATTAAATTGTAATTACCAAATAATCTTACATCAGACAGAGGAGTGAAAACCTGTTTCGCTTCAAAGAAATGAGATCAATCATAAATTGAATTTATTTAATAATTTTTATTTTTTTTTACGAAGTAAGCAGTGTCTTCAAATTTGCTATACATTGTATTGATTGTTATTTTGCTATAAAATTGTATTGTTAGTCATTTTATTACAATTAGTTGTCATGGTAATTCTACTATAAAATATATTGTTGGTCACTTTGCTATAAAAATTATTAGACGTCATTCTACTTTAAAAATGTATTGCTTTTCATTTTGCTATAAAATTATACTGTTGGTAATTTTACTCTATGTTGGTAATTAAAAAAAAAGTATTGTTTGTAATTTTTTTTATATATAAAACACGTATTGCTGGTATTTTTACTATAAATATGTATATTTATACATTTCTCATGTTTTGATTTTTGTTTAGGGATTCAAAATTTGACCATAGCTCGGATCATAGATCGGACTTTAACAGGTATTTTCACCCAAGGTCAGAGTTGATCTGGCAACAACGGCATCTAATAGGTGGTTTCACGATCCTCAAAACTCCAATCTCCCGATCTGTGACCATGCTGCTAAGGGCTTCTATACAAACTAAATTCACATCGCTATACAAACATAGATATCTAGTTAAAATGCAAAACATAACGACTATTAATGAATTAATTTATTTGTTGATTTAAACAAAAGGATTTCATCCCAAGCAAGGCGATAAAATCTTAATGGGTTAAGAAGAGAGAGAAAGAAAAATAGTCTACAAAAAAAAACAAAACAAAAAAAAAAACAGCATTCAAAGAGACAGATGATGATGACTGACGTTGAAGTAATTTTTTTGAAGATCATCGTTGACACGAAATCAGTTAGCTGACAGGGAGTCCTACGGACGTGTAGGCTGAGTGAAAACACTATTAGAAATGAAGTTGCGGTTACATCGAGCAATTTCAACAGTAAAGTGACGAAATCCACTTGACAATGTACATCTGCACTTAGAGTTACGAAGTTGAGATACTTCAAAACTCATCAGCCATGAAAATATTTATAGAAAAGACACAAGGAAGAGTGATTGAAGATGACATGCCAGATCAGGACTGATAACATAGCAACCTTTTTTTTAGATTTTTTTCAAATATTTCTAAATAAATACAGAAAGCATCAGACCAGATGTGCCAAATATATACATACATACACACACACACACACACATATATATATATATATATATATATATATATATATATATACACACACACACACACACACACACACACACATATATATATATATATATATATATATATATATATATATATATATATATATATAAACCTAGTGAGCCAGACAAACCCACCCAGGTTTCACCTAAGCGGACGTCAGCGATCCGCTTAGGTGAAACCTGGGTGGGTTTGTCTGGCTCACTAGGTCCATCTAAGTCTGCTCGACGGTTGAATTGAGCTCTTTTTAGTTAGTTGTTTACTCGTATCGGGTTTTTGTCTTTGGGCTTTAAACCTGTATATGTGCGATTTTTTTCGACAGCCTTTCATGTTTCTAGCTCTTTCTTTTTTAAAACCTTTTTTTCCTTCGTGATTGACTTGATTATTGGCAAACCAAGAATTCGAAGGTTTTTCGAAACGAGTATAGTTACATATATATATATATATATATATATATATATATATATATATATATATATATATATATATATATATATATGGTTTGATAGATGTGAGCTTGTGAGCCTGGGTTTCACGCTTTAACACCAATACACGCAATTTACATAAACCAAAATTTAAAAAAAAATTAATCAGTTTGTCTGACGATCGCTAAAGCGTGAAACCCATGGTCACAAGCTCACATCTATCCAATCAAATATGTTAGCTCTATCTCTGATATTGAGCGCTTTCTAATAAGTACCGCGCACATAATATATAAATAATTATACATACATATATATATATATATATATATATATATATATATATATATATATATATATATATATATATATATATATATATTTATTTATATTTATATACACAGACTTTTCACACACTCACACACACACACATACATACACACATACATACATATATATATATATATATATATATATATATATATATATATATATATATATATATATATATATATATATGCACCGAGGGTTAGTAGTCTTATAAATATAGAGGATAATTTCGGGGAAGAAAAATTGGGTAACACAACACAGTCAAGCAGACTGTTATTGGATAACAATATTTCAGGCTCCATCGCAAGCCAAAATAATAATGCAATTGTTTTAGAATATTTCATTTTAAATATTGATTTTTTTTGTTCTTTTAAATCTTTATAAAATAAGTTCGGGTGAATATTTTTAATTTTGCACACAAAAATTATAAAAAAATCGAATTAATCATGAAACAATAAAGAGGAGAAAGAAATCAATATTTTACACTTTAAAAATTTCTGACGCAGAACATAATATCGGTTTCAGTAAAGATTTTAAACTGTATTTAATTCTCCGGGGAGTTTTATTTTAGAACATGTAAAAATAAGTTACGATCAAGTGTCATTTTACTGATATTCTATAAGAAATCTATTTACATTATAGTAAATTTACATTTTTGAAATTTGTTTCCGAAGATAACTTTTCATAGATACATAAAGTAATCGATGAAAGAAATAATCGTAAAATATCACTCCTTGGATTTCCGAAGTGGTTTAAAATATGACTATATCAAGCATTTAAATTATATAGACATTTTATACAGATTTGTCCCAGTTGACAATTACTATAATTATTAAATGAAACTCAGTAAATCCGGAAACAGTATCTGAGTTTTTTTATACTGAATTTCTGTCTAGTATTATTACTTCATTAGAGATCACTCGCTGTAGGGGAACCAGGAATGTGAACATCTTAAGCCAGAAGATTATTTGGTATCTCTTTTGGAATGATAATTAACCTTTTTGTCCATTCGCCTCCCTCTTTATTTCAGAAAATTCATTGATATACATATGCATAATAGGAAATGCAATCAGAAAGAAACATGTGTTTCATTCTTTTCATATTTCTAAGCACTCCCTATCAAAAGTATTAAAAAAAATACATTGCATTCAATAGAAATTAATAGGGACTTCCAGTTTTCTATGAAACTTGGGAATAGACCGATTTCCAAGTACGAAAGCCAAAAGAAAAATACCCTGTCTAGTCAAAATTCCTGAGATGAAATATTGTAACTATTCACATTATTTACATGCTTCGGAGTGTTTCCCTCATCTTTACTGTCACATTCACAACATTTCGGCCGTTGTACACTCCGAACTTCTTCAATTGATAGACATGGGAATTTCGAAGCGAACCACATATTTATTCCCTCCTCCACACCCACAAAAGCGCATGGAGCAAAATTTCAGATTTTACTTCTTTTTAATCTAGAGATGTGAGGTATTAATAGACATCCTCATCAGTATTTGATAAGGCATTGTGATGGCTCTTGAAATAAAGATATTGTTGGGTGTCTGTAGGTTTGTAGTAGATATCTGTGATGATGTGGTAGATTTATTTCTAATGAGTGCATCTAGAAATCGTAATTCCTTGAAATTATATTCCTGGGTGAATTTGATTTTTGGGCGTAAATTTTGAAGTAGAGTGTGGAATTGGTTAATATCACCATATGAGAATTTCCAGAAAATGAAACAATCATCTAAGTATCGTTTCCAGGTTTTAGTGAAGTTGTTTTTTATATTTTTCCCATGTATTTGTTCTATGTTTCATACAGGTTTTCTTCTAGGTAAGCTAATGTTAGGTTGTGGCATATGTTGGTACTATTTTCGTTCCCATTGCTGTACCTAGATTTTAGATATAATTTTTGATGTCAAATTCAAATGTGTTATTGTTTAGAATTAGGTCTATTCTATCGATAATGAATTCCTTAGTGAATCGGGGATGTAGTGTTTCTGGATGTTTTTCAATCCAAAATGAGATTGCCTTTTTACCTAATTAATGTGCTATTTTGCTATATAGACTGCTAATGGAAAAAAGTTGCTATAAATGTATAAAATTCCATACTTCTTGTGGTATGGAGCTAAGGAAGTGAATTTTGTCTCTTGTAGCTTTTAATCTATTTAGTAAATGGTTGTAATATTGGGTCTATCAGGTTACTACTAGTTGGGCAGGGTGGCCTTGCTACTATCGGTTTGAATATAAGGTCACTGGGGTTTTGCTAATGTATTCAGATTTTTGTGTCTGGATAGCTGCTTTTATTTCACTTGATTTGTGAACTTTTGGTAATCTGTAGAAATTGCTATTTTTGGGTACAAAATTTGTTAGGAAATCCTTTTTTTTGTTAATATTTTGTTATGTTTTGTGCAGAGTTTAGTAATTTTTTATATAATGTTTTGTCTATGTTGGCGTCGTTTAATTTGTAGTTGTTCCTATCCCCTAGTATTTCTAAAATTTTTGTTTTATACTACGTTTTCTCCTTGAGCACTATAGAGCTGATATTATCTGCTTCTTTTATAATTATATTATTTTTTCTTCGGATGCTCTCTAAGGCTAGTCTTGTCTATATGTAAGATTGTTGAATGGTTTTGATTTTTCTTGTAGATCGAGGTTCCAGAGTTTTAAAAAATATATATTTAGCTCATTGGTATTATTTTTGTTTGGGAATAAATTAATTTTGTTTTTACTAATAACTCATCTGTAATATTATCGTTATTATTAAATATTTTTTTAGTCTGAATTTGCGTTCAAATTATCTAAGGTCATTTTTTAGGTCTGTTATATTGCTTTTCGGAGCAGGGTAGAATTTTAGGCCTAATTTCAATAGGGTTATTTTCCTCCTTTGTAAGTGTATATGTAGACAGGGTTAATATTTTCGGTTTTGTGTCATCTAAAGTTCGGACTTGGTCTTCTAAAAATAATGATTGTTTCCTTCCACATATTTCGGGTTTTCTAAGAGATAACCTCCCTCTGTACATTTTGTGATTTCTAGCCAGAGGGGATTTTCTTGGTGTCATTAGGGTTGTTGTTTTTCTATGGCTCTATATAAGTGTGTTTGTTTTTGTTATAAGGGGTGTTCCAGGTATTTCTAGATTTGTTGCTTCTGTATGGATTGTATGTGGATTGACTATAGACATTTTCGGGGTTTTTTATTGTATTCGTTGATATGGGCAGTGGTTGTTGGGTTTGGTTTGTTGCGCTAGGTGATATCTGTAAGTGTTGGTTTTATGTATCTGCGTGTATTTTGATCTTTGTCTCGATGTGTTATGATGTAGTGGTCTGTTGTGAAAGTTTGTTTGTGCATTGTTCAGTATATTTTCGTAATTGTATTTGTTGAGAGGGAGTATTTGTGTGTTGTAGTATATAGTAGGGGTGTTACTTTGTAGATGTGTTTGCGTATGGTAGAATGTGTTAGGGTGCTTACCTTGTGGGTCAGTTTGTGTCTGGTGGTATGTATTCGGGATCTTAACTCTGTTGTGTGGTTATCTCTGTATTTGCTGATGTTGCATGTAGTTGATTTGTGTTGATTACTGTGTTTTATTGTGAGTTTGGATAGTTTTGTTTTTGGTTTGGTCTCATTATCCAATTTTTCTTTTCTTGGTAATGTCTTCAACCAGGTTATCTTCTTTTCCAAGACATTCTGGGATTTGTCCTTTCTTTGCATTTTGACTCCCATAATTCTGAGAGGAATTGGTGAGATTCTTTAGGACATAGTTCTTTGATTTATTATCAATATCTGTGTATTTTTTCGTAAAGTGTATTGTTTTGTCTTCTTCTATTTCAGTTTGGGCCTGCATTTTTTGTTAGGCTCAGTGTGTTTTTTTATTTGTTTTTGTTTTTCCATATCTTGTGGATTAATTTTTTCGCAGAATTTCCATGGAATAAAGTTTTCCTCCATTTCTTTGAAGGTTTTGGATATTTTTGTGAATTCTTTGTTTTTGATGACATTGAAATATGCTGAGTTTTCTTTGATTGAGTAGGTTGTCCCACATTCGGAGATTCTGTCTTTTCATTTTGTATGCTTCATCTTGGATGTGAAACTTCTTGATATTTTCCAGGTATCCAAACTGCGTTTTTGAAATATTCTATCAGTGTTTCTGTGTTGAAGTTGTGTTCCCTGGTTTGTTGTGATGGGATTTGTAGAAGTATAAGTGCTCATTTGTTTGTCTAATTTCTGTATTTCTTCCTCCAGCTGTTCCAGTTTTCTGTTGGTAATATATCAAGTATTTCTTCTTTGGTTTTCTTTCCTGGTCGCGGTTTTTTTTCGTTGTAGTTATATAAAGGGAAGAGGTTATAGTAGTTCCAACGAGAGAAAAGTGTGTATATTAAGAATAAGAGAGAAACCGCAAGCGTTTTTGGTTGTAATGTGGATTTTAAAAAAAAAATATTATGCTTTATTTTCCATAATTATGCTACACACGTTTCCGGTCTCGCAACGTTCATCAAGCAAAGAGTGAATATTCGCTCATACTATTAGGTTCGTGCAAAAATATTGACGTAATAATATTTTTTTGACGTAATTTTAACGTCAAAAACAACATTATTACGTCATTATGTTTGCACCAACCTAATATTAAAAGGAATCAATTTTTCTTATGTTTTTCGATGTTAAATATTCTCGATATTAGACATTCTCTTTTTTGTGTGTTAGTGACCCAAATGTCTTTCTTTGACTGGCAGTGAAAAAGTTCTGTGTGAAGGATAATAAAACAATTAAGACTGGTTCGAGAAAGGGTGAGAATGTTATCTATATTCTTATCTTTTAATGACCCCTGTGTGTTCTTAGATCTATTTCCGTTTTTCGTGGGTTTTTTTTCAGCATGCGTTCTTATACGCATATTCCTGCTCCATACATACATACTGTTTTATTATAAGCAATTAGTCTACACATATGTACGCATGCACATACAGACTGTCTGCTCCATATCTACAGGGGTTGGACAAAATAATTGGAACAGTTGAAAAATCCACTCCTATATTTCAAAGACCTATTATATTAAGAACTTTAGATAAAACCTCGTAATTGCAGGTTATATCTATTGTAAATACAGTTATTTGTCTAATTTACGTCTTTGTCTTATTTATTTTTAGAATTTAGTAAAATTTAAGCTAAATGCGTGACCTTACCGAGTTCGAAAAAGAGCAAATTGTTGGAGCTCGCATGGCAGGACCCTCGATCCCTAAGATTGCTGAACTGTTTGGTTTTTCAAGAGCTACAATATCAAGAACACTGATGCAATTCGATAAACAGGGCAAGACCTCTAGCAACCGTAGCAATTCGGGCCGGACTTGCAAACTTACTAACAAAGACTGACGTACATTGAAATGCTATGTGGCAAAAAATCATCGGACAAATGCGGCCAAAGTGACTACTGAGTTGAATAACCATCTGAATAGTTCAGTTTCTTCTAAAACCGTTCACCGTGAGCTCCATGAGGCTGCATATCATGGAAGAACCGCTGTGAGGAAACCTCTTCTCTCCACTCGCATCATTCAAAAGAGGTTGAAGTGGTGCAGAGATCACAATGCCTGGTGTGCAGACCAATGGAAGCAAGTCATATTCTCAAATAAATCCAGTTATTCTCTTTTCCCAACTTTAGGAAAAGGTAATATGTGGAGGCAGCCCAAAGATGCTTAGAACCATGACTACCTTCTTCCAACGGTAAAGCATGGAGGTGGATCAGTGACAGTTTGGGCCGCCATACCATGGAAATGTCTCAGTTCAATAGTTGCTCTGCATGGTAGAATCAACAGCAAAGATTACCTGAATATTTTGGGAAATCATGTTCATCCAATGTCCAAGACTTTATTCCCTGATGGTGACTGCATCTTCCAAGATGATAATTCTCCAATACATAGCCCTCGAGTTGTTAAGAATTGGTATGAAGAACATGAAAGTTAGCTAGAATACATGGAGTGGCCTCCTCGATTCTCAAGATATCAATATTATTGAGTATTTGTGGTGCATTTTGGAGCAACAAGTCAGGAGCCGCTATCCTCCACCGTCGTGTCGTAAAGAGCTGGAGAAGGTTTTAATGGAAGAATGAATGAAAGTTCATCTGGATGAAGTCAGGAAGCTGCATGATTCCATTTCTAGACGTATTAAAGCTCTCTGTGAGAGAAAATGAGAACCAAATTCATATTAAATAAATTTTCTATGAATTTAATAAGTGTTCCAATTATTTTTTCCAACCCCTGTACACACGCACAAACACACACATACATATATATATATATATATATATATATATATATATATATATATATATATATATATATATATATATATATCTATTTCAGTCTGCTCCATATCTAATACCTCACAAAGTGTCGGTTATATTCATTTAGCGATAATACATTCCAACATGTTTTGCTAAATTTCACTTATCTATCTAAATGCACAAAAATAAAGATCTAATTACAACACGGCAAAATTCCATTCGTCAGAGAATTAGCAAAAGTTAAATAAATATATCTATACCTTTGTTGGGCTTATATTTTCCATTTGATTTCTTTAAATTACTACGTGCGTAAAACTGCGGGCAGTATTTTACTAAAACAAAAGATATTTTGTATTCATTGGATGGTGCTCTCTTGAAACTAGCGATGAGGTCTTAGAAAATGCTTTCTACTTGATTTTTGTGGAAGTATTATCTGGTGCGTTAAATTCTGAATTATAAGCAGTAAAAAAAAGAGCTTCTGTACTTGATCTGAAACCATTTTTGTGGGAAAAACACGTTCGGAAAATTGCCTTGTCGAAAAATTAATATCAGACTGCACAAATTTGATTTCGGCTGGAGACATTGCAAAATTTCCCTTCAATTCAAACAGGCTTACAGTCACATCATGTGGAAACGCAGGTTGCTTTACGATCAACGAGGACAAATAACATCGAGCATGGCCAGTGGCTAGATGGGTGAGCGTTTGAGAATACCAGGTTACGTATGTGCAGCTAGTTTAATGGATAATGACTAGGAATTGTTAATCGAAGAGACGAGTTTCAATTCAAGTTTGGATTCATTATATTCACTTAGGAACGTTATTGTATCCCCACAGCTATGAGTTAATTAGTGAAACTTGTATCACAAAATCATTATTATATATTAAAAAAAACTCGTAGAATCTAAAAATATTTTATGGCTTTAAATAACCTGCATTAATAAGCCGTAGAAAAGTAACCAACCAATTAATCTTCGATTCAAAAACAAAATGGACTTTTAACGTTGTTGCCAAGTTTAATATATATATATATATATATATATATATATATATATATATATATATATATATATATATATATATGCATATATGCTGATGCTCCTGAAGTCAAGTTGAATATATATATATATATATATGCTGATGCTCCTGAAGCCAAGTTTTATATATATATATATATATATATATATTTTATATATATATATATATATATATATATGCTGATGCTCCTGAAGCCAAGTTTTATATATATAAATATATATATATATATATATATAAGTATATTATATATATATAATTAAATAAAAGCTGTGCTTCAGAGCATCAGCATTATATATATATATATATATATATATATATATTTATATATATATATATATATATATATATATATATATATATATATATATAGGTTGATGCTCCTGAAGTGTTGACACCGTATCTTTCTATCTGTCTACAGGGATTAGACAAAATAATGTGAACAGCTGCCAAATATAACCATTTTTTTTTCAATTCCGATATTTCCGGCAATTTGTAAATATGAAACCGGCATAAAATTAAATGCTCATCGCTTTAATATTTTACCTTGCTTTTCCACTTAATTAAGTCATTATTTATCTTGGTGTAAAAGAGTTATATATCAATATATGCGACCTGACTGATTTTCAAAAAGGAACAAATAGTTGCTGCTGGATTAGCAGAAGTACCAGTAAGCAAAACGTCTGAAGTATTGAATGTGTAAGGAGCTGTAGTGTCCCCGGTTATGACAACTTACACAAAACCTGGCAAAACAAAGAGTAATAGTGGATGGAAAGTAAAGTTGAGCGAAAGAGACCGACAAGCTTTAAAACGAATTGTGGCAAAATATCATCAAATTACCGCAGCAAAGTCTCATCTGAACTTATTATTCACCTACACGAACAGTACGTCAGATGGTCTCCAAAACGTGCATCCACGGAAGGGCTGAGATTCCTAAACCTCTGATCACAAAGTCGAACGACAAGGTGAGAAAAAATTGGTATGGTGATCATAAAAATTGGTCACCCGAAGAATGAAAAAGCGTTATTTCGTCTGATGAGTCTTCTTTCACGTTATTTACTACAAACGTGTGTATGTCTGGAGAACATTGTGTGAAGGCCATGGTCCGAATTGCAAACATGAAGGTCGCTCAGTAATAATTTAGTCGACAATTTCCTGATATTCTTCTGGTCCTATCATCACTCTTAATAGTAGAATCACTGCAGATAAATATCTAGGCATTCTTAATGCCAATGTCCTTACAATGGCTACCATACTGTTATTAGAAAGTATCATATTCCAGGACGATAATGCACCCATACACCATGCAAAAGAGAAAGTGAAGTCAGGGTTTGATAAGCAACATAACTTAATTAAACATCTTTCATGGCCAGCACAATCACTTGATCTCAAAATAATTGGACCATTATAGGAAGTTCTAGAGATTAGAGTGAGGAAGAGATTTCCTCCCCCATCGTTGCTGCAGCAGTTCTCAGAGATTGAGATTGAAGCGAAACCATTACACTGGAAACAATTAAAAAAAAATGTTTGATTCGATTCCACGGAGAATCAAAGCAGTTTTCGAATCTAATGGAAGTCAAACAACCTATCAGCCCAAAAATAATTGTCTAACCCCTATAATATATATATATATATATATATATATATATATATATATATATATATATATATATATATATATATATATATATATATATATATGTTGTGGTAGGATCCACCTAATTTGCATAGTGGAGTACCGACCATATAAACATGGTTGGTACCGGGAAGAGAGGGGAAGGAATCAAGAGATTCAACCCGAGACTCTGCCCGACTGCGACTCAGTCAACACATTCTTCAGGAACGGTCTTTCCAGGAATATACAAAAGACTATATGTAAATATTGTGTACACTTTCTTGTTTCAATACATTTTCTTCTAAGTACATTTTGCGTTGCATTATTATTCCATGCATTAGTCAAGTTTCAACAATATATATATATATATATATATATATATATATATATATATATATATATATATATATATATATATATACCCAAGTATATAATTGGTGTATACGGAATGAATTCCAATAACCAACAATTACTATTCTTAAAAGAGTGCTCAATACAGAGTAAAGTAGATATAATTATTTATTTAAAAAAAATTATAACATAAATATGTTATAAAATCACTACAAAAATAGCTATTTTGTTTCAACACATTCGGTGTCTTATCAAGTGATGATGTTGAATGTCAAATAAATGGTTTTAACTTTATTTTACATTCAACATCATCACTCGATAAGACACCGGAGGTGCTGAAATAAAATGGCTATTTTTGTAGTGATTTTATAACAGATTTATGTTATAATTTTTAAAAAATAAATAATTATATATATTTTTACAATAAATAATTATATATATATATATATATATATATATATATATATATATATATATATATATCGTCATCCACAGACAGACTGTTTCACTGTATCACAGTTCATCAGTGTGGTTAGAAAGCTGATCGATTCAGGCCGGGGCCGAAACACGACAGATTTGATATCAGTCGGAGATTCTAAACCCTAGGACATCGACGTCCAGAAAGGCGCATTGTTACGCATTTATTTTTTCATAAACACACTGGTCACTCAGAGAACTCAATCGTTAGGAGAGTCTTGCATTATCAGTCGTAATATTGACGATTTACAAATTCATTCCTTACTTTATGGCCTCTAGTGTTTCGAATTTGATAAGTTAATTTTATTTTTATCCCTCTTATCCTCCAAATTCCTAACGCGTTTTTTTTTCGGCGAAATGCGTCGTATCCACTTTGTTTCATTATCTCTATCGTTTATATTTGGCTGCAATGGAACTGGCTACTAAATTGTAAACATCCGTTCAGGCATATATTATGTTTCTTCAAACGCCACTGAGCCAAACTTTGCTTTATACTGGAATAATACCGAGTTGATCATAGTTACAGTCTCACTGCGAGAGCGTTTGATCTGGCGAGACCAAGAATCTTGAAAAAAGCCAATACGCTCAAACATCCGGTCACGTTTACTTTGCGAACTAGGGAAAGCACAATTCTCGAATTTTTTTCCTAACAGTGTAGTCTAGCCAAGGGGATATAATAAAGTTTATCACAGGGAGAAATCGACTATGCTGAGATTCGAACCTGGAGCCCATTATCAGAATACGAACAGTATATTCACATTGCAACTTGATAAGACTAGCATTTAAAATTTTATTTCTTGCAGGCTCTGAACTGCATGACATATATGTATGGTTAGATATTTAAATTTATTCTAAATCTTACTTGTCCTACTACCTCGTTCGTTTACCAGACAATTTGGATTATAAAGTTACCTATGTATGTATGTATGTACGTATCTATCTACACAAACACACACACACACATATATATATATATATATATATATATATATATATATATATATATATATATATATATATATATATCTATATATATATGTGTGTGTGTGTGTGTGTGTATATATATATATATATATATATATATGTCACAGTCTATTCCGTATCTCTCTATCTATCTATCTATCTTTCTATATGTGTGTGTGTGCTTGCGCGTTTTGAACAATAAAAAATATTAAAGGTTTATAATCTGCAGACACACTGATTTGCATGTTAATATTTTTTTTCATTTTTATTATTTCAAATAGTTTCCTCGACTAGTTTCGGCCAACATGGTCATAATCAGGAGAAAAAATACTGCTTGTTAGTAGCAGTGAACTAACGAAATGAATGCCTTGATTGAGAAAATGTATTTTATTTGAAGTTTTCATTTGTTTTGTTCTTTTTTTTTTTTGTTTTTTAACATGAATTGTCCTTGTGTTGGTCAAATCGTCTCTTTTAAGTTGTTATTTAAGATCAGAGCTGGATGGATTCATGCTGCACTGAATTTTGACAGTTTTATTGGTTCCTGGATATATATATATATATATATATATATATATATATATATATATATATATATATATATATATATATATATAATTATTTATTTATAAAGAAAAAAAAAATTATAACATAAATATGTTATAAAATCACTACAAAAATAGCCATTTTGTTTCAACACCCTCGGTGTCTTATCAAGTGATGACGTTGAATGTAAAATAAATGGTTTTAAAAGTTTCAAATTAATTAATATTCTACGCAAGGGGAAAACGTTTTTACAAAGGCTAGATGGACCAATCAGAACACAAGTACAGGAAAATTCAAAAAGCTCGATAACGAAGTCATGTTATAATATCTATTCAGATGTTTAGTATTAAAAAATAATTTATTCCAACGAATAATTACTAAATTATATGATAAAATTTAATATTAAAATTTAAAACTGCTAATTACAAAATCAAAATTTAACATTTATTCGCTATCAAGTTTACAACTATAAAATTACTGAGGAGAAAAGAAGAAATATATATGTTATTCAATTTCTGCTCTACTTTGTATTGAGCACTCTTTTAAGAATAGTAATTGTTGGTTATTGGAATTCATTCCATATACACTAATCATATACTTGTATATATATATATATATATATATATATATATATATATATATATATATATATATATATATATATATATAAAATCAATTGAATGTTACGAATAATTCCCAGGAGGACATTAATCCAAAGAGAGATCAATGTAAGAAAAAGTCTGATCCATATCTATCTATCTATCTATCTATCTACCTATCTATCTATCTATCTATCTATCTATCTTATTCTCGCTTCATCATTTAATAAGAGAATAAGAAAAATGCCTCATTTATCACTATTCTGTTTATTTTCCTTCCTACATCAATATTTAACAAAAGCACGAATAGTATTTTCAAAGATAAATAGGCTCCGATATAAAAGAAGCATTTTACAACCAAGGAATTATTATAATTCCTTGCCAAGACAATCATCGATGCTAAAGAATTCGTCTGCAAATGAGATTTCAGATGTATGAGTTAAAAATAGATCCAGTAATCGGATCGCTGAATTGAAAAAAAATTGAGCAAAGGAGAAACAGAATTGCATTTCAAAAGATTCTATCAAATTATTGAACACTTTGATGATTTTGATTGAACTTACAGAATCTAGGCGCCTTAGGCAATTTGTTTTTACTTTTATGTTACTTGAGTTTCAAAAATCAATTCTTTTTATAAGAATTTGAAAGCTCCTTGAAAGAAAATAAATACTCATTGTCCATTTGAGCAAATTTTAGATGAAAAGGGATTTTCATAAAAGCGGCACATAGAAAACAAAATGCAGTAGTTTCATATTCGACGAATGTCTTGAGGCAAAACTATTTTTTTTTATATGTATTGTGAAATATTTTCCATTTGACGAGTAAGCTAAGGAGGAGATGGTCAAGAGACAAAAAGATTCGTATAATATGTCAGCAGGAATTATTAGAAGATTTGGTTCAGATTGTAAGAATGTGAGCAAATTTTGACTGTACAAAATGAGCTTCAGAATTTCAGTTGTAAACAGTTTAGGTGTATTTCATATTTTTTTATCATGCTACAAAAATATAAGAAGGGAATTTATTTTATTGTTTTAATAACCACATTTCTCCTTTATCTGCCACTAGGGGCTCTTTTCATTTAGTGTACTATATTTTATCTGTGCCTACATCTCCTTGACTGTCATTTGTTCGTCTTTCATGTCTGCCATTCTAACAATTCTGCGTCCGTTTATGGATCTATATGACTGCCTATCTATCTATCTATCTATCTATCTATCTATCTATCTATCTATCTATCTATCTATCTATCTATCTCTCTCTCTCTCTATATATATATATATATATATATATATATAGAGAGAGAGAGAGAGAGAGAAAGAAAGAAATATATATATATATATATATACACATATATATATATATATATATATATATATATATCACAGTCTAGCTGCATATCTATCTTTCTGTGACTAGATCCATATCTATCTATCTAGCTGTCTATCTGTCTGTCTGTCTATCTATCTATCTATCTATCTATCTATCTATCTACCTATCTATCAAAGTCTTTCTGCATATTTATCTTTCTGTGACTAGATCCATATCTATCTATCTATCTATCTATCTATCTATCTATCTATCTATTTATCTATCTATCTATCTATCTATCTATCTATCTATCTATCACAGTCTTGCTGCATATCTATCTTTGTCTGACTAGGTTCATAGCTATCTATCTATCTATCTATCTATTTTTTTTTTATAAGGAGTGTGATCCAACTGATGAATAATGGCATTTCCCAGTTCCTTTGAAGAGATCCGTGAAGGAAAATCTCTTTCCGCGAAGATTTCTGTCTTCTGTCTGGTCTTGGCAACCATTAGATTTTAATTTAACTAATCTTATCTTTGTTATATTTGCTTATTCTTCCCAGTTCATCTCTTTTTTATCGCTTAATCCCTATTCAGTTATCGTTGATTTTTTCCCTTTTACTCTTCCAGTTGACCTTATTAATCCCTTACAATTAAGTCTCCCATTGTTCTTCCAATTGTTCTTTGCGCGCATCTGATTTTTTAAAAAAGCGATTATATTAATTTCGCCGGGACTTAATCATGCGTCTTTTAGACCACACTATAACAGTGTTCGAAACGTAAATACGCATTTCCACCGTTAATAATTTTTAGTCAAAATGCAAACTTAGAAACCATGTTGTATGTAAGGAAAGAATTTTATATTCTTTTCTATCAGTTTGTGAAAGCAGAAATCAAAGAAGTCTGTAGTTATAAAAAGTAAGAAACTAGTAACATCATCAATTCCTGCCCAGCAATTACGGAAGCCATTGATATGTACTTGGTGGAGGTTGAAATTTGATGTGCATTACGAGCTACTGGGCCTTGGAAGCAGCATCAGTGCATACGTTTATTGTTAAATTCTTAAATAGAAAATTACGTTGAAAGTGTTAAGCTAAGATAAGGATTAAATTTTTTTTTATTTATAAACCGGACAATTAATGGGGAAACTCAGCAAAAGAAACACAGGAGAAAAAAGATCAGTGGAACTAGAAGGATCATAAACATTTACCATATTCACCAGAATTAGCAGCTCGAGATTTCAATTTCTTTCGATCCGGAGAATATTTCAAAGGTATCAGAATAATCACAAACAAAAAGATGTTAAAAACAGTCATTTCAGCATATTCTGGGGAAAGTCTATGGGCTACCATCCTTGAAAAAAATTGCGAATATTCCTACTTCCTTTTTCTATCTATCTATCTATCTATCTATCTATCTATCTATCTATCTATCTATCTATCTAAAATACCCATCCGCTTAAATCAATTACTTTCAAACCGATTCCAAAATTCACTCTTTCTAACCAATCTGAAAAAGGGTTTATATATAATATATATATATATATATATATATATATATATATATATATATATGTGTGTGTGTGTGTGTGTGTGTGTGTGTGTGTGTGTGTAAAAATATATAGAAAATAGGAAAGAACTCGATAGGTAAATAATGAAAGTTCTTTAGTATTTTTGTTATTATTTAAAAAAAAAGTTTCCGGCTCTAGGTTTGAAACATGAGAACTCTTATGTAGCGTTGGAATCATAACTTTAAATAAATAATTATATATATATATATATATATATATATATATATATATATATATATATATATATATATATGTCCTACTATTCCAAACGTTATCTTTTGATACCTTGGATTATGTGTAAACCGCGTTTATTTAAATGGTGTAAATTATCTCAGCGCATTCACAAGACGTAATTTACACTGTTTAAAAACACATGTCGTCTATTTAAACAATGGGTATACTTAAAATAATATAACTTAAAATGACATGGAAATAATTTCAGATAATAAATTGATTCTTTACACAAACATACGTGCACACACACACACACACACACACACACACACACATATATATATATATATATATATATATATATATATATATGGTGCGGTGGTAAATTGTCGTCTGAATTAGACAAAAAATGAAAATAACAGCGACATCTAATTTTAATTGCTATATATACCAAAATTTCACAAAAAATATCTTGAAATACTAAAGAGTAAATTTATTTTATAAAATTGTCATTGGTTTCACCCACGGACCCCAGACCACTTTGGAATCTCCTGCAACTTTTCTAGACGGTCCCCTTGTTTAAGTTGGTGTATGCTTCCATAAACCTTGCATTCAGTTGCATCTTTTATATTACAAGATATTTTGTTGATACCTCGCTCAAATGCCCCCCCCGCACATAATAATCGAGGTGTTTGCAGTCTAGGGTGTTATATGTTCAGGTGTAACGCGTGATGTGGTCACAGAAATTGTCTGACTGAGTTCTCCTGCTTGTGTGGCATGAGGCTGTGTCCTGTTGCTAGATATAGTGTCTTCCAGTAGCCACTCTGTTGCCTCAGGACATCACTACCTGCTCAAATCTATTGACATTCTCTTCCGTGTTGAGCCTGTGTAAGGATGAATGGAGGTATAACGTTACCATCACGAGTGATTGCGCCAAATATCTTCGTAATTTTCTATTACACTCATCCAACTCTTACTGGATATTCTGCACTAGCCTCAGATTGACACTCAAACACTCTGAAATATTCGCATTGGAGATTCCGTGCGAATGCCAAGCAGTACAGGATTCCGTTTCCAAATTTCGGGCGGAGGGAATTGCGCCATGGTGCTCTATTTCTCATAGACACGCTTCTCACCTGAACCTACTATACTGTCAAGTCAACAGAAACAGAAGCAAACAATGCCCATGGGCAAAATTAAAATATAAAATAGCGACAATTTACCCATTGCACCATATATATATATATATATATATATATATATATATATATATATATATATATATATATATATATATATATATATATATATGGTTGGATAGATGTGAATTTATATATATATATATATATATATATATATATATACCCGAATATAGGAGTGGTGTATACGGAATAAATTCCAATAAATTTATAAGACACTAGAGGTGTTGAAACAAAATGCGTATTTTTGTAGTGATTTTATAAAATATTTATGTTTTAATTTTTAAATAAATAACTATATATATATATATATATCGGCAAAACACACACACACACACATTCTTAAACTGATAAAAAAAAATGAAAAAAATAATAATGACATTTTACTGCTGTTTGTAAATACTTGTTGCCAAAAAGAAACCCTACACTGACAATTTCAATCAGAGGACGAAACGCGTCGGCTAAGATAATTTTTCCCCTTTTTGTTTTTATTCCTACTTTGCACTATTTGCATTGTTCGGACTATTGTCCTTATCTTTGTCGCCATATTTATCACAACGTTTCGGTCGTTGTACGCTCCGGCGTTCTTCAGGTGTTTGGAATGTCCAACTGAACCATTTATTTCGCTCACTAGGGTAGACTGTTCTAGTTTCACGTGCCATGTCTAATGGATGTTAGTTATCAATTATCCCCACTCCAAGTTTTCCACCGCCTTAACCAGGTATTGAACTCACACTCTTTGGGTCCTGTCACTGGATCTAACTACAGCCTTTATCCAATGTACCATGTGACCTTGATATGAGTCTCAGAAATATAGGCAAATCTTATTTCACCTTTACAGATATATTATTAGATGCATCTGAGAATTTACACACAGACGCACGCAAATATATATATATATATATATATATATATATATATATATATATATATATATATATATATATATATATATATATATATATATATATATATATATTAAAGACATTTTTATGTTTAACGTTCTTTTTATAGATACAAGTATTTAAGTAAATTCTCTGTTTATAATAAACAGTATTAAATAACATTTATCGGCCCGAATGTCCGAGAAATTTTCATAGAAAATATTCGTCATTGGACAGGATATTTTCTATGAAAATTTCTCGGACATTCAGGCCGGTAAATGTTATTTAATACTGTTTATTATAAACAGAGCATTTACTTAAATACTTGTATCTATAAAAAGAACGTTAAACATAAAAATGTCTTTAATAAATAAAATTGTCGGACTTTGTCCATTTCTTAATATATATATATATATATTATTTCACCCTAAGCAAAGCGGGAAGTCCACTAGTAAGCAAGGGGTTACCGAGAGTGGAAGTGAGCGAAAAGATAGCACATAACGATGGTTAAGTAAAGGAGAAAATATGAAATGGATTCAAGGAGATAGTAGATGGCAATTGACGTTGCATTTACTCTTTTGAAGATTATACTTATCAGTGAAGCAAGTAATCGGAAAAGAGTTCTACAGGCTGGGAGTGCGAGAAAAGAAACTGTTGGAGTATAAGAGGCCGTTATATGTAACTATTTCAACAGTAAGAGGATGGGACCTAGATGCCAATCCAGTAGGACGCTGAAAATAATATAGTCTGGAAACAAGTGCAGTTACCATGAAAAAAGTTGCAGAAAAGACAGAAGGAATCTACGTCACGTCTGAGAGAATTTGACTGAATTCGAGATTCCAACTCAGGATACATTACATTGCAGAACCATGTTTGGATTTTTTTCAAGAACCTCTAGATGTATAGCAGGAGCACAAGACCTGGTATGTCAACAGTATTCAATGTACGAATGAATGGTTGATTTGTAAATGTGCTAGATAGACTCTTACGAGGAAAAAAAGCAAAAAAACTACTTTCTGTCCTAATCCAGTGACCCGACATTTCTTTTAGTAGATGCAGCTATTGATTCGATGTAATAATTCCACTTCATGTCATGAAAAAGTGAAGCCAAGAATGGACAGTGTGTTGCTCTCTAGGAATCTAGTATCAGACGGGCTGGAAAGTTAAATGAGAACCGTTTCCTTTGGGAGGCATTAAAATTTACAAGCCATTTCCTGCCCCAGTTAGCCATTAAATGGAGGTTCTTATCACGAGTAGCAGCTAGGTTAACTTTGCGTGCTCTGGCGGATTTGTTATTGAGACAGGAGTAAATGGTACTGTCATCTGCATAAATGTCTACTTGGGAACAAATGTCGTCAGAAAAATCATTGAGGAACATCAGAAGAAGCGTAGCACCCAGGATAAAGCCTTGGGGAATTCTTTACTCGAGCCCGTTCAAAATGAACTTCTTTTCCACGTTTTGATATTAGGTTGGTGCAAAAATAATGTTGTTTTCTCACATAGTAACATATGTGAGAAAACGACTTTATTTTGGCACCAACCTAATAGAAATGATTGGTTTAAATGAAAGAATCATCCCATAATACCGACTTATAGGGAGATAGTTATCGGAGTAAGAAGAATCTCTAGATTTCTCCAAAACAGCAACTACAGAAGAGGACTTCCAACTAGCAGGAATTTGTTGCGAACTGGAACCACATCGGGAGCACATTTCTTTAGGACTCCTAATGGAAGTTTAATTATTAAATTATTAGATGATGTCTGAGACAAGTGACGAGGGTTATGCACACACGCGCTGCTCACACACACACACAAACACGTGCGCACACGCACACACACACACACATATATATATATATATATATATATATATATATATATATATATATATATATATATACACACAATCACACACACATATATATACACTGCGTGCCAAATTAATATCGAGATAACTTTTTTTCTAATATTTCAAAAACCTCCAATCAATTCACACAGAATTTTCACACAACGTTGGCAATACGGACCTGCGCAATCACCGAATTTTTCGTACAGATCTACGCAAGGAAAACAAATTGGCGCCATATTTGTTATCAGCACGGTGATTTGAGTGTGCCAAATTATTATAAAGGTTTAGTAAAATTCCCAGAATTGAGCAAACAAAACGTTTATTAATGTTGCACGTGAATGTTTATGATCAAAAGAAGCTAATAAATAAGATAATCAAACAAATAATAACAGATAGAAACAAAGGCAGAGTTATAAACAAATTAATAGGGAATGTGCTTTCCCAGTTTTGAAATTACTAGAAGTCTACGATCCATAGAATTTGTTAATTGTAGGATGTCATCTGCTGTAATGACGCGAGATATGTCAAGAATTGCTTCCCACAACTCAGCGTTGCTCTTGAATTATCGTCCGTTGGCGTACAGTCTTCTCTTCATGATGCTCCAAAGGTTTTCGATTGGGTTCAAATCCGGAGAATTTGCTGGCCACTTCATTTTTCGATGTCCATCGAAGCCTAAATGTTTCAAGTATTCATTAGTCTTGTGAGCAGCATGTGAGGGAGCATTATCTTGCATAAAAACAATTTCCCTTCTGAATGTAAGTATTTGCCTTTTCATCCACGGTTCAAAATGTTCCTTCATAAACGCAATGTACGGATCGGCAGTCATTTTGACGCCATCTGGTGCTCTCCATGGGCCCACAAATGTTTTTCCAATAATACCACCCCAGATCTTTATGCCTCCACTGCCTTGTTGGCGTCTCAAACGCTGATGGCGATTCTGTCCTTTCATTACCCAGCCTTTGCACCATTTATCTGGCCCATCAAGTGTTGATCGAGTTTCGTCTGTGGACAAAACTTTAGAGAAGTCAATCTTCATATTGTCCTCGGCCTATTTCAATCAATTTTGAATGTGATTTCTCGTCAACAGAGTCTTCGATACAGGTTTGACTGTTGTTGCTGTTTCCCACAGATAACGACACCGAGTAATTTTAGACACAGTAGGATCCCCAATGCGACTGAAAAGCTCTTGACTGCTAAGTCCAGTGTCCTCCGTGGCCTCTCGTTTAAGTCGTGACATGAGACGACGTGAAATAACCTTCGGCTTGCCTTTATTTGCCCTTTTGCGTACTTGTGTAGGGTCGGGGTGAACTTTTTTTTTGATGACACCTCCCTACATTTTAGAAATTTCTAGGGTAGAAAGAAATGCTTTTGAGAGTTCTGAGGTGATAGTTTTCTTTTCAGTGTCACTTAAACGACCCATCTTTTCACTAAATTCTTACACTTTTCTAATAATTTGGCAATCTCAAATCACCGTGCTGATAACAAATACGGCCCCAGTTTCTACATTGCGCAGATCAGTACGAAAATTTCAGTAATTGCGCAGGTCTGTTTTGCTAACATTGTGTGAACATTTTGTGTGAATTGATTGGCGGGTTTTTGAAATATTAGAAAAAAGTTATCTCGATAATAATTTGGCACGCAGAGTATATATATATATATATGAGTGTTTGTGTGTCTCTGTGTGTGCCCGTTTATACACACACACACACACACATATATATATATATATATATATATATATATATATATATATTTAAAATATATTAAATATATATATTTAAAATATATTAATATATATATATATATATATATATATATATATATATATATATATATATATATATATATATATATATAATTTGATTATTTAGGCAGCAAACCTTCTTTCATGCCCATTCAATTGAATACGACAGACAAGGTGCTTTTATTTAGTTTTTCTTAATACAATTTCTCATGCTATCTAATATTTTTTATTTTTTTCGGATGATAAATTATATAAAAAGAACTGTTCGAATGTTTTTATCCGAGCGTTTTCGGCTATACTTTTAGCCATTTTCAAGGATGAAATATTTTAACTGTTAAATTTAAATAAGAAATAGTTTGTTAAATAAGAAATAGTATGCTTTATAAAAAGTTTTAATTTTTGAAAACACGGCCATATATATATATATATATATATATATATATATATATATATATATATATATATATATATATATATATATATATATATATTAAGTTGGGCCCAAAATAATGACGTAATAATGTCGTTTTTTGACGTTAAAAAGTACGTCAAAAAAGGACATTATTACCTCATTATTTTTGCACCATCCTAATACATACATATATATATATATATATATATATATATATATATATATATATATATATATATATATATATATAAAGAAATATAGTTTTAAGGTGTGCTATATTTATGGAATAAAGTGCTCAATAACAGAGATAGAGCGTGTGTAAATATAAAAGTGAACATAGAAGTCAACACTTAGAGGCGACAGTCTGTTTCATGCTATATGCAATCGTGGCCTGACGATTGCATATAGAAATTGTGAATTTGATCCGTGTGGCAGGCAAGTAGTCTGTACTTGGTGTGAGCAATGACTGAGCAGTACTAAATTGTAACTGCAATATCTATCCCTACACATGGCAAAAGGAACGCAAACTGAACACTTTATTTAATCTACAAGTGTAGGTTAAATAAAGTTTTCAGTTTGAAATTCCATGTAGATAAGCCGTGTAGGTCAGATGCCACAATGGCTAAAACGCTGTGATAGCAACAACAAAAATAATCAGTCGGTAAGGAAATACTAAAATATGGTAGGTTGCCTTCTTCCTACTCTGTGGTACATGACATTATTTTGTTTTCACCTAATTACAAAACACCGCTACTTCCAGCTTTGTGATATTACCGATATTTATTTTACACTTAATATTTAGAGGGTTTTTTTTTAATGATGGGGTTGTGTCTCCTGTTTTTGCTGTAGTTGTCGCAATTAATTTTGAAAATGACTTTCATGTCAACGTTATTTGTTTTTCTGCGATGACAGTTCGGATCTTCTGATCTTCCGGTGTTTTCTTAACGCTGTTTCTCTTGATTCTTATTATTTGTCTGTATCCAGATTTTTTGATTCTTTTTTATTTATTTTTGTTACACTATTCAGCCTTGTTTCTTTTAGCATATTTTCAACCATAATTCTTTCTTCAATTTACCATTTGTATCTAATCTATCTGGTTGTGTATCTTGGTGTTTTAATATATTGGAATGTTTCCAATATTTTATTATTTGAAGTTTTATACCTCAAAATCCATGCTAAATATATACACCTATATATATGAACAGTAACGATCTATAATAATAATAATAATAATAATATTAATAATAATAATAATAATATATCTATCTATCTATCTATCTATCTATCTATCTATCTATCTATCTATCTATCTATCTATCTATCTTAGTTCGTATATATATATATATATATATATATATATATATATATATATATATATCAATCATTCTATGTTGGTTTGTATCTATCTATCTATCTATCTATCTATCTATCCTAGTTCGCGTATGTTTACCTATTTATCTTGGTTCGTTTATATCTATTAATCTATCTATCCATGTTAGATTGTTTCTATCTATCTATCTATCTATCTATCTATCTATCTATATATATATATATATATATATATATATATATATATATATATATTAGTTCGTTTATATATATGTATCTATCTATTTTTCTATCTTATTTTATTTATATCAATCTATCTTTGTTCTTTTCTATATATCTATTTAATTTTTCCGATTATATCTATCTTATTTCTTTTTTTATTTCTCTCTCTCTGTCTATCTATCTATCTATCTATCTTCCTTCGTTTATATCTATGTATCTGTCAACTTATCAATCTTTTTTCGTTTATATCTTTGTTCGTTTATATCTGCGCCATATCTACACATTTGGCTCACCAGCTATTGGTGAAATTTACGTTGCAAAATAAATACGTACAAACATGTATAGTTAAATTCCACCGTCAGCGTCTGATATTTATTTTGATTTTTTTTTTTTTTTTTTTTTTTCTTCCCTCAAGTTTCAAATTAGCCGCTCTAGAACCAACTTACATTTATGGATAAACTGTCCGAAGTCCATGATTTAAAAAGAAATTCAATTTGTGTGTGTGTATGTATGTGTGTTAGTGTTTGTATGTGTGTGTGTATTTTCCATTTTGTTACCTATGTTTTGGCATTATTTTTTTGAACGTTAGAATTAAATTTAAACGTGAATCTATTGGAATCTTTTTCAATCAATCCGAGAGCTCTATCTACAACTAGAATTGGTAATGTCCTCATGTGGTAGATTTTTGAGATTTCGATTATTATTATTATCATCATCATCATCATCATCATCATCATTATTATTATTATTATTATTATTATTATTATTATTATTATTATTATTATTATTATAAACGTAGGTAATTACATGTATGAAACGGTTAGATCAAAGTGGACTGCACCGAAAAAAGATGTATGAAATATTCATGCACTTGATCATCATCATCATCATTATTATTATTTGATTTCCTTTGGTTTATGGTGTATACCCATTTCTTTCCGGGACCCAACCAGAGACCTAAGGTCAGAAATGGAATCACATTTTCCACTGAGCAGTTTTGAAAAAAATATCACACATGTTTTTCATAGTTAAAACCCTTCGTAAATTTTGAGCTGTACATCTGACGACAAGTTTTATTATCATTATTTACATTATTAGGACTATTGCCCTCATCTTTGTCGCCATATTTATCACAACGTTTCGGCCGTTGTACGCCTCGGTCTTCTACAGGTGGTTGGAATTTCGAACTGAACCCTTTATTTCGCTCACTGGGGTAGACTGTTCTAGTTCCACGTGCCATGTTTAATGGATGTCACTTATCAGTTATCTCCTGTTAATTTCCCTCTGAAAGTTCTCCACTGCCTTAGCCGGGTATTGAACTCACACTCTTTGGGTTATGTCAAGAGGGAAAATTAACAGGAGATAACTGATAACTGACATCCATTAAACATGGATTTTTTACTCCAATTTTTCTCTGATGGGTAATTTAACTGTTTTTTTATTTTTTTAATATAAGCAATGCCAGCGTCGTCGATTTTTTGAGACTCTTTCTTTAAACTTACGGCCTGCTGACACTCCTCTGCTAACTTTTTCAGGGAAAGGTTTTGTTCAGATTCGAGTTTAGACAAAACTCTACGTCTTATTTCGGCACTCTTACTGGATACCAGTCCTTGAGCAAAAATTAAACACTTAAATTCTTCCACCGTAATCTCTGCCAATCTGAAATTGTCACAATGTCTATTCACTATAGATGCACATGTTAAATAATCCTGATCGTCGGATTCATGCATAACCATCGCTTATGCCAAAGCGACATATTTGCTCCAAACAACTCTTTTAGCAATTTCACTGTTTCCGAGAATTCCAATTCATTCGTTCTTCTCGGTAGAATAAAATCTACAAATTTGCTATGTTCTGCTGTACCTAGCTTTCTTAGTAATAGACTGATTTTTCTTGAATTCGACCAGTTTTCGGTCTGTGTAGAAAATATCTTCATATCGTTTAAAGTACGCTTCAAACGTTTTTTCTTCTTCTGGCACATAGTTGAAAGTTTCCAGCGAATTAAATATGGTGTTATTAGAATATGAAAAATTTCCCTCATTTGCCTGATTGTTGTTTAATTTCTCCAGTGTTAATATTTGAATTTCTAAAACCTTGATCTGCATTTCTTCCTGTTTCCCCAGTCTTTCCTCTTGCTTTTCTTGATATTTTTGCTGTCTTTCCTCTTGCTTTTCTTGATATTTTTGCTGTGCTATCTGTTATTCCCTTATTAATAAGGCAAACTGTTCATTTTGACGTTGCTGACTCAACTGCTGGGATTTGAATAATTCAGATATGACTTTGGATAATTCATCCATCTTTAGCTGATAGTGTTCATGCAACAAGAATATACCTTTAATTTGTGTATCTATGGATATAATATAAGCTGACCAGAAAAATCAAAACAACTTACGACTTTTTTATTTTATCTCTTGCTTTTACATTCAAGCCCGTGATAATCCACTTTGGTATTTATTTTTTTTTTATTACTTCTGTTTGCGTATTTCAATGACAAAACTCTGATTTTTATTATCAGAGGAAAATTCGTCACTATAAAATATTGTTGAGCAAACAAAAAAAATTTTTTTTTTAAAGTTCGTTACCTTTCAAATCGACACGGTGTATTTGTGCATGCATGTTTTTGTAGTCGGCCAGTTTCTTTCAACGGGTGTCTCGTTGTAGATAACTTTTTTCAATTTAAAATCACCGTTATTCGTTTATGACACCTTTCAAATTTTTCTGAGTGAACGTTCCTTATGCTTAGTCGTCTTTTAACGATTTCTAAATATCCAGAAATTCAGAATCCTTCGCCGTTCCGTTAGATGTTGGACTTTTAATTAATATTTTTTTCCTTCAGCCTGGGTTCCTCAATGACTGCCCCAATTGTTGAAGGCTATCAATTATTAATTCTTATTTTTTTTTTCCGTATGGTTCTTTCTACCTCGTCGCCATTGTTGAAACTTGACTAATGCATGGAATAATAAGGCAACACAAAATGTACTTAGAACAAAATGTATTGAAACAAGAAAGTGTACACAATATTTACATATAGTCTTTTGTATATTCCTGGGAAGACCGTTCCTGGAGAATGTGTTGACCGAGTCGCAGTCTAGACGGGTTCAGGCCCTGTCAACCTCCCCGGACGAAACCTTGCCCTTCGGCAAAGCCTCGTCTGGGTTCCCCTCTGCTAATGCAGAGAGTTCGACAGTCGCCAAGAGTTTGTCTCTCAGTCTCTGAATCTCTTGATTCCTGTATTTATCAATCCACCCACGAGGATCGAATGTGGCACAAGGCCTTTTTAATGTGGGTATCCCCGAGCACGTAGGCTCGGCCAAAAATATGGCCTTTCTGAACCCGCCTAGACGGGTTCAGGCCCTGTCAACCTCCCCGGACGAAACCTGGCCCTTCGGCAAAGCCTCGTCTGGGTTCCACTCTGCTAATGCAGAGAGTTCGACAGTCGCCGAGTGTCTGTCTCTCGGCCTCTGAATCTCTTGATTCCTCTTGATTCCTCTCCTCTCTTCCCGGTACCAATGGTCGGTACTCCACTATGCAAATTAGGTGGATCCTACCACAACAATTGGCTTACATTATAATGAGGAATCTAGGTGATTAGACAAAGCCGAGTGTTTACTTAAGACCCAATAGCTTTCAGTTAATAGATGCGCGAAGATATAAGCTATTCACGGTGAAGGAGTTTCTCTAATGTTCTCATTACTCAGTCTTTTCTCCATTATTCACCGCGGTATGCCGATGACGATATATACTCTCAAACTATTTGAGATGTAGATTTCCGAGTGAAATACTGTGATGTCTTTCTCAAAAGCATTAGTGTGAAATGAAAACTGCCAGAAAACTAACCCTCTATTATATCTGCTACTTCATGCGTCATACATTTATCTAGTGAATAGTCTTCTGTATCAACAGTAACTTGAATGTTGCTAGAACGCGTCACTTGGTTTGTCTGCTATCAATGGACTTTTTTCGTTTTCGCTTTATTTGCATCATTTTTATGTGAACACAAAGTTTTACTTGAAATTGTAAAAGAGTTTGGCAGTTTTTACGTAAGTATTAGTTTTTGGGACCTAATTAAGAATTTAGTTAATTCAAAACTGGTTCTTTTGGGGTTTAGAGTTCTGGTTAAAATGTTTTTATTAATCACAATAGATCACTCAAATCTCTATCTCTAAAAGGCAGGCCGTATGTGGGCGTGTGTGTGTAACGAATGCATGGACGCATTTTCGACGGATTTGCGCCAAAATCTACATGCACATGCTCCAGGTTAGCGGGGAAGGCCAAGACACACTTTGCATTTCCCAACTCCCATCGATAGTGGAAATGATCGATTTTTTCATGCTTCTACGGCAGTTTTCATGTAGTTTGCGGCCATTTTGTACTGGCCAGAGTGAGAGCCTATAGCTGCCTTCCACGAATAGGCAGGAAGATTCTATTGGCCAGCGTGAGAGCCAACAGCTGACTGACACGAATGTTAGCTAGCATGCCAGCATGCAAAAAAAAAAACAAAAAAAACCGATAGCTGCATTCGTCACAAGTGGGAAAAATTTAAATCTGCATGGCACTTTACACCAGTTGGCTCATTCACTTGCTTAAACTCAACGTTGATTCTTATTCCGCAGAACTGGGTTGGGTGTGAAAAAGTATTTGTTGTTAACATTCTTTTTTCATTCGGTTTTTCCAGTTACGAGTCCTTTTTTAAAGCTCATCTTTTTGTGTTCATTTTGTTTAGTTCTTTTTTCGTAAAAGATTTAATGTTTAGTTTTTGACCTTAGAAAAAATTGCAGTGTGAGATAGACAAGAAGTAAGGCATGTAGCAACATCATCACGGCAGGGGCTCTCCTTTAAAGGCAAGGAAGGGCAAAAATATTTTAAATCAAGTGATAGCGATTACTGTATGAGTCGTACAATTTTTGAATCAAGCACGGGCAACACCGGGCCATGCGGCTAGTATACACATAAAATAGTATTCGCTCTAACTATGATCCAAATTTTAATCATGTAGCTTTAATACTAAACAATCGTAAAGATGCAATTGGTGACACACATAAAAGATGAAAAAACAACAACAAAAAAACAAAGAAAAATACTTGAACGAACGAGAAGCACACAGATTAGAATCCATGTACGGGAAAAGGAATAATTCATTCTCTAATAAAAAGATAAAAGGTTATCAGAAAGAGAGTCATTGATGATAAATGTGGGAAACTCTGGTTTTGGGTTTTAAAATGTAGCGGCGAGAAGAGTGAAAATTCATAGGCCCATACTTTACAAGAATGCAATAAACATACACAATTTCTCTAGTTGAAGAAAACTTCTTTAAAATGGCTGGCTTAGATCTATTAGTCGAATTATAATTAACTTATTTTCGACAATGCAATATGTCCCGCGGTATAAGACGCACTAATGAGTCTATCGGGAAAATCATTTTAATTCCCAAGCTAACTTTCCGCTTAATCGTTCGCCTACAATCACACATAATTTCTAACAAATTAGAACGACCTTAATTTGAATTGTGTTGATTTTATATCCATCTAATAGCACGCCTTCTACAGTTAATAGTCGAAGTTTCAAGGACGTTCACTAAAAAAAAAAAATAGCAAATAATATATTTTTTCTAGTTTTGATTGATTGTTTAACAGCAAATGAACTACTAATGAGTGATTTAATGTCGAAATTCAAATTTTTATGGTGCTTCGGATTAACAAAAATATGATATATGTTATTCTGCTTTCACAATTGAATACATGGTAGATGATACTCACATTTTGTGCATATACGTGTTGTGTGCACATAGACACTAGAGGCGGTGATGTCTGTTTTATGTTTTGGTTTTGATGAATTTATGCTTTTAAATAATATTTGATTTCTTTAATAAGTTGTAGGATATTATATAGTTATTATTATGGCTTAATGTCATGAAATATTTCTTTCATTGTGGTTGCTTTTGTTTAGCGACATATCAACCTCTATGGGTTATTCAATGCTTAAATATAAATATTTGCAACGCAACTGTATGCCTTCACTACAGATAAAATGTAGTTTTGTTCATATATATATATATATATATATATATATATATATATATATATATATATATATATATATATATAATGGAATGTCCCGTCGATTTCGACGTATGAGGATCTGCCAGCTTATTGATTCAGTTATGAAAGTTTATGCGCTAATCTTAAGTGGCATTTAAGACCCGCTAGTGGTTTAAAAAGGAGGCCGCATATGTGTGAGGATTATGAGATGAGATCACTGTTAGATTGGTTGACGTTTTAGATTTTGCTCTCACTTCTTGAAACTAATTCAGACAAGCAGATTGAAAATTGCTAAGCCCACTAAAATACGTTGATCTCCATTCTACCAGCACCAAATCTAAGCGCTCAAGGGTGTTATGTGTTATATTAACTGCTGACAAGTTGCTTTTAAGCTTGTCTTTGTATCGTAGCCATGGGCGTCCTACATTCCTGCAGCCCTGATCTAACTGGCCGTACATTAGGATCTGTCTGCGTGCAATCTGTGGAGTTAAGATTCAAGATAGGACATCAAACGTAGACCTGTTTAATAGGTGTAATATTGGAGGAATCGAAACTTATCATACAGTCTCAGTTACGGTGTACTGGTCATGTCTTGAGAATGTCTGATAGGATATATATATATATATATATATATATATATATATATGAAGAAAAATATACGGAAAAAACAAACAAAAATTCTTATATGCAATTATGCTGTTTTAATGTTAATATAATGTCAACGTCGGACGTTTCGGTCTAATAAACCATCTTCAGGACATATTCAGAAAATATAATTAACATTATCAATTCAACATGACATAGACGTATATATATGTATATATATATGTGTGTGTGTGTATGAATGTATATATATATATATATATATAAATGTATATTTCTGGAATCTGTATTGTAAAAATTGTATTTTTATACTTTCATGGAGTTTTGTTTTTGTTTGGAGGTTAACTGTGTGCACATAGCAGGAACCATGACAGGTACTGGGGATAATAGCAATTAAGAAGTGGTTCCATGATTCTCAAACCTCCAGGTTTCCGTTCAGAGGCCTTGCTGCCGGAAGTAGTTTGTCGTCATACGCACAACTTGCACCAAAATACATCTGATTATTCATTCATTTAAATTTTTCATAATTTAAAAAAAAAAATATTTTCCCAATATCTTTGTTTGTATTCGCAATTTAATAATTCTTCATCTTTAATTCTACGATCAGCATAGAACAGTGTGGCAAATATAAATTTTGAGTTCCAAGTTCTATATTTTATGATATTTGGAACTAGTTTTGGAAAGCTGTGGCACAAAGAAGGCTTTGAACTAGTAGTTACCATTAATTTATTTGGGCAAGCTATTAGAATAATACAAAATTTATATTTGGAGGAAACTGTCTTTATATGAATGAAAAATATATTCACAAATTACCCAATGTAAAAAAATATGTATATCAAGGAAGTCTTTTCTCGCCGGATTATTTAAAATTTGCAGTGAAGCTGTCTGAATTTAATTAATTTTATTAGGATTAATTATTAGCGGCTAGAATTCTACCAACAAAATCTATTCAGTGTTGATAGAATACAGAGAAAACAAATTGCAGGAAAAATCAGAAGATTAAAAAATAAAGTTAGAAGAAAGGACTAAACATAATTTGGAAGAAAATAAAATGCGTGGTTGTTAAAAAGAAACAGTCTAAGACGAGAACTATAAATTGAAGACGCCCCTATAAAGCAAGTCCTTCTTCTTTATGTGCAGTGAACCCTCAGGGAGAAGGCGACCATAGGTCTCCATTATTTCTTTAAACTCATCATGTAGGTTATACGCTCCCCTTGACTCGCTGTCCTGTCAATATAAGATTTTCAAGACCCTCCTTCTTTATCTGTCCAGAAATGTCAACTTTCTCTTCCTGATATGGTTCTACAGAAAGATTCTGAGAATAGCATAGACGGAAAATGTAAATAATGGGAAATTTTAAGGAAGTATATTTCTCTTTTTTGTTCCCATTTTCTGTAAAACCTGTCGGTTGCTCACATTTTCGGTTCATGGTATCCTTGCCATCTTTCTGTAGAACCACATTTCTGTTGCTTCAAGTTTTTTCATCATCTTTAGGGAGGTCGTCCAGTATTCATTGCTATATAAGAATACTGATATTAGGTAAGAGTTCAGTACTATTTTTATTTTCAACGAAGTTTTTCTGTCAATATTGGACTTAAATTTCGGAATGCATCAAGTGCAGGCCGAGCAGTATTTTGGAAGTATTCTAACAGAGAACGAAAATGGCGAAATTTGAAGGCGCATCGTATGAGTTAAATTTGCATTCAAAGCCCTAAGTAAATCATTATGCAACTGGAAAATTTTGTTAGGAACAAGGAAAAGAGTGCTGATCTGTTATGTAAAATCAACCCCGTTATATGGCAGATATTGCTAGTCAATCTCGTTCCAGACGAAGGTAAGAATTGATGCAGTAGAAATATGGTTCAACAGAAAGATGCTGAGAATAGCATAGACGGAAAATGTAAGTAACGGGGAAATTTTAAGGAAAATGCAAACAAAAAGAGCGATTATAGAACTAGAAAGAGAAATTAAATTTCTGTTACACATAATGTAGACAGAGTGCTTGTAATATTTGACCGACAAATTACATGGAAGGTAAGTGACAGAAGAAAACGGTGAATAACTGACATAACAAGTTTGTGCAAGTGTTTAGGGGAAGAAGGGTGAGGAGTGGTACCAAAGATAAGACCTGCGAAAAGATAAGGAAGTTATAGAGAGCTACTATCGGCTACAACTTGAGAGACATGGCTGTTAAAAGAAGAAAAAGGAGTTATAAGTCGTAACGATAATCCAATAACAGCTGTATGAGACATGAAATTTTTTAATGTATTCATTTTCTATTTTATGTTCATATTGGAGATGTGACATTTTAATATATGGATATATTTTAAGATATCAAAGATTTCTTTGCGCTACATTTAAGAAAAATAATGTTTTCCTTAGAGGCAGATAATGTGATATCCTTCAGTGTTTCTCTTTTTTAAAACTTAATTAAATGTAGTCATCAGTTTTCTAGGAAAAGGCGACACAAGAAAGAATGAGAGGAAACATAACTACAGTAAAACCATTCCCATATCCATAAAGTTCGTTCTTAGTGAAGACTTCAACGCTGCAGGATTTGAAGATTAAAGCCTTATCTTTTTAATGCCATTTGTAAGTGAGATGCAATGTGGTCAAAATCGATATGAGACATTGGAATTCTTGCTTTATTGGTTTAGACAAAGACACGTCTTATTGACGAAAGTTATTTAATAAAATGTTGTTATATCGTACACGTTGAAATCTACACTCTAGAGAGACTAATAGAATATGTAGAAAATATATTATATTTAACATATTGCCTATCGTTCTGGAATAAGTGG
>OZ010594.1:64522351-64554851 GCA_963932145.1 Acanthosepion lycidas | reverse complement strand
GAGCACTGTTTTTTAAAAATAAAAACAAAAATACTAATGAACCCCGGATTATGCACCCAACGTGTTCTTTTCTATTTTCTGCATACCTGCACAAGGATATATATATATATATATATATATATATATATATATATATATATATATATATATATATATATATATATATATATATATATATATATACACTTAATAAATAAGAATATATATCTCCCACAATAGTCTGCCTAAGATTGCATACTGGAAAAAAGAGTGCCCAGTGTCATAAATATGGCATATTTCATGGTATTGAGCAGTCTTCTTTTTCCACTGTGCAATCTTATCTCTAATCATAAATACTATGACGTGGGTGATTTCGTTGTCTTGAATTCTAGCTAACTTTTCTAACTGAAACTGTAAGCTTCTCTGCGTTGATGGTATTGTTCCTTAAGGTACTGATCACTTTTTACCACACCGGCAAGTATTAAGTATTTTTTTTTAATATCTTGATTGGAACTAGTCCATTCTAACTTTTCGGCCTTGATAGAGTAAATAAATGTTTACGCGAAAGTGTGGGTGATGGATTATATTGCAAACTACATTTTTTTATATCCATTAGGTCAAACATAGAATTCACCATCGCACACCTACAGTCGGCTCATCTATATTCGCTTTATATTCCACTTGTTGGATTAGTGGAGAAAATATTCCCCCACTTAATGGGTAATACAACTATTATGATTGATCAGAGAAAGGGAGGTCTTTGTCCCTATCTTATTATGGCCTCTTTATCTTTTGAAATCTATCTCCATTTTTATGCATTGTGTATGTGTTTCTGATAATATGCGTATACGTATTTCTTCGCCATACATAAATATATTGATTTATTCAAAAGAAATATTATATATATATATATATATATATATATATATATATATACTTACATTTATATTTATATATATATGCACATATATTCACACCCTTTGTATAATGTGTAATTTTCGTGTGTCTGTGGTTGTGTGTGTTTAGGTGTGGTCCCTTTAGTGTCTTTGTTTTAGGCTTATTACTGCTTTAGTGCTGGTTTAAGTTTGTCTATGAATGTTTTTTCATGTATTTGTAAGTAAAAAAAATATCTATACGATACATTGGCGTAATTTTAAATTTGCCTTCGTTGCAAATGTGGATGTGTTGCGACACAAAGAGTTTCCTGTTGTCGGTAATTTAATGTTGCTTTTGCGAAGAGAAACTCTGTTGCTTAGTGCTTACCAACATAGGACTTGTGGCATTTTGTACACTTGAGTCCATAAATCACATTTTTGGTGTTTCAGCTTAAAATTTTACTTATTAAGAATGTTGTTGTGGGGTTTTCAAAACTGTAGGAGTTTCCCCCTATAATGATATCACAAACTCCACATATTTCCTTCTTGCGTTTTGTGACCCCTTTTATTGTCTGTCGACTAAATTTGGATGAGGTTAATGTGTGTTTTATGTTTTTGGATTGGCGTTTGCTTTTAATTATATCTAATATCATTTCGTCCTCTGACGGACATTATCAAGTCAAATGAAAGGATCTTATTTCGAAATAATTATTTAGAAACAGAAGTAAAAATGCCGTTTGTGTTTAAAAATATGTAATAACGCTCATACATATATTTATCTATGAAACTTAACTATCGAGGATCCTAAGTCATGCAATTTGATGTATTATAAACGAAAGTGAATAAATCTCGCTAATATTGTCGTTGGTTATTTTTCTCTGTTTAGTTTTTGTAAGATAGTTATATATTTTATTGTAGTTTGAGAAACCAATTTATGTATTTATTCATTTTAAATAATAGAAGAATTTAATTTAACTTTCCTATTTAATTTTGAAAGAAATATTGGCTAGGGAAAAAGTATATTTTCATATGATCATATGATATATATATATATGTATGTATATATATATATATATATATATATATATATATATATATATATATATATATATATATATAAATGTATATATCTATATATATATATATATATATATATATATATATATATATATATATATATATATGTGTGTGTGTGTGTGTGTGTGTGTGTGTTTGTGGGCAAAACTATCGTAGAATCAGATACAAGATAAGATACAGATATTTTAAAAGTGAGTGCATGTCACCCAGATATATATAATCTACAAAAGTCATCAGATATACATTAAGGAAATACGTGACATTTGCATTATATATATATATATATATATATATATATATATATATATATGCTTTTTATATTTTTCAAGGATATATTTTGATTAATGTCTTTTTCTTTTTTGTACCTCTCAGATGTCTGTTTTGTGTGTGTGTGTGTACATATATATACATATATATATACATATATATATATATATATATATATATATATATATATGTGTGTGTGTGTGTGTGTGTGTGTGTGTGTGTGTGTGTGTGTGTTTGCATCATTATAATGAACCCTCTGTGAATTTATATAGTGAACGCCAAGTATCGCTTTCGTCAACGACAACCCTGCCAAGCGATGGCCAGAACTGAATCGTAGAAGATTCAATGTTTTAGTGTAATATGTCTCCAAGAGTTCAGTGCCATAAATCAATGTAGCGAACGACCAGGGCAAATTTCTTTTTGTCTGTTAATATATTAGAAGGTTTGTGAGTGATCTCTCAAGAAATGTACTTCTTAGAACACGCATCGTTTTCATAATACGTAGAGAGGAATCTGCCAACTGATGAGACATATTGGCAAATAACATAACCACAGCAATGTCGGGCTCCTCCTTTGGATATAAGGCCAGGTCTGTTACCGAATTCTTTATTGAATTACTTGGTGACAGAAATGGATTGAGATTTCGGTAATTTCCAAAGTAGAAAGAAGAGAATGAGAAACGCATTTTCCCATTCGATCTCCGTAGATAGACTCCAAGACAAACCTCTTCGGCGGGCTTGTTATTCAGATGATGTTATCGTTTAAGGAGACCTGAAGTGAACACCTACCATAATACAAGTATATTAATAAATATATGTGTTGTATCCTTTTGTAATTCGCATGTGAGCAAAAATGGCGCTTGTGCAAACAAATGATGGAATTATCGTTGCTAATCTCACAAAAAGCTTTTTTTTCTGTTTCTTGTCTGTACCATTATACGATATAAAGTAATTCGTTACTTTTAGCGAAGTGAATATTAGTCGAGGTGTTGCACCTACAGCGGGTCATAGGGGAGGAGTCAAAGTCTTCATCACTGGTCATGCCTCAAGAAACACGTCTACAAGATTCTGTTTTCAGAAAGTTTCCATTTGTCATTTGAGCAAATACATCTATCTATCTATCTATTTTTCTCTTTGTTCTATTTATATATATATATATATATATATATATATATATATATATATATATATATATATATATATGGTTGATCGTTACTCTTAGATCATCCATATATTAGGTTGGTGCAAAAATAATGTCGTTTTCCCACATATGTTACCATGTGAGAAAACGACATTATTTTTGCACCAACCTAATAACTATATCACTCTCTCCCTATGCGCACACGCACACCACACACATACATACATACATATATATATATATATATATATATATATATATATATATATATATATAACGAATAGTATATCATAGAAAGAATTTTTTTTTAATTTCTAGTTTGTTCAAATTTCTTGGGAGTGGATTCGCTTGGACCTTTACATCATTGTACACACACACACACAAATATATATATATATATATATAGATATATATATATATATAGATATAGATATATATATAGATAGATAGATAGAGAGAGAGAGAGAGAGAGAGAGAGAAAGGGAGAGACAGAGAGAGAGAGGGGGAGAGAGAGAACGAGATAGGTAAATAGATAAATAAATATGTAACCAATTTTTTCCCTTCCAGCTCTGTCCTTAACAGCATGGCAGTCTGTTCTTTCTATCCGTGCTTGCTAACCAGATTAAAAAAGGCAACTTAATTCAAAATCACATCCCGCCCTCTCAAATACATAATATAGAGCCATCGAAAAAATATGAGTATATCTGAAGTTAACGCCTATCACCACCTGTCATTTCTCTTGTTCACGTTTTATCCTGGTTGAAATCTCGTTTTTTTTCTTTTTTTTTTTTTGCCTGAGATAAACCCGAAACTACCAGGTCAATCTGGATGCTTCACCTTGTTCAGTAATCGTTTTGCCCGAAGCAACCGTTGTTCTTGTGTGTGTGCCGTCATGATCTGCGCTTTCTTCATCACGTATGTATTGGAGGGAATGTCCTCATACAAGATATTGCGAATTGTGCCTTCGGGTACTTGAAGATGCCCTCATGGAAATTCCCTGATTAGCATCTATGACGTTCTGCACTCGCTGTATGAACTATAGTGTCCTGATTCAATCCGAACGTCGCGCATTCTTTTCTTAGCTTCGCTACTGGCGTCACATACCCGGTAGAGGCTTTTCACTCCATCCGAAATTTTTATGCAAACGACCTGACGACTTCGAAAACAACGTGTAATCTCAACATAAATGTGCTTTGCGTGTATCGCAAAAATTATAGCATGAAGTTTTATCTCATACCTTTAAATGATTGTTTGAAATTGATGTTCTGAAAGGATAAAACACCTTTATTGATTATCACATTACTGCACGCGTACAATCAAATGTCATCAAATAACATACCCTCCTTGTAGAAAGCTTTAAAACGTTTTCTTCCCGAAATATATTGAACTTCTTTTTTTTTTTTGGTTTCGAAACAATTAATTTTATACACACACTCATATATATAGTGCTTGATGCACAACATATATATATATATATATATATATATATATATATATATATATATATATATATATATATATATATATATATATATATATATACAATAGCTGGCCACACGTATTCGAGGATACCCGTCTACTAGGGCGGTTATCCAATGCCTATTGCAAACGCTCGCTTACACATATTTGTATTTGCTCAAAACCCAGAGAGCACACATCTGATTTATACTGCAAATATGATAAGCAGACCTCAGCGACAGTTTCTGGAAGAAAGCGTTGTCGGTTCGATGAAATGAGTATGCTTATATTCATCGAAATAAACTTATTAACGAATATGGAGTTTTAAGATTTTTTTCTTAATATTATAATTTTTATCTATTGAGCTCTCAAAATGGACTAAAAGTCCTCTATGGAATAATTCCTTTGCATTACAGTTTGGTATTATTCACACACACACATATGTGTGTGTGAATATGTGTGTATAAAGCACTTTTTGAAATTATATATATATATATATATATATATATATATATATATATATATATTGATATATATAGATATATATAGATATATATATGTGTGTGTGTGTGTGTGCGCGTGTGTGTATGTGTGTATGTGTTTCTGTTTGTATATGTGTGTTTGAGTTTGCCTCAAATGGTAGCACACACATAAACAGTACGATGGGTAATTTTTTTAATATTATATTTTTGTCTCGCGCATGCACTTTGTGCATTTGGTTTTGTCGACTGTACAGTATAGTAGAGAGTTTACCAGTTAGAAAAAGTGCACCATGACGCAATTTACTCCGCCAGAAATTTGGAAACAGCATACTGTACTGCTTGACATTCGGGACGAAAGGACAAATACGAACATTTAGGTGTGTTTGGATGAGTGTAATTGTGATTAAGAAGCTACGGAAAACTCTATTTTAAAATAACTTGAGAAGAAAAGAACTCCTAAATTGTTTGGTAAGGGCCCCAGAAACAACAATGTCGCCTACATCAAGTGTTTGAGGAGGTATTTCTGACCATGGTTCATACGCTTGCTGCTGGAAGACCCTATGTTTGGCATCAGGACTTTTCAAAATACCACCCAAGCAGGAGAACCCAGTCATGGCTAACAGACAATAACTGCGACCATATCACCCCTTACGTGTGACCACCTAACTTCCCAGACTGCAAATTCCTGGATTATTATATGTGGAGCGCAGTTGAGGAGAGACCAACAAAACTTCTTATAACACCAAAGATGGAATGAAGGCAATGATTGTGGCAGTATTCATCAGCTTAAAGAAGTAGGCTGTCCAGAAGAGTCGTCAGGAGGCCATGGTTGGAGCCAATGGAGATTTTATTATCTTATTCAAGACAATTTTGCGTAATTTTGGTAAATTAATCAGTTAAAATAAAATATCAGTTTCCATTTTTGCGGAATTGAGACGGCAATTTATGTATCGCAACCTGTATAACATAGAAGAAATTTTAAAGAAAAAAATCAACTTGGCACATTCATTTTAATATAATATAAAAAATTATCTCTTAGACCCCTTACCAAAATAGTCGACCCAGCCGTTTCCATAGTAATTAATTTTGCGAATGAACATGCTTATAAAGATGCGTAAATTTCAAGATTGGTTATTCCTAAATCTTCGCTTGAGGATGAAACAGGGCTTGATACTTTAACTCAATTTAATTTTAATAATTATATTGAGGTTTTCAGCTCTGGCTTTTGAAACATGAGAACTCTTATGTAGCGAAGGAATCATATTTTTTAAAACAATTATAATTTAAGCTCTACTTCTGTATGGAGCACTGTTTTTTTTTTTTTTTTTTTTTTTTAAATAAAGACAAAACATACTAAAGAACCCCGGATTATTTGCCTAACGTGTTCTTTCCTATTTTTCTACATACCTGCACACACACAAATACACACACACCCAAACACACACACGCACTCACCCCCCCCCGAGATATATATGTTTTGAAAAATATGAATTATTAAAAATATTTTTTTCAGGCTCTTTTGAGTAGTTTCGGTCAGCATGGCTATCATCAGGAGAAAATAAACCCTGCTTGCTAGTAGCAGTAGACTACAGCACTCGATTTGTAAACTACAGGAATATATATATATATATATATATATATATATATATATATATATATATATATACATTTTGTTGGCGCGCGCCTCTGTGTGTGTGTGTGTGTTCTATTCCATTGTTCCTAAATCTTCGCTAATACAGTGGCCTAAGAAAATTTTTAGCCAGGAGAAATAAACGACGTCAAATTTCAAAGTTTATTTAGGTAATCCCAACTCAACATAAATAAACAGTATTTGAAACTAGTTTAGAGTAGGTCCTCCATTTGCTAGTTTCAGTGCTTGTATTCGATTTTTCATGGATTTGATCAAGTTATCAAAAATCGTCTGATCCATATTTTGACACTTCTTTAGCAATGTTTCTTTAAGGATTGCCACTCACGTGATTTTGGTTGTACGCTCTCGATGTTTTCGGTCAAAGTACTCCCAAACGTACTCTATTGGATTCACGTCAGGACTATGGGCTACTCATGGCAGTCACTTGATTCCTTATGATTCCTTATGATTCCTTCCAGACCTTTGTTACTTTGGCTTGTATCACATGGCGCTCCATCTTCTTGAAAAAGATAGACATTTTTGTCAATCTGATTGGTTTCAAATAGGGGAAGTAGTCTTTTCTATAATACTCAACAGTATTTTGGACCATTAAACAGCTCGCCAACAAGAATCAGCTCAGATTTCTCTCCAAACCACACAGCGTCCAACAACATTACTCCAATCCCTCCATGTTTCACGGTCGCCTGCAGACATTCAGTGTTCCAAATCTCATTCGGATTGCTCTAATCATAAACCTGTCTCGAATTCAAATATTGGCAGAATTTACTTTCATCTGACCAAATTACAAAGTGCCAAAATTCATAATCTTAGCTCTGAAATCCTGTCCCCCAGTCCTTACGCCTCATTTTGTTAAACTCTGTAATGAAGGGCTTCTTTCTTGTAACTCTTTGTTTGGTAGCCTAGCTCTTTCAGAGTCTTTCTCACTGCATATGGCGACATTTCCATGCTGTTGGCGATATCTTCGACGCTCTGACGACGGTTTCTGATGACTTTTTTATTCAGCGCCCTTTTCATTCGCTCAGACACGATATTTTGTCGTCTTGAACCTTGTCCCCACAGCAATCGGCTTGCTCATTAAATTTGTTGACAATATTATTAACCGCGTGATGATTAATCTGGAAAAACCTAGCAATTTCTCTATTTGACTTGCCACGCTGATGTCATCCTATTATTTGCCCTTGTTGAAATTCACTAATGTCCTTACTTTCGCGAACATTCATTGCAAGATATAAGTCAAAAATCGTTCATAGATGAGAGTAGCTTGATACTAACAAATTATTGTCTGGAAAAAAAAAGAAAGAACGTTATTAAACAACCCAAAATTTCTGTAATCAAGAGTGCTAAAAACTTATCATAACCCACTGTACATATTAGTGTGTTTTTTATTGTGATTTTGTATAAATGTTCGAATTTTATCCATAGTTTAACGTACCAATTTATAGTTCTTCCTCCCCACACACGCACACACACACATGCACGCACGCACGCACACGTCCGTTTATGTTTTCTTAGCAATATTCTCCAATTTTGTTTCCAGTACATGCAAGAATTGTACTTGCTTGTATGTAACAGCGCCTTCAACTCTAATTGAACATTTACGAAATAGTACGCTTTACTAATTCATTTGACGCTGATATCTTAAATGAAGAAAATCATGGCTTAAATGTATTAAAAATAGAAAAAACAAATAACATAAGAGAAAAAAGTGAATATATGATTTATTCCATAATTTTTTTTTATTTCTTTGTCAGCATAAAAAAGTGAAATTTTAAGTATAGAAAAGCTATTTCGATTATATTTTTCATATCAACTTCTCAGAATTCGGTTGAGCTGTTTTAGCTTAAAATCGCATTTTTGTTTCAGATCATATTCGTAAGTGGTGTTTTAGCTTAAAATCGATTTCAGCGAAATAATATATTTTGGAAGGCATTTCTCCGAATAGGGAGTGAAAATAAAAGTACATTTACAAGCAGTTAAGGAAACTTATAAATCTACATTAAAATGAATGATTTGTTACATCACTTTTTTTCTATCGAAGTAACTAACAAATTTTAGCAGGCTAAACAATATTAAACTCATTGTTTCAGGAATGTAAGATATTTTTTTTATAATGCCTTCTGAATTCTGCGAGTAGGCAATCATTTCTCTCCATTATATTGTCTTCATTATAAGTAAATGACCACAATTTCTCATGGAAGTTAATGTAATGCTTTCCTGATTTCTTGCTGATTAATTCAGCTTTTATTAGGTTGGTGCAAAAATAATGACGTGATAATGTCGTTTTTGACGTATTTTTTTACGTCAAAAAACGACATTATTACGTCGTTATTTTTGCACCAACCTGATATTTCAACGTCGTCTTTTACTTACTGACTTCCATCCAAAGTTAGAGAACCCAGAATAATATGTAATTTAACCCATTTAATGATGCAGCTACGGTAGAGTAATGGATTGCGGCTCGGAATTTGAGGGCCGAGTTCAGATTCGAATCGATTTCATTATATTCACTCACTTACTCTTGGGAAAGGTATGAATCCATCTCTTCTCCCCACTCAGCTATGCGTAAATAGCAGGACATACTGGTGTCTATAAACATGGGTGGCAACCGGTCTAAGAGAAGGAAATTCCAGATATAAGTCTTTATGTTTTTCTAAATTCAAACTGTATGTAATCCTAGCGAAGGAAATGATTATTCGCATTGACCCGATGAACCCGACAAAAAGTCGACTCATTTTTTTTTTTAACTGGAGCAGAAGAGATTGATTAACTGCTTGATTAGTTTTTTGTTTTGTTTTACAAAGGTCTTTGGTACACATTACAAAGCCTTTGCAATCTTTAAAAGCATTTATACCCTTTCACAAATGACTTTACATCCTTTACATGACCCAAAGGCCCACACGAGGTAGAACGATACGTTAAGAGGCCATCTGTGTGTATAGGAGTGGAAGATAACTTTTAATCCTAGCCATGGCCAGATTAAGATTGCAATGATAGGCGAATAATCCTTTTGGGAGCCGGTTCCACAGGGCAGTAGTCCACGGTAAGAAGCTGCTCGAGTGGGACTTATTTCTCACCGACGCTATATAGAAAGAATATGTATGGTTTGCTACTATGTAAGTGACATGGCGTGTCCTTCCTGTTCTGGGTTGACTCGGCGGGAGAAGGGCATGTTTTCTTTTTAAGCCGAAACCTATTTTTTGGAGTGGGGGAATTGCGTGAATGGTTTTTCTTTTTTGCAATTGAATATTATATCAAAAATATTTTTCTTTAGACTTGCAATGATTTTCCGATACACACTTCGTACCATTCAACCCCTAGGTGTGGGGTAGATATGTATTTTTACCTAGAGTATAAAAGTTGCATACACGTGTTTAACCAGTGCAACATTACGAAAGTGAACGATACAAACCAGCAAGAATATGAATTTGGCTTACTTTATGCTCATTCCGCATATTAGTAAACGACAAAAAAACTAAATAAATTTTTTGTGCTAAATATGATGAATCCAAAAGATATGTAAGACATAACTTGATTCTCTATCTTATAAAAATTTTAGCACATCACGATTTACAAACCCAAACTTTCCCCTGCAGAGACAAGGCAATGTAAATTTTGTTTACTGATGTGTTTTAGTCCTTTTCTGTACATATATTCCCATGTTAATTTTTCTGATGAGCTTTCCACTTTGGTTCATAGACTTTATCAGTTGAAGCATACTACTAGATTGTCGATATCGTCTCATCATCTTACAGATGTAACCGTAGATTCTATCCTAAACGTTTCTTCTCGAGAACTTCTCGCTTGTGAAACATTCTTCAATGTTCCCGTTTTATAGTCAAGTTTGATCTTCAAAAAATTTAAAAAAATTATCAATAATTAGCGTCAGTATTTTTAATTCCTGTTTCTTCTCTCTTCCATAATAGTGTTTTATTTACTTATATTCCCTTACTCTAAGTAACCCTATACGTCTCAGTGTATTTATTGCCTATCATGTTTTGACGTGATTAATATATATATATATATATATATATATATATATATATATATATATATATATATATATATATATATATATATGTATATATATAAAAGTGAACATTGAAGTTAACAATCAGAGGGAACATACTATGAGCATTCGTCAGGCCGCCTGACGATTACGCCTAGCATGAAACAGCCTGTCGCCTCTGTGTGCTGACTTCTATGGTCACTTTTATATTTATGCTTACATACACTCTATCTCTGATATTGAGAACTTTATCCCATAAATATAGCACATCTTAAATTTATATTTCTCCACCCACACATCCACCCACACACATCCTAACACACACACACACACACACACACACACACACATATATATATATATATATTACCTAATTTTTATGTGGTAGCGATTGCACACACATATATCTCTCTCTCTCTCACACACACAGACACACAGACACACACACACACACACACACACATATATATATATATATATATATATATATATATATATATATATATATACCAAATACGTAGATCGTAGGGAATATTCCATCGAGGTCCTTTTAAAATAAAATATTAAAAAGTTAAAACCATGATGGGCGCTCGATTTATAATAATGGGAGATTTATATACAGATCAATAAATGATAAGGAAAATACGTAAATATTCATCATATAGTCAGTTATAAATCTATTTAGATATGTATAAATACAAATGTATACGCCATCTTCATCGAACCGACTAAATATTATTAAATGATAAAAATTCAGCCAGACAGTCTGATAATAAACCAAACTTTTCAAAAATGAAAACTAAAAATCAATAAAATCGTGGGGAAATTAACTTGACTGTAAAAATCATTTTTTTTGGGGGGGGCTTACACTATTGAAGAAGCATGCCAAATTATTTTACATTTCCCGAAACAAAGTAAATGCAGATAAATAAGACGTAATGTAATATGAACATCTTCAAATACATCGTATCTTTCAGTTGCAACAATTTACGTGTAGGATATAAAGAAATTGAACATAGAATAAGCTGTGCCAGAGCTACTTTCCCTTAGCACGCCAAACTGAGACAAAGCCAAAACATCTATCTGGAAACTCGAGTCATGTTATTAAATATTCTCATCAGATCGAGGCTTTCATATGGATTCCATGCATTGTTGCCAGACCCATTGAGAAATAGCTAAACTGCTAGCTGTATACATCTCCTTTCTAAAATCAATGGCTTTGAACGAATGAAGCCTAAAGACCTCAGCAAATACTATATTTTTTTGAGATTGTAGACTGGCGCAAGAGACTCACAAAAAAAAGTACTGAGCCAAATACCAGAAACCCCATCGCTTCAGCATTACCAACGGCAGCAGCATCTAAAATGGATAGCGCATGTAAGAGAAAATAATGGCATAATCAAGACGTTGATATTCCATGCTGCTTGAAGCAAAACGGTAGGAAGGAAACACTACATCAGTACTAGAAAGAGCGATAACAGCTACTGCACATGAGAATCTCATTTTCCTGCAAAATTGTTTGAAGATAAAGATTTAATAGATTGCAGGCGAAAGAAGTACTAGGTAGTCGGTCAATAAGTGCAGGATGTTTCCATTTACGGAAACGGACAATTATATGACATAGAATGAACTAAACAGCGTACAGTCAAATATTCGATGGTGATTAAATCAGAAATATTTTAGTTCCGTGATATGAAATTTTCAGTCCAACGAGGAGATCCAACGGAGGTACAGAAGAGCCGAACATCCTCCATGCAAACATTCATCATCGTGTTCGCTGGTTGAGTCAAGTCGTGCGAAGACCTGATGAGCAACCCAGTAGTTTTAACTACCAGTTCGACCAACCATCTGCAGATTGGAAGCACATTAGAAACGCCAACAAATCAATCTGGCACTGGAGGTTGTCCCAACGCTCTTCTGTGAGAGCTGGAAAGACAATGTGTCTCTCGTTGGCTCAACACCCTCGTTGCATGAGGTTACGCAGCAATAGCAGTAGCACATATCAAGTTAAAGACACCTTCGAAAACTTTACTATTCAAAACATGTCAGAAACTCTCCTATACGATTCAGTCTTGCAACATAGATGGCAGAAATAGTATTATTTTTCAACAAACATGAAAAAAAAAATCGATATCTAAATAATGTTGGAATGAACGTAAAAGATTTAAATAAAGATATAAATCGTACTTTGTTCACTTTTTGTCGTTTTTTCTTTTTCTTTCTTTCTTTTATTGTTGTTGAAGCCTTTTTGCCGGCAGCAAAGCGACTGCTCGTTGAGACATGAAATATAAATCGTCGTCCAGTGTGGGACTGAATTTCTATGAAGACAATCGTGTCTAATGGAATCAGAAAAGAATCCTGTGTGTTCACATTCGCATATCCGTCTTTCACGTGCCGGATATTACTTTCTTAAGTCGTGTCATCTTTTGCTGAAGTGCTTGTCACTTTGCCGCCAGAAGCAAAACGAAAACGAGGTAATCATTGGAACTGACATGCTACCTATTCGGTTTCTGATAATTTTCTCTTGCTTTTCTTCGCTGCCGTTTCTTTCATTGGTCAGAATAATTACATCAAAACACCTACGCACACACACTTATTCATTCCATTTCATATATCAAATAATTCCCATTTCCATGTTTCCAATATCTTCCGTCCATAAAAGCTGAAAATGTCTGGACTAATCTGATTTCCTCTTAAATATATATTCATATTTGTCTCCCTAGCAATGGTTTGAACACTTAATAGGGACGGGGGTAAATTTGCTTGAATTGAATTAGATTGCAGCAATGTTTATTCGATTTCTTAAAAAAGATAGGACGACCGGCTAACAATATGGGTATCCAAGACTTTTTTTTTTAGATTCGATAACATATAAATAAGTATATCGGTATGTTTTGTTTTGATTGGACTGTCTATGGCAGATACATGTTTTGAGAACGTTCTGAAATACACAAGATTTGTATATGTTCTTTTTTTGAACGCTTATATTTACATAGTATGTTTTTTTTATGAAATAATAATGATTTGCTCATACAGGTCTTACTGATTAACACATAACTAGTGGAGGTTGGCAAAAGAGTTGGATTCAAACATTTCCCAAGTGTATTTGCGATATGCAGTGAATATAACAAACCCGACTGGAATTGGATCTCCTCTTTCTTGGATTTCCAATTCCGAGTTGTTATTCATTAAACCACCCGCACTTCCAAAAGTACTGTATTCGAATTTTTCAAGCAGTGACCCCTCTAGATACTTAACATATAGCAGGGGTAGAACAGATGGATTCCTTCCTTTACCAAGGAAATTCTCGCGTAAGGTAATATAACAAACCCAACAGGACCTTGCCCGTAGAAATAGAACAGTCTACTCCAGTGAGCTAAATAAAGGATTCAGTTCGACATTCCAACCACCTGAAGAAGGCCGGAACGTACAACGGCTTAAACGCTGTGATAAATATGGCAGCAAAGATGAGGACAATAGTCCGAATAATGTAAATAGGGTACATCTCAGTAATATAAACATATACCAAACCCAAGGGGAACTGGGATTCGGCTCTCCGACTATTAATACCTTTATCCATTACACCACCCGTACATACGAGTTTGCAGTACTTGCTAATCCCAAACGTCCATCCATCTAGGTACTGATCAGGCTCGATATTGCGTAACTACGGCGGTCGTACGAGGATCAGAATTTCGAAGTGATATGGTTGTGCAACGAAAACATACAGGCGTAAAAAGGGATGTAAGCAGAAAAGAATACCGTGGTGTTACGTGACATCAGTCCTTCTTTACCGCAGCGAAATTCTCCTCAAACATAAAGAAGAGACTCGAGGCGACAGAGATGTAGTTCTACAGAAGGATGCTATGTATATCATGGAGCAAGCGCGTGAGCAACGATGAGGTCTTAGAAAGTTCGCAAACAAGGGGAAGGGTTATAAGGAAGAGGCAGCTAAATTTCTGTGACACATAATGAAGAAGGAGGGCGTGGAGAATCTGATACTCACGGGTCAAATACAAGGAAAGAGAGACAAGGGAAAGCAATGCATGACATAACTGACGAGCATGAGCAGGTGGATGACAGAACGTGGTCTGGGGGAGGAAGCAGAGAGAAGGAACTTGCTGAGAGCTGCAAGGGATAGAGGGAGGTGGAGAGCCAATGTCGCGTACGTCCTGAAAGGGCATAGCAAACAAAAAAAAAAAAAAAAAAAAGAAGGCAGGCGCCAGCAAAATTCAATCTGCTGATCTGTTTATCGAGCTAGCTTTTTTTGTCTCACTGATTCAATCCAGTTAGATCTGCGGACATGCACACGCACACATTATGCGCAATGAATCGATTTCTCTGTATCCACTGAAACATTGATTCGTATTGGCAATCTTCTATGATAAAAAAAAAACAAAAAAAAAAACTCATTTGTCTTATCAGAGAACATAGGATAAAACACATATGTCTGCATAAAAACTTGCAAATGCTTATAAAGAAAGCGAAGTAATTATAGCAAGAATTCATTCATAAATGATTAATCATGGTTTCCGACTATATTCCAATAGTTATCTTTTGTTATATAGCATCTCCCTTCAGGAATTTAGCGAACATGGATCTCCACAATTTCTTCTCCTTTGTAGCTCTTAAAAATATTGTTCCTCCATGAATTTAATCAAGCTCGCTAGGTAAGTTATGCGTTGTTTTCTTTGTCTATATTGCGTTCCAGTTCCATGAGTATCAAATTTCCCAAGCACTCTTTCTTTATATGTGCCCTAAAAATATCCAATATCTCTGCCTGATTTTAAGTCTAAGTACCCTTTTTGTTTTCATTTTCTCTAAAACTTACTAGGTAGGTCATACATTATATTCCTCTGTCCTTCTTTGCTTTCAATCTACTCTGTGAGGATCAAATTTTCCAAGACTTCGTTTTTCTTTATTATGTTCCCTAGAAATTTCCAATGTCTCCAGCTGATGTTAAGCATAAGTCCCCGTTTTTATTCCAATCTTTCCAAAACCCCGTGGTTTCTCATATATTCGGTTCATGGTATTCTCTGTATCTTTTTGTAAACGGCATTTCTGTTGCTTCAAATATCTTCATCTTTGAGAAAATTGTCCAGCATTCACTGTCATATAGGTTGACTGATATTACGCAAACGTTTTCTTTGTTCATAACGAATAGTACATCAAGCTGCTTTTGTGACTATCGAACAATTTTTCAATCAGTGTTGTAATTATATGTCTTAAAAATATAGAAAAATAGAGTTAAAGTAATAAATATCACGAGCGTTCAATTTAACGCCTCATATTAGTTCTTTTGGCTTTCCATATTTTCCCCATACATAACCTGCTAGATAACAGACCCTTCAATTTCGTTGATCTATTAGATACAATTGGTCAAGCATGAGGTTATAAATTAGCACCTCGTCAATATAAAACTGATGATGTCTTTGAGGGAATCTTAAAGCACAACTGGGCAAGACAGAAATGTCAATAACTCAGTAACTTTTGCTGTTATTTATTTTATATGAAACATTTCAAGAAGGTTTCTAATTAATCTGTAAGGAAGAATATTTATCTAATAGTCAATGCTATTTTCTCGATTTCAAAGCCCACAGTTATATCACGCTAGAAAAAACTGGTTCGATCACCAAAGTTAACCAGAGTCGATTCCATTTAGCGCTTAAATCTGAGACCATTTGGAGACGTCATGTAGTGGAACCAACCTCTTATGAATCCAAATGACTTCCGGCTTTAGTTCACCCATAAAGTCTTGATAAACCGTAAAAATTCATTCGATCAATCTTGAACCAAATATTGGGGTACTGTACATTATGACTCACATCAGGCAAAGCCAAAATTGAATTTTCACCTTGTTACACCAGAGATCCAGAGAAGACAATTGCATCAGCAGGTTGAGGTGGAAGTTGACTCCATAGCCTCCAAGTGAAGTTTCGCGACCACACTAGTTGTCACTGGCTGCTTCAGATATGTAAAGAAGGGCCAGCCTAGCTAAGCTGTATTTGCACATCTGGAACAAACTGCATGACAAGGTAGATTTAAGATCTAAAGATGTCTCCCATTTCATCGAAAGAAGAATATGATTTTGTCTCATGCTATTGTTAGACTGAAAAAATCGGTATGATTTAAATACATTTTGAATCACATATTTAGAGAGATTTATGTGTTCACGAAATATTGGGAGTATGCCTTGTGTCTCAATGAAATTCTGAGCAAAATTTTACATTGTTCATTATTTCAGTAGAGTTCATCCTATGCAAGCCTTGGAGGCGCACGAGGTAGACGATTACAGAGTAAGAAGCACAGTATATGCGGATATGTGGGGAAGAATACTGTTAATTCTAGACTTGAACAGGTTCAGATTATATGGATCAGGAAAAAAGACCTCTTAGAAAGTCGGTTCCATAGACCAGAGGTTCGTGGGAGAAGCTACCTAAATGAAACTTTTATCGCACCAATAAAATGTGAATAGAATGAGAGTGTGGCATGGCGGCGCTTAGGCGTGAAGGTTACAACTGGAGGAAGTAAGAAGTGTAGTTCCCCTGGTCTCTTTCCATATAACTAGCGATAGAGCCATGAGAAGCTTAAGATGTTTTGTTTGTAAGAGAGAATTTGTAGACAGGAAAATAATTTGTCTCCCACAAGGATGCAGGTGAAACGTTTGGACTCTAACGAGACGGGGAAGTTAGTAATATGTAAGCAGTATTATATTTTATGCCTGATTTGGCATTTGTAAGGTAAATGCTAACACGAGGTGACAGATACTTACCGTAGCGGCATGCGAACGTCCGTAATTGAAAGCAACTGTAAAATAAGTAAATGTTGCATCAGATATATGATATATCACGAATAAAGCTCGTATAAAATGGATTACAACGTAGATTAAGTGTATTTTATCACTTGCTTGTTTAATATACCAAATGACTCCATATAATGCGCCCTTGAAACATGATCATTTTCTGTGTATAATAGCACGAAATTTCATCTGAATATAGTTATCATAATTTAATTTATTGCAATTATATCATATAATTACATTATTTACAAACGGACAATTCTTTGCATTCCAGTTATAAATTCGCTGAAGGTTTCCCGGCTCGACAACCACATGATGAAGGCCAGAGGATCCAACAGCTGAAATGTTGTGAGAACAAAAACAAAGATGATGACAATAGTCTAAATTATATAATAATTATCAATTATGTGCCATGCGTGATACACGCTTAGGCGATCATGTATCTTTCGATACATGGCTGACGAGGCAGATTTTTTCCCGCAGTAGGTTGCTATTTCTTTCTGCGGTAGACCAGTTGCCATCCAGGTCTGCTATTTATCCCTTAGCTGGGTGGGGAGATTATTCATACCTTTTCCCAAGGGTATTAGTGCCTAAATGAATGTAATGATTTCAACAGAAATTCGAACTCCTATCCAATTTCTCAAACCGATCCGCTATCCATTACTCCACCGTGCCTCTTTTTAATAAATATATTTAATCTAAATAATGTCAACACGTATGTGTAGGGTTTTTTTTTCCGAAAGAAGACCGGCTTGTTAGATTATTTTCTTAATGCTTAATAACATATTCCAATATTGATTCAATCGTTTGTATCTAGCTATGGCAACAAAGCCTCTATTCCAATTATGTTCCTAATTACTCTAACTGAAAAGCGACAGATGTGACTACAATTTCAAAAAGGTTTCCTGGCTCGACAACACCATGGAGAAGGCCAATCGATATAACGGCTGAAATGTTGTGATAATAGAAAAAACAAAGATGTTGTCAATAGTCTAAATTATATAATAATTATATATAATAATTATATATAATCTAAATTATGTCAAAACGGAATTTAAAAAAAATATATGGTGGTCTCTCCCATCGTATTCGACGTATGAGGGTCAAGCGGCTCAGTTCCTAGGAACCGAAAGCCAGGCACTAGAAGATATAATTGGATTATGGTGGTGAAGGATTTGTGCAGAGCCAACCACACTTTTTGGAGAGCCGGATACAGAGCCTTGGTGCACCGGGTGCGAAAAAGGTCCCCAGTCGAACCTCCTCAGGTTTTGAATTCAGAGTTATCCATCTCCTAGATCAGTTGCCATTCAATGCTATAGAACCCAGTCTGCCCTTCTATTCCCCAATAAATGTGGGGAGAGGAAGAGGATTTATACCTTCATAACGTAAATCCAGGAACTTAATAACATCATAACGTAAATGCAGCTCAAATAGCTAACGTTTCGTGATTTTATAAAGAATAAAAACTTGGATCTGAGTTTAAGACGTGCATTTAAATAAACCTTGAATATTTATCTGACACTACACCATATAGACTTATGTAAATGCGAAAATGTATTTTTCTAAGTTTTCTCCTGTGGTTATTCATAGAATTTCTTTTTTCGTTGCATATAGATGATTCCAATTGAAATGGTGCAGCAAATGAATAAAGAACTGGAAATAAAATAAATGATGATATCAAAAGACTGTGTTGCATCGACCAAAGAACGTGTGTTTTTCGTAACAAATATATATATATATTAGGTTGGTGCAAAAATAATGACGTAATAATGTCGTTTTTTGACGTTAAAATACGTCAAAAAACGACATTATTACGTCATTATTTTTGCACCAACCTAATATATATATATATATATATATATATATATATATATATATATATATATATATATATATAGAGAGAGAGAGAGAGAGAGAGAGAGATGTGACTACAATTTCATTTTGTGAAAGAAAATATATTTGCCTGTCAACTAGCTGCCCATTTTTTTTCATTTGCAAAGTTGTAACGAATAATTCATAGGCTAACTATGAGGAATGATGTTAGAGCAGTCGAATCTTGCATTCATTAATTTCAATTCATAATTAGTTTATTGTTTATTTACAGGCAAAATTTGGCATGCTCACACGGTTACTACATCAGGGGATGATGCCCCAGGTTAATCAACAGTACAAAATTGGGCAAACGAATTTAAGAGAAAAAGGAAGAGTTTTAAAGATGATCCAGAATCAAGACGTGCTATGACAGCCATTAACAATGAAAGTATTGAACCCGTTCACCCGAAGGTGATGGATTGAAGGCGATTGGCTATAAACCAAACAGCCAATGCTATTATCTCCTGAAAGTGTTGAGAATATTTTGCACAGTGAATTTGTCATGACGAAGTTTTCTGCTCAGTGGGTGACACGTCTTCTGATATCTGATCAAAATCGCACCGTTGATCACATTACCAAATCATCTGACATTGTTTGAGCCAGATTGAGCTGCTTCCCTTGAACGTGTCCAAACCAAAGTTAAGTATTGCGTTCACCACTTTGAACCGGAGACAAAGAGACAATACATTTTGTGGCAACACCCTTCCCCGCTTGCTCCAAAGAGAGAAATGTTAGATTCGTCTGCAGGGAAGGTGATGGCTTAATGTTTTTAGGATTCAAAAATTATTGTCTATTGACTATATTTAAAAGTACCAGACCATTATTAGCGACTACTGTTCCAATATGCTGGGGTGGTTGCAAAAATCTATCATGACCAAACACACATTAAAACTAACGAAAGTGTACTTTTTTTATCAGGACCATGCACCAGTACAGACGTCCTTGGTTTCAATGGCTGTCGTGCGTGACTGTGGCTTTGAACTAGTTAATCACCTCCCCTATTCTCTTGATTTGACTGTTCCCCAACATGAAAAAAAAACACATGTCCAGGACCCAGAATTCTAGTGATAATGATATCATATATGCTGTTGATGATTTTTTTTTTACCAAAGAGTCTCCTTTGAGTAGCTATATGTCAGTTTACCTCGAATGAAACATTTCACTTATTAATAGGAAGAGTTGAAAACAATTCTTGCAAGATTTCCCAGCTATAGTATCACTGCTTCAGCCCACCCTCGTATGCTAGGCCGGAATTCTCGAAAGAAAATATATATATATATATATATATATATATATATTTGTTTTTGCTTCCATATAAATCCAGCATAAGTTTCTAGCAATACAGGACATGAATAATTCAGATTTAAGCTGCCAAATGTTTTGTAAATAAAGATGAATTTTTAGCCATGAATTCATGTTCTTATATACTATGGAGGAACATTTAAAAACAAAATCAATATCCATTTTGCCGGTCTAAATAATAAAGTTCTGAAGTCCCCATTGAAACGGAATCTAATGAAAAGGCATTGTTAATAAAATTCTATTATCATCTATAGAAAATATATATAGCAGTTGTGGTAAAGAAATAAAAGAATGAAACTTTAATTTAAAATAAAGGATGAATTACACGAAAATTTTGCTTGATGAATGCAAGAAACAAATAATCATTTTTGTTTAAAGAAAGTTCTACCAAAAATCATAGCAACATTTTAGAATTTTACTAAGATAACGAATCGCAGACGTATCGTATTCTCTTTGAAATTTTAAAGATATCTAATCTGGAATTGAATCATTTTAAAGAATGCACTAAGAATCGTCCTTCTTTATATTCTTCTGGTACCAATACACATAGGATTTAATGCTTAAGAACTAAAAGTGTTCATAACAATATGACTGTCAAAAAAGGAATCTAAAGAAGAACTGATATTTGAGTAAAAATGAACCATTGATATTAAAGTTCTTTCCTTTTGTTTCATTCAATTTCCATCGTCTTTGTTGCATATGCATGACAATACTTCAGCATTCCTAAAAGAACTGTAATCCTTGGGAATTTCAACCGTTATTCTGATGGAAAACGTCTGTTGCTTGTTCGAGTGAGTTACTGGATTCATTTTTCAGGCTGAAAACGTTTAAGTTAATAGAGTGAATTTTACCCCGAACATATTTTCTGTCGTGTTTTTTGGACCTTTCGTTATTGATTCCTTTATGACCTTGATGCTTATGCTTGGTCTGCAGGTCGAATAGTTTAACCGGCATGAGAAATATTTCCGAGAATCAGCAACCCAAGTAGCGTAATGCAAGCAGTAGCTCTTATCTTATACATAAATTTGGGAAACGATAAAATATACAAGGACGACGAATCTTATTTTAGATCGAGAGATTATGACTTTAGTACTAAATAATAATCCCAGATAATCTCACTAAAGTAAAAGCTGTAATGTCAGCTTCAGTCAACTTCCATCTGACGCGTAACGTAGGCTCCCTGTGCGTTTTCTGTAAATATTTTCTTCTCGTTTCTCTTTGGTATACCGACTTAACGAATTTTAACGCAGCACTCGATTGGCAGCTAGATCTTAGAATTTCAGTACTGAATTTGCTTGTTCTACCAAAAGGTTCTCTTCTAACAGCTTTTTGTCTCTCGCACTTCTCGAATTCAAAAAGTTTAAATGCAATGTCAGACGTCCTCTCCTTTCTCTTTGATTTAAGTTCATTTATTGTCCTCTCTACTAAGATTTATTACTGCAACGCATTAAATCTTCATTGCTTTTATTGCTTTACTGGGGTGAGATAATTAAAAAAAATCACACTTCAAAAGACTTATTCTGTAATGACTTCAGTATCGATTATTTTGATTGATTTCTGTTAAGATTGCTGTGACTTACTCTACACCCTAAGGGATAACATATTGCTCATGTTCTTGTGGTAGCACTTTATTTTACTTTTCCTCGTGTTTTATTATCGGAGAATAGTTCGTTTTTGTCTCGTATATACTGCCACAACTGCATAGGATCATGTACACGCAGTTTTTCACCGTTTTGCCATGTATGTTTGACTTTGTTAGGATACCTACTTAAACTTGGATCACACTTTAATACAGAAAACATAATATCTACATCTATAATAACGTAGTTCTGTCCAGTTAAATTTTGTTTTTTAAATTCGTATATTGATTTTATTTTTTGATTTTATGTTCAAAGTATGACTCTTCATCTTGACTTTTTTCTTCCAGCTGATCATCTCTCGTTGGGACTTGTTGGGAACGTGTCTCCGTTTTATAAGCAATTGATTATTTTGTTCTTTGTAAGATATTGATTATTGAATTTCGATTTTCGATAATGTCTAGCAAATATCGGTTTGTTTTATATTCATGTCTTGAACGCAGGCAACAATGACATCTCCAATATTTTTAACGAAATGAAATGTAATGTTACTAATGTTTTGCTTAAAATAAACTTGAAGTCACTATCAAAATGGGGAATACATTCTTTAGGTGCCATGGATGATACACGTTTGCGCGATCATATGTATTCCCGATTGATAATTAACTTGGCAGAAGCATTGCCGCAGTAGGCTTCTATTACTTTTTCCGTTACTTTTTCTAGTAGACTGGTTACCACCCATAGGTACGCGAGCCAATATTTCCTGCTATTTGAACCATAGCTGGTGACGAAAAGATAGATTCGTCTCTTTCCCAAGAGAAATTGCGCGTAACTATATGTAACTAACTCAACTGGAATTCTAACTCGCCTCTCTGATTGAGCATTCCGTCAAACCATTCAAACACCCAAACTTACAGCATCTGCTATTCCCAAGCAGTTACTCTTCAAGGTATTGACCAGGTTCATCGTTGCTTAACTTCGCTGATTTGAAAAGAACCGGTGCCGTAACTAGATATGATCGTAAGTTTTAGGCAATAACTTTTTAATATTTTAGATGTGCTATCTTCCTGCGAATGGTTTTTATTTTAATATTGCGGAAATGCTTCTGCCTTATTTTTCTGTTTGCTCAACGACACGTTAAGGGCTGTTAAGTGTTATCCAGATTGAACAAGGCTGTACAACAAAAGTCATACATGCACAAAGGGGATGCCGGAAAAGTCCACCATTCGAAACCTCTCCCGATGACCAAATGAACAAACATCAGAGTTTAGGGAAGTACTGCGTGATCGAATCGAACATATTTTTGCATGACTTATATTTATATTTAAAATAAAAAAAAAATATATTTATAGAAGAAGAGTGCTCAGTGTCGGGATTGGAGATTTTCAAATGTAAACTGCGTGAAAAGTGTAATCAGCATTACATGGAAAGAGAAATCAATGATAAATAATAAGTTAATAGTAACCACATTCAGATCCACAATTATTTTCACTGAAAACTTAGCTATTACCTCCCACCCAACAACCGTCAGGGTAATACAATTGACTTTACTAGCAATAGTTCACCACTGACCAGCATATATAAACAGTCGAGTTTAAACAGCACACGTGGCCTAAAGATCACGGTTAAGCATGAAAAATAATGCTACTGCTTCGTGATCATTTTCATATTTGCTATGATATTTTGCACTTTTAGCTACAAATATACAATACTTTAAAACTATATATATATATATATATATATATATATATATATATTACGGTGTTAAAAACAAGAATATTTTTACATTGGACCATGATGTTATTAAAATAAAATACTCATGAAATTTGCTACCATGTCTGTCGATTTTAGTTTCGATAATATTATGTACCGACAGATTGATGGTGTTGCTATGGGTTCCCCTTTGAGTCCTGTTTTAGCTAACATTTTTGTGGGTTTCTATGAACAGAGATTGTTTACAGATTCCTCTAAGCCCACTGTTTACTTCCGGTACGTTGATGACACTTTTTGTGTGTTTCGTAATGAATTCGAGGTAGACAAATTTTTCTCCCTACTAAATAGTGTTCATCCTGCCCTTAAATATACAGTAGAGAAGGAAGTGGATAACCCTTCCTTGATGTTCTAGTTCGTAGAACACCTTCCTTATATACTACTACAGTGTATAGGAAGTCTACTTTCACGGGTCTTTACACTCGTTGGGATTCCTTTTGTCCCAAACAGCAAAAGATTAATTTAATTAAGTCTTTGACCCATAGGGCATTGAGGATTTGCTCAGATGACACTTTGAAAGATGAGATTAAGTTTTTAACTAACATCTTTACCAGTAACGGTTATCCTTATGATATCGTTCAAATGGCTATTCGGTAAAAGTTGGCGGACTTTAATAAAGTAAAACCTGTGCTTGTTAAAAAATGCCCCGTTTATTTACGAGTGCCATATTTTGGTAGGGATAGCGAAATGTTGGCTAAGCAAATTTCATCGAGTTCTAATCAATGCTATTTTGCAGCGAATGTACGTGTTGTGTTTAAAACAAGATCTGTTCTTCCATCCATGAGTAAGGATGTTCTACCCCATCATCATATTAATTCTGTAATTTATCAATTTAAATGTAGTTGCGGTGTCGACTACATAGGTAGAACTACACAACGTTTGGATGTTAGAATCAAGCAATTTATAATAAAAATTTTTCGATTGGTGACACCGTTCGAAATACATACGGGTCATCTATAGCGGATCATTTCATAAATAGTCCTGGTTGTGCGGTGGACTTCAGTGTGAATTGGTTTTCTGTGTTGTCCACTTCACACTCGTTGTTTCATCTGAAGGTGTTGGAGACGCTGTTTATCAGGTCTGGGCGACCTTCTCGTTGTAAACAGAGAGATTGTTTGCTTGGGCTTGCTCTTCTGGGTCTCTAGTATCTTTAGGTGTTACAACTGTCCCTTCCGTTCATTCACGTCACCCATATATATTTTTTTTCTCCTTCTTCATAATTTTTCCCCCGTTTACAGCTCTGAAGAGAGGGGGCGAAACCGGCCGGCTGGTATTTTATTTTAATAACATCATGGTCCAATGTAAAAATATTCTTGTTTTTAACGCCGTAATAAAGTTTTGTACCACAAAAAATATTTTTAAATATATATATATATATATATATATATATATATATATATATATATATATATATATATATATACGCAACGTGGATCAGTGTGTTCAAGCCGGGAGGTCAACTGTGTGGATACGTGTGTGAGTGTAGATATAACTGGCGTTTCTTTATAAGAATTTCGGAACTGGATCCAGGTGTATATGGCATATAATACATTTTTATTTAGGCATGTGTGTGTCACAAAAATGTTAGTTTATAAGGCGGATATAGGTAGTAGCCTGGAAAAAAGTCGGTTTCAACTTGGTATTCATTGATAATATCCCTAGCCATCATATACATAAGTCAGTGACAATATACTCTGATTTTTCTGATCATAATCAGGGCCGAAATATCATTAGAAGATGACGTCTTAACTATTTCTTCACCCGTTACGCGTGGCTGTTTATTCAGTACTCTCCTGTTGCCCTCATGTGTCTAGCTCAGAAGTTTCAGCGTTTATCATTTTACCTAGGCTCCGAGATTTTGGTGGTAAATTTGGTTTCAGATAACATCAAAAATATCTTTGTGATAATCTTTTGATTGGCCAAATTTATTATATTTTCTGTGGTTCCATACTTTTTCATTTTTTTTTTTAATAAAGGAAGTTATGCGTGGAGACTCCTTGCATTTTGGTAGTTGTCACAAATATATACGCTCGTTTTCTGAAAACTTCAGGCGTTTTTCGGTCGTGTTCTGTCTTGTCTTCTTCTTCCTCATTTTAATTGAGGGTTGACTTCTCGTTATTTTAGAGATGTATAGAAAAAGTTTAAAGAAAGAAAGAAAGAAAGAAAGAACGAAAAATGTAAGGGTTTTAAAGGAAAGAGCAAATTTATTATATTTTGAACCCTTTTTATTTGTTGTTCATATATTCTATTTTTATCAGGACTTAATAATATATATATATATATATATATATATATATATATATATATATATATATATATATATATATATATATATATATATATATATATGCTAGCACGATGTCATCATGGCCGAAGGATTGAGCGTGCTGGCCTTGTTCAAATTGTCGATAAGGCTAGATAAGAAACTGTAAATAAAGTCTGCAGACTTTAGGTAAAGAAACTACAACTAAGGTCTACTCAGCATTGTTGTGGTATAAATCACATTTTGCCTCTGTGGGTGTTAAACAAACACAAATGTGTCTGAGTGAGCATCTTGACTAGCCGCCATAATAGAAAGGTATACTTGAAGACGATTGGCTAGCTATAACACACACACACACACACACATATATATATATATATATATATTAATTTTGATGTTTCTGGCGTCTTAATCATTTTGCACCCATTCGAATGTATTATCACCAACGTTTAACATTACTATTTCGTAGAGGAGTGGATATTTTTAATTGTTTATTCATCAGTAGCTGAGCAAATAAAGAAACCATATTAAAATAATGGGCTTTCGCGTCTGTAAATTTAGCAATTAGACAATTTGTTCTCGGAGTTTTCTTTTGTGTTTGAACTTTCCGATAATTCAAACATTGCCTTCAATTGTTTAGCCATTTTGTTGTTTAGTTCACTTGCTGTAAACGATGATGGAGAGACGCCAAACACGCGATTATCGGAATACTTGTAATTTCTCAATACAAACAAAATCCCACGATAGCAGAGAGCAGTATTCTCTAAAGTCGTAGTTAATTACACGCGGTAAGTACGAAGATCGCTTCAAGGGATACTTATCGGGCCAAGCAAACAACCACACGCTTCATGATCTGTAATATTAAAAACGATCAGATGTTTGGCACATGTGCGTTCTAATCTGAACATTATTTCTTTGAGGTCATGCCAGAAATTCAATAAGCATGTTCCATACCATCAGGTATAACATATATATATATATATATATATATATATATATATATATATATATATATATATATATATATAAGAGGTTTAATCAAACGGTATTGGGGCTGTTCCTATAGATACAGTGCTAAAGTACGCAGAGTGAAACCACTACGCAAGATTAAGTGTCATATACTATGAGTTATAAATTACTTACTTACTTCCGTTGTTTGTAGTAGTGCTTTAAAGGAAATTGTATAGACTTTGGTTGGATTACCCCACCACAGAATTTCTATCAGTGACCATGGCTTGCGCAACAGCTTTTGGTCTAGCATAAGTCTCCTTAGGTTTGACAATCACCATATTTCCTAGGTTCCACAACCACCATATTTCCCTGATTCTCGAGTTATTGAGGCTTATGTGATTTGCCTAATAACCCCAGACGAACTTATATGTACATATATATATAAAGGAAAACTTGTCTTAGCCGAGGTGTTTCGTACCCTGACAGAAATTTGTCTTGCAAATTTACCTTGCTGATGTCCGTTAGAGGGCAGAACGCGCAAACTAAGACAAGTTTTAATATTATTTTTCTTCATATTGTTCTTCCAAAGTTACACACACACATACATACATACATGCATACGTACACATACACATGCACATAACCATATATATATATATATATATATATATATATATATATATATATATACACACACAAACAAGTGCTGTTTCATAAATTGCAATTTAAATAAAATCGTTTATCATCATTGTTTATCAAAAGTCGAAACAAAATAAACAAATTTTATCGTAGTAACTTATGTATATATATATATGTATATATATATATATGTATTACACACACGACCACACTGATCGATATGTATTAGTTTGGTAGTTTGGTGCAAAAAATGTCGTTTTCTCACATAACTTAGTATGTGAGTAAACGACATTATTTTTGCTGCAACTTAATATATATATATATATATATATATATATATATATATATATATATATATATATCGATCAGTGTTGTCGAGTGGGTAATACATTTGTATTACGACCAAGAGAGTTGGGTTCGGATCTCACTATTACTCCATGAGACAATCAATCTGTAGATACGAGCGCATCACAACGGGCGGTTCCGTTGGAATGGGCCGGAATGCCACACCACAGGTTGACAAATCATTATTGATTGAAATTTCCGATGTTTGTACTAACGAAACTGATCAGCTATTTCACCGTATTCGTCTCGTTCAAAACGTTACTCACGCGAATTTAGAAGCTTACTCATTTCAAAATATAACTTTATTACACTTAGCATAATTGCAGTATAAAAAAATAACAGTAAGAGCAGGCGCCTGATAGTCAGACATGCATACTCGGATAGGAACGGATACCTACTCTCTCTATTTTGCTATATCTATCTATCTATCTATCTATCTATCTCTCTCTCTCTCTCTCTCTATATATATATATATATATATATATATATATATATATATATATATATATTTAAACTTTTCACCACACGCAAGGTGGGAGTACCACTAGCACGCAAGGGGTTACAGAAAGTGGGAACTAGAGTAAAGAGGTGAGAGAAAGAGAGAGAGAGAGAGAGAGAGATAGAGCGGGAGAGACAGAGAGACATAGGAAATGATGAAGAGAAAGACGGTGATAGATCGAGGCATCTTGAGATGTCGATTGACATTGCATTTGAATACTTTGAGTTTATAGCTATCAAAGAAGCAAGCAAGAGGGAGGAATTTCTACAGACGGCAAGTGCGAGACATAAAGCTATTGGTGTAGAAGTGACGGTTATATTTAACCCTTTCGACAGTGAAAGGATATGACCATAATGCCCATCTTCTGGCACGTTAAATTCATGCAGATTGGGGACTAGCGAAAACAGCTCCTCGGATAAGTTGCAGTGATATATTTGTAGAGAAGCCAGAGGGAGATGACGACATGTCTGTGAGATAGCGACTGTATATGAGATGCCAGTTCAGGGCTAACCATATTGCATAATCGTCGCTGGATTTTGTTGAGGACGAGCAACGGAGACTTGAGACCATATATGACAGCAATATTCCATGCAAGGGAGAATGGTTGATTTATAGATTTGAAAGATGGGCTCGGGCGAGAAAAATACTTTCTGGCGCGATACAGAGAACCAAGATTCCTCGCGCTAGCTGAAGCTATTGTTTCAAAGTAATTATTCCATCTGAGGTCAGCGGACAGTGTGAGACCAAGCAGTCGCAAAGATGTAATCTCGTAGAGTTGAGCATCAGACATTCTAATGGGAAACAAGGAGGCTTCTCTGTGGTGGGTAATAGAGGGTAGTTTTGTATTTGAGGCATTAAAGTTAACCAGTCAATTCCGGACACAATCAACAACCGATTGGCGGTCCTTTTCAAGACCAACGGCTAGGCTAATTTTGTTAGTGATACCATATTTTTAGGCGGAAGTAAATAGTGGTGTCTTCTGTACAGATGGCTACTTGGGAATTTATGACATCGATAAGATCGTTAATGAAGATAAGGAACACTGTATGTCCCAAGAGAGAGCCTTGGGCGACACCTGCGTTCGTGACAAAGAAACTGGACGAGATTGCGTAAAGGACGAGCTTCATTACAGGGTTTGACAAGAATGCTTGTATTGAATCAAATAATCGCTCTGTGATACCGCCAAACCTTGTCAAAGGAGGACGATCTTCTCCGTTATTGCGAATTGATTGGTAAACAAATTCAGTTAGAGCCGTGAGCTCATCAGCTGTAGGCCGGGTAAAGCGGAAACCCTAATACTTGTCAGAGAGAGTAGAAGGGCACTGATAGGACGGTAGTTAGATGAGTCAGAAGGGTCACCATAATTCTTGAAAACGCGTACGACAGATGAAGTCTTCCAATATGATGGAAAGCAGGTATCGTTAAGGCAGTAGTTGTATAGTTTCGAGAGGACAGGTGCCGGTTCATGAGCACATTTCTTCAGAACAATGGCAGGTATTCTTTCCCTACCGCTAGCCTTATGGGAGTCTTATTTAAAAATGATGTCCAGTATCAACGATAGGGTTAAGTGCAAATTGCTCAACAAAACTTCATTTCTAGGGGAAATCTGGTGTGGGTATACCGGACAAGTCTAGCGTTGAATTGGATGAGAATTTACGAGCGTAAAAAAAAAAAAAAACTCGGTTTATCAGCTGAGGAAGTCAGGACCTCAAATTTGTTGACGAAAGTGGGTATTGTGGGTTTGCTGTTGTTTAGTATGCTTTTGCAATGATCCTTGAAGCAGAATTTGCAAGAAACAATACGTTGTTTCATTCTATCACCAAATAGTGATTTTGCTTCAGTGAGGACACGCTTGCACTCAGTACAGGCTGAGACAAAGATACGTCTATTGCAGTCTGACATGTCACTACGGTACAGGCGAAAATAGTGATTCATATGAGCAATGACAGCTGACCAAGTAGTATATATATATATATATATATATATATATATATATATATATATATATATATATATATATATATATATATATATATATATATATATATACATACACACACAGTGGGGGAAATATTCGTACACTTGAAAAATTGTATTTATATAAATGTAAAAGGCTTAGATTAAACAAATCGCGGCACATTTTATGTATAAAGACACATACTATCAAAAAATAATAAAAAACTTAATTAATTCTTATTCTAACAGAAATTAATGCATTTTTTAAAATTCTACCTGATGGAAAAAGTATTCGTACAAATCAATTATTAGTATAAAATAATCAATTAATTATGAAAAAAAAAAGTATATTCTAGAATGTTCCAGTAATGTTATCAGTAATTATAGTTAAAGATATTAGCTATTATCAGAGCATTCTGCAATTTCTAGTCTTACGAGAAGGTTCTAATAATGCCTAATGTAAAGAATTGACTATTTCACAAAAACAACACATTTTGTCTCTTTGCAAAATGGGGACAGTTACAGAACGATTTCTAACAACCTGAATATTCCTTTTAATACAACTGCTTCGTTCATTGCAAGGTTTAAAACTCATAACTGCGTCGAAAACCAAAGACGAATATGTCCTCCGATGAAGATTTCTCTAATATCAGCAAGGGTATTTGGACGCCAGATCCAACAAAATCCACAGGTTACACGAGAAGAGCTGCAGGAACATCTGCGTGCATTAGGGATAAAAGTAACCAAGCGTACAATAAGTAATGAACTACACAAAAACAGTTTGAAATCACCCATCCCAAGGAAGACTCCACTCCTCTTGAAACGACACAGAGATGCTAGGTGACAATTAATTCTAAATTCGTTAGAGAGCATGAAGATAAAGAATATTCGTTTTTGGAAAAAGTACTATGGACAGATGAAACTAAAATAGAGTTGCTTGGTCATAATTATCGAAATCATGTGTGGAGGAAGGACGGTGAAGCCTACTTACCAAAGAACACGTTGCCAACTGTAAAGTTTGGTGGTGGCAGAATCATGATCTGGGGCTGTTTTTCTGCAAAAGTCGTTGGCAGAATATCAATAATAGATGGCGAAATGAATGCCGAAAGCTACCAGAAAATCCTGCTAGACAATTTAATGCGTTTTGTTGAGAGATTTCGGCTACCTCCTGATTGGGTTTTCCAACTGGATAATGATCCTAAGCATACCGCTAGATCTACAAGGAAATGGTTAGCTGAAAGTAACGTTGATGTATTGCAATGGCCAAGTCAGTCCCCAGACTTGAACCCAATCAAGAATTTATGGTGATATTTGAAAATTCAAATTGGGAAAAAGAGCACCAACAAATATCAAGAATTTGAAGACAATATGCCAAGATGAGTGGGACAAAATACCACTCAATGTGTGCAAATAAGTAGTTGAGACGTACAGGAATAGACTGGTAGCTGTTGAACTCAATAAAGGATATTCCGCAAAGTATTAAAATAAGTTAATATGCTTTTTTGTTTTGTATGAATACTTTTTGCATCAGTTAAAATGAAAAAAAATGCATTAATTTGTTAGAATAAGAATTAATTAAGTTTATTACTATT
>OZ010594.1:64469851-64519851 GCA_963932145.1 Acanthosepion lycidas | reverse complement strand
TCTGTTTTATGATGAATTTTAGAATCCATACCAAATCAAGTTGCTTCAATTTGCAGGGCAAACTTGTTCTATTTAGTCCTCGTGATCTATTGTAACTTTTTGGAAATTTTAATATATATATGGACATAAGGTCACCAATACCTGATACACACGATAATGCATCGCGCAGCGTCCGTCATTTAAATGTATAATTTACGTACACCTTATCGCCTAAGTGTCATCTTAATCTTGACCCATCACTTTATTTACCTACAGTTCACTCTACCTATTCTGCTATTTGCACTCACGCCACGAGTGAACTTGAGCTTTGTATCAACACATTAGAAGCAGAGAAAAGCATGAAGTACTTTTTTACCCCTGAAATATCCATTTTGTACCATATCAGCTGCAAAGCACACGGCACCAGTCACTGACAGTTACATCTGATTCCTTTCTATTCGTTCTTTCTTCCAGGAATCGAACAAAATCAACGATAAACATCAGGGAAGCCTTCTGAAACGTAATTTTAATAGCAAATGCGCGAACGTTGCTTAACAGAAATTAAGTTTGTAATAAAAAGTGTTTAATGAAGGAAATCCCATGATTTGATAAAAATAGAAATTTAGAATTTGATTTCTCTTAATTTGTATTGAAATCATAGATTTAATTGCATTAGAATAAATAAAATTCAAATAGAGTTAAAGATATCTTTTTTTTTTCGTTTTGGCTTCCATGTATTTTAGGAATTTATATAATTCTGAATGATCTGCAACGATCCAAAATTTCGTTAATAAAAAGGCAAACAATTTGTTTATAGCGTTTTTCTATCTAAACTAGCCAGGTATTTATTTGTACAAATAACACAGAAAGCGACCTTTTCGAATCATCACACTCATTGCATTAGTCGTTCATGTGTATAAATTTGAGTAAAATTTTGATTTAAAAATTGTAGCTTTAATTAAAAGAGAAGGCGTAAATGTATAAAAAGGCACCCTAATCTCTGAGTCTTTCGCGCTAAATTACTCTTCAGGTTCAGACTTCATATGTCTTTACATGAAATAAACACAAACTAAAAAAAGCATCTGTATTGTCATATATGCAGAATCTAATGCTGTTGTGGAATAAATACGATATTTAAAATCAAATGATAATGCGAGATAATTTAAAAACAACTGTGATACAGACAACTTAAGCGAAAAAAAAATGAATCGAATTGGCTGTTTAATTTAGATTTATCGGTCGCCAAAATTTTAAAGTTAATCATCTTTGTATCTTCAGCGTTATTTCTCAATATATAATTATCATCTACATTTATTTGTATTTGTTTTTTTCCCTTATATAAAAACATGATTTAGTCTAAATATCATCACATTGATTTTCCCGTATTATAATTCCATTACTCAGTCATAACTTGATGGATGACCACTTAAGAATACTAGAGGCTGTTCAACGTAGTAAAACAATGCATAAATAAGCCCATTGAGAACATGAATATAATTAAATACTGCTGAAAATCAATAGTGTACTACATAAAAATATGGACAAAAAGGCCAAAATAATAACAATAATAATAAAAATAATAATACTTACTTTGACGTAAAAATGGGTAGCTATGATGGCGATTAAGAGAAATAATAGTGATGTACATAATTAAAAATTAACAAATATTGTTAACAAAAAGATACAGTTATATCCATGGATGACGGTCATAGATATAAAATCAAAAAGAAAAATTCTAAGATATAACATTCAAACTAAACAACGGAACCTAGAAACCATACAGAAATCAAAACAACCCAATATACATTAACAAAACGCTAATCATCCACTAACGTATTTAAACACATACCCATATCTATAAATAACATCATCTCAACAAATTCTAGTAGCCTAAAATATTCAATATTCACTCGATTGTAGCCAATAATGAGTTGATTGATGATAAACTAGTCCACCCATATAGTGAAAACCCGACTAAATGGCGAAACATAACGATTTTTACTGGTTTCTTTCTTAGTTTTTGTTAATTTGTCAAACAATTAAATTGCTTTATAAATGTATCTTCTTTTACATGCCTGGTAGCACACTGACAAATTGAATTTAAAAATCTCCAAAATAATTGTGCTCTGAAGTGGGTCTTCATGTTGACATTTTTACCCCTTCATGTCATGGGTTAATTTCGATTGAATAAATATAAACTACTTCTGCTATATCAGTAACTACATGTTTTTTTTTCTTAATGAAAGTACTTTAAAGTAATTGAATGGGATAGACTCTGTTACATCTAAACTTGATGCTGTTTTTCCTCAATTCTAATTGAACGCTTATTCTGATCGACCAGCTGGGTATGGCTGCTCGTAAATAAATAATAAAAAAAAACATAATATAATCTTTTTATTGATAAACAAATAAACGAACAAATATTAAATTATACACCTAAACATAACCTCCATAATTAATACATCAATATATAAAACAAAGACAAAACAAATAAAATAATAACCATTAAATAAAATTAAAGGGAACATTAAATAAAGGATAACATATTATATAAACATACACTTATTTTAATTATATATACACGATTTAACAATTACATATACCTGCATGTGTGCAGAGGGCGTGCGACACTATATATATATATATATATATATATATATATATATATATATATATATATATATATGGGGGGGGGTACGCGCGCCCAAGCGTGTGCGTGTATTTGTGTTTGTAAAATATTAAAAAAATTAATAATATTTTCAACAATGCACGCGTATACGCGCGTTTATGTGTACTTATATACGCATACCTATACCTACATACGCGCACAAATAGTTGTATACGTGTACCTTATACACACACATGTACATATATATATATATATATATATATATATATATATATATATATATATATATATATATATATATGTTTGTGTGTGTATGTGTGTGTCAAAATGTCAAATTTACAGCTAAATTATATTTATCGGTAAAATGACAATATGAATAAATACAAAAGGAAAACGTATCTGAGGCGTGTGTCTTTCTTTCATATATATATATATATATATATATATATATATATATATATATATATATTGCCTTAGTTTCTCTGTTCGCTTTCCTTTCGATCTGATATTATACATTTTTCATAACGTAGAAACAGAGTTATGCTTTTGAATTATATTCTTGAATCACGTTAATGATGATTTCAATCTTTGAAAATATTATTTCGTAATCTTTCATAATTTTTACTCATTTTACTGCTTGCTTATTTTTATTTTTATTTTTTTGTTCCTACCAGAAAATCACTTGCGAATGCCGGTATCAGGAATACATTAGGGAATTGCAAAAATTTGCAAAAAATGTAAACAGATATCCATATAAAGAAAGAAAAAAACTCTATTTTCAAATGTCGTTTGTTTATGTAAAATTAAAGTTAAAATATAACCTCGCAGAAATGTCAATACTTCCCTAGATTCTTCGTGTTTGTAGATCAGATAACAACATTGAAACGCACGTGACGTGTTGGATTCATGTACTACGATAAATTTATCGAATACTATATATTACTATATTCGCAGCTCTCCGAATGTCAGATATTCGAAGGCAAAATTACATTTCCGATATAAATCCAATATCCCCATCTTGGTTTCGAATTGCCTTCGAAAAATAAACATTTAAATGGCGAAAAACAACTGTGAGGGAATTTATCCTAATGGAAATTTTTCCGTGCCAACCTCTACTACTTTAAATATTAAAGAACCCAGACAATAAAGTACGTTTCATATTGTTTGTTTCTTTTTTTGGCGATCAAGAGACTCGATGGAATTTTGATATCCCCCAAAAATGTTCTATTTTTGATTTTCTCAACCAATGGCCTTCCATTTAGGCTTGATGCACAACAATCTTTTTATCTTTCTTTCTTTTATCTGCGTTCGGCTTCGTATGCCTGCTTTTTACCAGCGACCTCTTTTACTGCTTTGCCTTGACATTACAGCGAATTTAAGTAACGCATCAACGTTAGGAGAAATAATTTTCTTTTCTTTTTTTCACTACAATTCAATTCTATTCTTTATCTGCCAGTTGTTCTTACAGATGTTATCGATTTGTTTTTAAATTTTTGCCTGGGTCTACTTCAGTCTACAGTAGGCTGCGTTAAACTTTCTTTACTTTTCATGCATGCAAGCGTGCCTGGTATATAGAAATCTTTTCATTATGCAACCTTGCAGTTTCAATTCCATTCTCTTACGAATATTTAACTCTTACTTTTGCTTCTTTAACTGATATTAATTTACTAATTATTTTGTGCAAACATATCGTTTTTTTAAAACTATCAAGACCCTGATATAAAATATCTATTTTATTTAGACATATATATAATAAGGTTTCATTCCATTATTATCCGCTATATATGCCGGTAGATCAAGTGGCAGCAAGCTTTTTCGGTTCTCTTCTCATTATTGAAGTTGTTTTAAGTAATGCTTTATGATTGGTTGATTTGTCTGATTTTACAGCATATCAACTCCTTATAGGTCATTTAATGCTAAAATTTAATATTTTGGAGCTTGGAACAATAAAATATGTTATACCGTTTACCCAACTGCATACATGGCAGATGATACTCAGCCTTTGTGCATATATATGTTTGAAAGGACATGATTATTACAGAAGGTGATGTATGTTTAATGTTCTTGTTTTATTGAAGTTATATTTTAGAAAAAAAGTTTAAGTAATCGTAGAACACCATAATGGTTTAATGTCATGAAAGATCTTTTTTATGATGTTCGCTTGGCAATATTTTAAACGGATTTGAGTGAAGTCGCTACAATTTGTTAATATGTTATCTTTGGATTTTTAGAGGCATATGTTCACCTATATGTGTTATTTAATGCCGAAATCTAAATATTTCCTACTCAATTTCAATATTAGATTTTATTTTTTAGGCGATAACGATTTTAGTGATATATGTTGAACATGCAAGGTTGTATAATGAACTGATTTCTTTGCACTAGGGACGGTTTCATACATGAAAAATAAAGAAAGTTTAAAGTAGCCTACTGTAGACTGAATTAGACACAGGCAAAAATTTAAAAACAAATCGATAACATCTGTAAGAACAACTGGCAGATAAAGAATAGAATTGAATTGTAGGGGGGAAAAATAAAATAAAAATTATTTCTCCAAACGTTGATGCGATACTTAAATTCACTGCAATGTCAAGACAGAGCAGTAAAAGAGGTCACTAGTAAAAAGCAAGTTGGCGAAAGAGAGACGGATTAAAATATTTGTATATAACGAAACTAACTGGAATTGGAACTCGGATTAAAAATACCGAACCATTATACAACTAGCACATCCGAGATGAGATCAACTGATATTACGAAGCGGCTGGACGTTGCTCAACTACAGTGATCGTACGGTAACTGGTGTTTCAACGTGATGAGCGCGCAAGCCGCTAGCAGTCGCGTATTTTTTCGTAATTGATATAAAAATGTACTTTGCCTCTTATATCGTGATTTGTTTTTGTTTAGTGTTTTCATTATTTACCCATAGCTAAGATCCTAACTGGAGCTACCACCCCGGATAAGCAGATCTGGAAAAACAGCAACTAAGAGGTGGTTCCACGCTCCTTAAAAACACAATCTCGTTTATCTTCATACCAGGACTAATTAAGTAACGCTGTTATTTTATAGCTTACTTCTTCTGAACAGGGGTCTTTCTGCCGGATGTAGTTTATCATCATACCCAGGGCTAATTCAGTAATGCTGTTATTTTATGCCTTAATTCTTCCGAACAGGGGTCTTTCTGCCGGATGTAGTTTATCGTCATACCAAGGACTAATTACATAATGCTGTTATTTTATGGCTTAATTCTTCTGAACTGGGGTCTTTCTGCCGGATGTAGTTTATCGTCATACCCAGGAGGAATTAGATAATGCTATTATTTTATGGCTTAACTCTTCTGAACTGGGATCTTTCTGCTGGATATAGTTTAACGTTATACCCAGGACTAATTAAATAATGCTATTATTTTATGGCTGAATTCTTCTGAACAGGGGTCTTTCTGCCGGACGTAATTTATCATCATACCCAGGGCTAATTCAGTAATGCTGTTATTTTATGACGTAATTCTTCCGAACGGGCGTCTTTCTGCCTGATGTAGTTTAACGTTATACTCAGGACTAATTAGATAATGCTGTTATATTATGGCTTAATTCTTCCGAACTGAGGTCTTTGTGTCGGATGTAGTTCATCGTCATGCCCAGAAGTAATTTGATAATGCTGTTATTTTATGGCTTAATTCTTCCGAACATGGTCTTTCTGCCGAATGTAGTTTATCGTCATACCCAGGACTAATTAGTTTATGCTGTTATTTTATGGCTTAATTCTTCCGAACAGGGGTCTTTCTGCCGGATGCAGTATATAGTCATACCCAGGACTAATTAGATAATGCTGTTATTTTATGCCTTAATTCTTCCGAACATTGGTCTTTCTGCCGGATGTAGTTTATCGTCATACCCAGGACTAATTAGATAATGCTGTTATTTTATGGCTTAATTCTTCCGAACAGGGGTCTTTCTGCCGGATGTAGTTTATCGTCATACCCAGGGCTAATTAAGTAATGCCGTATGTTTAGGGATTAATTCTTCAGAGTAACAACTGATTTTTATCATTGGTGAAATTCTTTGGAAATGTTCCAATATTTCCACTGATAATCAGCAAAATGATCAGTAATTCAATACGCTTTACATTTTTTAGTTTTATAATTATAGTATATTGAGGAATCGACTTCGCAAAAAAGCGTAAATTATGTGAAGATGTGGGAATTAGCTAAACAATGGGATGCGATTTAGCCCAAACTGCTTAGAGCCAGTCATGAGAATATCTTTCGAAAGTGGAATGAGAAAACTCCTCCATTAAAATAAGCTGGCTGTATGAAATACTAATATTGTGCAGACGATATTTAATTAATATCGAAATCAGTATATGAATAATAAGAGTTTCTAAAGGAATGGGTAAGGAAAAATCAAAATTACGTTTAAAAGTAAATTTCCGCAAAATGATTCCTAATATAACAGATGAAGAACTGGAGACGTGCAGGAATACATCAAATAAAACAAAAACAATCAATAAAATAAAAACAGAATAAAATGAACACTGTAAACTTTATTAGAATGTAACCTACATAATGAACATATAATTCCAGCTATGGAGTAACAGATGGAAACATTTAAATTAACATAATCTCTTGAGAGCCAACTTAGAAACGCATAAATATGAACAGTAATAATAATGCTGGACATAATACTAAGAGAGATACAAATAGATGAAAAACAAACAAAATATAATATAAACGTGATTTAACGATAAACATATAGGTAATCAGGGAAAATAGCAAGAAGAGAGGATATCAGGTGGACCAAAAGAGTGTTTAATTTGTGAAATGGAGTTGCGAAGGGCATCTGATTGGTGAACTCAACAAAAATGGGCGTAAACCGGAATCAATGGAAGTGGAAAGCATATTCCAGATGTGGAAACAAAATGCATTTCATTTGTGAACACGACGTAAAATAGAGACTAGCTAGAAACAGAAAGAATGAAAATATACACGTTGGAACAAAAGTTTTATTGGTGAACACATCAAAAAAAGAAAGTAAGCTCTAAACAGGAAGAGGAAAAGATACAATATGGAACAAAAGTTTTATTGGTTGGTGAACACATAAAAAAAAAAGCTAGCTAGAAACAGGAAGAGGATTGGATACAAGATGGAGAAAATATGCGGCTTGTTTGTGAACGGGACAAAGATGCTGTTATTTTATGGCTTAATTCTTTAGGTTTGGAGATAGATGCACATAGAAAGAAGAACGTATACCAAATGGATAAATAGGATGTTTAATTGGTGTAAATAATGAGGCAGACAAGAAATATAGCATATAGAAACGAAAGTGTTTGTTGCAAACAAAAAAAAAACTAGAGATAAGCAGGTCATATAGAAAGAGAAAAGTATCTAAGATAGAGCAGAATGTGTTTTCTTGTTGACGTAGGAAAAGGAGAGAGGGAGGGAGAGAGAGAGAATTACAATTACAGCCAAGGTCGTCATGGAAGAAATTTTAATATCATTTCACCAAAGGCAAGAAAATATTTCACTGAGAGAGAAGGAAACTGAGCAAACGTTACTGAGGGGTGGAGTCATCGCCAATAAAAGAACAGGTTTCAAGGCGACCAAAATAACGATGCTTGTTACATTTAAAATCTAGATCCTTGTATTTGTCACGAAAGCTAAAAGCTGGAAGTTATTGTCACAATGGCGAACAGTTCTTTCTTATTTTTCTGAGAAAGCTCTGTTTTCCTATTATATATTCCATGTCACTTTCAAACGTTATAATGCATCAAAATACCAACTCTGCGATCATCCTTGTATAAGGTAGATTGCAGCATTTATATATTTCTATTAAAAAAAGACAATATTTAATGTGTAATTATTTTTTTCTATATTTTGGCTGTGACGTAATTGGTTAATGTATATTTCTCGTGACTCCATCCTGGAGAAATACATCTTTTTTCTTTTTAGATATCCTCCGTGCATCTATGTCCAAACCTAGTTTCTCTTTGAAATTCAAGATGTGTTATTTTGTTGTTTTCGAACTTTTTGTTCTGTGTTTCTCTTTATTGCATCCTGCTGTTTTTATTTTATTTTAAAACAGGTGTTGTTTTTGAGATGATTGATTATTTTTATATATTTTCAGTACGAGCCAACTCGCCATACTTTCTTTTGTAGAATATGACTCTATCTTCAAGTAGCCACATTAGAGTAGGATTTAAGTAGTATTTGATTTCTATTTTACTGTTCTATGAATGAGTATTTAACAAACATAATCTTCTTTGCTTTCTCTTCCTAGTCTTCTGCTCCGTCGTTACTCTCCCTAATTATGGCCTTTCCAATTAGCGACAAAAGACAAAGACACCATTACAACACTTTTCATTGTGATGTGTCCACATATTACATTACTTCTTTTGTAAAGAATATATCTTCACAGTGTAGCGTTACTGTATATCATCATTAATATCCCGAAGTGTAGATTAATCGTTTAGATCTCTTTTATCCAGCTTAAAAAAATAACTTAAAACTTACTGCTCATAATTCTCACGTATGGATTCGACCATGTAAAGAAAATATATATTCAGCAAACAGAGCTTTCTCAGAAAAAATAAGAAGAAATTGTTTGCAGTTGTTACAATAACTTCTAGCTTTTAGTTTTCGTGACAAATACAAGGCTCTAGATTTTAATCGATGTTTACCGTTTGCTTTTGTTTTAATATATTTCTTATTCTACTCAGTACACTTAGGTGCTCTTTAAATTATTCCATATTTCTGCAACTGCATTGAAACATTTCATAATATTTACAAAAGTTTAGCATCATGATTATTTATTATCTGGCTATTTGATTTTGTCTGTTGTTTCTGGTGGACACGTTTGAAATCAGTTTATTGTACATTTTTATAAAGAATTTAATTCCCGTGGTTATATTTTAACACCAATGCTTATAGTCTTCTGTGAATGTCATATTACCAAACATATATTAGTTCACTAAGTGCTTGTCGCCAGAATAAAGAAGTTACATTTTTCAGAAATACTTTCGATTAAATACATTTATAGAACGATATAAAAAATGTCATTAACTATATGAAAACTTCTAGAGGAAAAAAAAAAACAACTTTTGAACTACTAGATCGTGATATTTTTCTCATAGCATAATGTTCTATTTTTTCACACTGCTTGATATCAATTTTACCTATTTCCAAATAAAAGTAAATACTTGTACGACATTTGATAGCTGATTCGTTTCCTAAGGCTTATGAACCCTTTGCAGGTTATTTAAAGCCAATAAATATTTTCAGATTTGAAGAAGTTTTGTTTGTTTGAGATAATAATGGTTTAGGAAGTACAAGCCTTGCTAATTAATCCAGAGACGGTGGGAGATATAAAAAGAAATGTAACGGACTCAGCAGGGATATGAAACCGGCTCTCAGATTAACAATTCCTAACCAATATTCTTTAAACCACCTGCACATCCAAGCTTACAGCACCTGATATTCCCAAATGATCACCCGTCTAGGTATTGACCAAGACCGACGTTGCTTATTGTAAGTCCATTCGATTACTGAGATATGGAGATAATTCCATCTTTCTTTCTATTTATGTGCCATGTCCTCTCAGGACATAGACCAACACGGCTCTCCACCTCCCTCTATCCCTTGCAGCTCTTAACAAGTTCCTTACCGGTGCTTCCCGCCCCCCCCCAGACCACGTTCTGTCATCCACTTGCTCGAGCCCGCCAGGAATGTCACGCGCTGCTTTCCCTTGTCTTTCTTTCCATTTATTCGAGCCGTGAATATCAGATTCCCAAGGCCCTCCTTCCTTATTATGCGTCCCAGAAACTTCAGTTGCCTCTTCCTGATGTTAAGCACGAGCATCTTCATTGTGTACATCCTTTCCACTACCTCATCGTTGCTCTCCGTCGCCTCGAGTCTCTTCTTCATCCTTGAGTAAATCGTCCAACCTTCGCTGTCGTAAAGAAGGACAGATATCAGGTAACTCCTCAGTATCCTTCCCTTTTTTTACCAAAGAAATCCTCTTGTCTAGAAATACACTGCCAACCTTCTGGAATGCGTCCTTGACCCTCCCAATACTTCTAAGGATCTCAGTGTCACGCTTACCGTCCTCTGTCAAAACGCTTCCCAGATATTTAATCACCTGCGTCTGTTTGGTTCTCGACCTGCAAATCGCATTACGGGCTCATCTTTTTAATGATGACCATGCATTCTGTCTTCTTGGAGTTTATGCTTAATCCGTTCTTCTCACTCTCCATCGCTATCTTCAGTAAGAGATTTTGTAGTTTATTTTCCGTGTCTGCTATCAGCGTATCATATGTTGTATCATCTGCGTATCATATGTTGCTAAGATTGTGGCCGCCAACGCTAAATCCCGGTAGTGTTTCCAACTATATAGGCGTCCATTTAACCAATCAATCAAATTGCGAATTATTATTGTTTCGATATGGATTTTTTTCACAATTCAGTGTTAGATGTGTATTATTTAGGCTATATTTCTAAGATACGGTTTTGTAACTATTTACACTATTTTCATTATTCGGACAGTTGTCCTCATACTTCATATTTCATATTTCTAACGTTTCTCCGTTTTAAGCTCAAGCCTTCCTCAAGATATATACGTTGGAATTTCGATCGAACTATTTTTTTTGGTCTACGAGTGTAGATTGTTCTAGTTCGACGTGTCATGGCTTTTCTGCATATCTCCCCCAAGGATACATAGCCCAGTGGTTGAAGTAATCCAATAAGTGAATTGACCCAAAGAGTTTTGAGCAAAAACTTTGAGAGCCGCGATACTAAAGGAAATTAACTGAAACTCAGTGACCCAGAAAGGCATGGCATGTGGAACAAAAATAATCTAAAACCCCAATAGAATGAGACAAAAGAAAACAAGTACATTATACTCGATCTCGAGAGATAGCCACGACTAGTATTCTCTTGAAGTGCCTGATGTAAGCTTAAGTCATTCCCTGTTTTTTTTATATTTCTTTAATAATGACTTTATTTTGTCAAACTATTCTACTCCATTCTACTCCATTAATGCTATTTTTATTGCTTTTGTGAAGAAACAAAAGACTTCAGCCAATTAAATTTACTGGGTCATTAATTCATTTAGTTTGAATACCTTGCATCATTTATATAGAGATTATGTATTTTAGACAAAACTCTGCTATTGCACTAAGCAGGGTAGATATCTGCATCAGTGACCTAGGTCTCCAAGACTTTTTTGACATCTGTGTAAAAAAAAAAAAAGGTTGTGCCATTCTTTAACGTGACTGAGACTCTAAAAATGATTCATATCTTATTGCAAGAAAAAAAAAAAGAATTATTTCTTTTTTATATGGCGTTGCACTGAACAACATTAACTTTATTTTTTAAATTACAGGATTTCAATTGTATTTTTAGAAATCTATCTTATATTAATGCGGTTCGGTCATGTGAGGATACATCACGTTCTTTTATCTTTTCTTTTAAAGCGAACCACTTCAAATATTGCGAGATAAAACGCTTGCTTCCAACCTGTGAAAAGCATTAAAGTGTGTCAGAGAGATCAATTCCATTAAGGTATTGATTAAGTCCTCGAAGTGGGTTCAGATGGAGAAAAAAAAAAAAAAAAAAAAAACAACACCAAAATTAAAAAAGAAAAAAAAAACATGTAAAGAAATCCCTTCTTTTCTTTCATACGGAAAATCTTGTCCAGATTTGCTGAAGGTCGAGTAGCGGAAATATCTGTACTCAGATGTATTAGCAAATAATCTGGCGGCATTCAAGTACACGTTCTTGACAGCGTTATTTATCAGGTCTAAAATCTCTATGTAGATAAATGCAAGAATTTAGATTGGTTTCTTTTGCGTGAATGAAAGATTTATTTTTCATTGGTACTGAAATGTAACCTAGCAGCATATATATAAATACGCACACACACACACACACACACACACACACACACACACACATATATATATATATATATATATATATATATATATATATAAGTGATAGGAATTTGAGGAATTAGAATAACCAATATAGTAATTCATCGAGTCTAGAAGAATCCTCAACAGAATGCAGATAGCAGCGAACGGCAGTGCGCATCCACTACCGAAAATCGGACTCGGACCGATACAATGCAAGTGTCATAGCATCCGTACCAACCGGCCTCGATAACGAAGATGAAACTGAATAGACTTAATATAGCGCCGCTATTCACAAATTCCGTGGTGATACTCATCCAAGTATTCATAACCCAAAGTGTTGTGCACCAAAAGCAACGTCTTTCCTTTCCCCTTTATTGCACCATCGCAGAGTATTAGCTGGATCAAGCAAGGATATACAAGTGATAGAATTTTGAATAATTAGAATAATCAATATAGTAATTCATCGAATTTCGAAGAATATATATATATATATATATATATATATATATATATATATATATATATATATATATATATATGATTATGTTCATCCAATACAAGCGCCAAGTGTGACTGAAGTTAGGGGAATATTGTTAACATGGTTATGATTAATGAAATTTGTAATATGAGTGAGGATAATGACGATGATAAGGACAGATAACCATTGACTCTTGACGCGAAGATTGTAATGTTCAGGGAAATCTGTTTTACGAAATACTTGTATAAGAAAAAACAAAACAAAAACTCTGGGTGGAACTTTATCCATACGAATGTAATGAGCCTTACTCATCTCCGTTCTCCTTATGTAAATCTATGGACTGATGGAACTAAGAAAGGGAATTATCGATAGCGAAGCCACTGGCTTTCAATGTTGCATCTGTAGAGTAACAGATGCAGAGTAGAGTATAGAAATCGCCACTATTGATGTTTTAAAATCTCTCAACGCTGGAAAATTCGTGTTGTGCTGCTATATCCAACAATGCTATTCTTGTAAGATATACACATAGTGGATAATTATATTGCGCTAAAACTTCCTATATACTTGGATATGAGAATTTGAAATAATAATTTATCTTTGGGTTTGAACTATAACCTCTTGTACTAGTTGAATCTACACTGTTTTCTTAACCACGAAGGCAACCAGTTTATCTTTTAGTTTTTATATCCTATTGCTTTATTGACAACAACGATTTTTCGTTATTGGACTATGTTGAATATTCTCGGAGTAATTTTTCTTTTGGACAGGGAATAATGATTTTTGTCTTGGGATGAATTCATTGATTCTAGAACACGTTCATTTTTTGCTCTTGCCTACTTTTATCTATTTAAAGCTTTATAAATTTCTAAGAAAAAATTACCAATGAAATATGTTATTTCAAGATCTAATCTTCTGTCTATATTTCCGAAATGCAATATTTACACTATTTACATTCTTCAAACTGTTCTCATCCATATCGTCATATTCCCGACGTTTCGGCCGTTGTACCTCCGATATACGTTAAGTGATATATGTTGGAATTTCAAACCGAACACTTTATTTAGTTCCCAGGGGTAGATTGTTCTAGTTCCACGTGCCATGTCTTTTCAGAATATCACAGTTTACAGTTAATTCACTGTAGTAACTCAACTATCCAAAGATTTTTTTGTTAACCTATGCTGTCGCCAGGTATTGAACTTACAACTCTTTGCGTCAAGTATTTTATGATTATTTCAACCAAGAATAGAGATGATGACAACATTCCGAATAATGTAAATAGGGTAAATAGTTCTCATTTTCTGCTGATAATTTTTGGTGTTTATCTTCACTACACAGTAACAACAAATATAGATATATAGATACCGAGGGTACCTCGGGGTGGTGTAATGGTTAGCAAGCTTGTCTTGCTAGAACAGGTAAGACTGGTTAGTGAGTTCGATCCTCACTGGGTGTCCTATACTTTCGGCCTTGTGCCACATCTGAGCTATGCTTGGAAAATCACTATTTGGGCACCTCGAGGTGGTGTATTGTTCACCATCTTGACTCGCTACAACAATTACGACTGAGTAGTGGGGTCGATCTGCACTGGGCGCCCCTTACTTTCGGCCTTGTTCTACATCCAAGCTACGCTTGGAAAATTGCCGGGGCACCTCGAGGCGTTGTAATGGTTAGTAAGCTTGTCTCGCTAGAACAATTACGACTGAGTAATGAGTTCGATCCTCACTGGATGCCCCATACTTTTGGCCTTGTGCCACATCTAAGCTACTCTTGGAAAATCAATAGATAGATAACGATGATTAAAAATATTTTTAATCATTTCGTTCCCAACTAAGGCGACAAAGGCACTGAGGTGCAAATATTATTGAATGAAAGTGAGAAAACCTTAATGAGTATAAAGAGCAATAAAAAGAACGGGAACCAAAATGACAGAAGATTGTGATAGACATTAGATTTAAACCTTTGGAGATCTTATTTGACAGGGGAGCAGGAACCGGAAGTGAGTTTCACAGTCGAGACGCGTGACATAAGAAACTATTATAATATAATTTACAATTACATTTAGTTATATCAACAAAATAATGAGACATAGCCTTCAATCTATACATGCATTTAAATTCATGAAGTCGAAGCATCAAAGGATGGAAAGTGACCGGAAGTAGTCGTAATGACATCCCAAAGCTGAGCACCAGCCCGTCTTCATCGATATGTATCGGTTGCAGAATAATGTCTGAGTATCTGATTCAGTTCGCGTTGTTGTCAGGCTATTTTTCCGTCGTCTTTTTCATTTCCTTTGCCTTCAGTGGAAATTTTTTAAATGATATTTAAATATTGTTGATTCTTACAACGTGCGGCTACCATTGATATCAACTCCGGATGCGAAATCGAAGAGCCGAATTTACATTCCAGTCGAGTTCATTGCATTTATTTACACGAACATACAATTGGGTAATTTACGAATCCATCGATTACCCTACAATTATGTGTTAAATTGTAGAACTTGTATTGTAAAAAAAAAATAAAAGTCATCACCAAATAATTTCTATGGGACTGATGAGGAGAATAAAGAATAAATACACAAATAGTCATAGCAATAATTCACTCGCAAAAAATAGAGGCTAAAATATACACTATAAACTTATTAACTCGCTAAATGAAACATTCTTACAAATACGTTTCGATTTTAAAGAAACGGTAAAAATAAATAGATGCAAAATCAAATCAACCATTTCGTTTTAATTTCTTGGCGGTGAATATGAGGTCTTCCGGATGACATGTTTCTTGTCTGATGTTCTGTCCCCTATCGTTATTTGTGATGCGCTCTGCGTAGGACACGCGTAGGAATATTCTGGAGCATCCGCTTTCTAGTTCTTGAATTCTTCAGTGTATTTCTGCAGTTAATATTGAACATTCACAGACGTACAGAAAGAAAAAAAAACAGATAGATAATGCATACAATAACCTCATAATGAAATTAGGGCATATGTGTTTGTAATTGTTTTATCATTGTTATTATTATTATTATTAGTAGTAGAAGTAGTAGTAATAATAGTAGTGATAGTAGTAGTAGTAGTATTAATAGTACTAGAAGTAGCTATGCTGTTGTTGTAGAGGCGGACGACTAGCGTTATTTTCTTTCCTATCAGTTTACCTTGGATGACAACTGAGCGCAATCCATCAGTATATTTGTAGCCTCCTGAATGAGGTGGTCCAAATTATCTCCGTTCTTTTAAACATCTCGGGTTTTTGGGTGGCTTCTTTACTCGTGTCTTTTCGAAACATTGCCATTGTTCTCAAACAAGGCATTGTTGCTTGTCAAGTTGAGCACACGTTTCCAGCTTCCTTCACCCCGTGATCAGCTTCCATTTATTTGATGATATTTTTTCATTCTTTCTTGATAACAAATATTATAATTATCGCTATTGTTACTGAGGACAATGTTGGCACATCTCAGGGTAACAAGTGAAATGAAGCTGATAATGGGATACGTACACCTGTTTATTTATTAGTAGTAGAACTTATTTTTCGTAGTAGAAATTTTTCGTAGTAGGAATTATTTTTCATCCTTGACTGTCTCAGTCAAGGATGAAAAATAATTTTGCAGTAAAATTACTTACAGTTGCATTAGTTCGCTCTTTTATAATACAAGATTCATAGGCTGACTTTGAAGGAATGATGGTAGAGCTGAGGAATCGTCCATGGATTCATTTCAACTCTTCTTTTTAATAACCTCATTGATTGCTTCCATGTGAACAGATATCCGACAGTTCCAATAAGACTTCAAATGTAATCGGTCGATTTCTCTTGAATTTAGATAAAATTTGGCATCGTTGTTTAACACGTACCAGCAAGAAAGAGTTCACTTTATCAGAACATTTATACTTAGATGGTGGCTACATTAGAGTGCGACGCTCTAGCCATATCGATAGTGCATATATGGACAGCTGAGAGAAAGGGATAATCTTGAAGATGACCCAAACGTCTAGACGTCCTAAATCTGCCAGAACCGAGGAAAACATTGATCGACTTCACCACGTGATGATGGATCACAAGCGATCTACTATAAAACAGATAGCCAATGAAAGATGAAAAAATGAAGAGGAACCAACCGAGATTCATATTTATTCTTCGGTATTATTATGGTTAAGCAAAATTTCCAATAACCAAATTTTGAAAGAGTTCAAAATTGGGAGGGGATGGGAGAAAAATCAAATATTCTCCCTCAATTTAGCCTAGAACTGGATACGGATTCACAGGATAGGACACTTGTATAATAATCAAATATGCCTCCAAGATGTTAAGCTGCAATCTCATCCTTGACTTGTGCAGAATGTAGAAGAAATCCTCAAAGTAACTAGTCCTACAGGCGACTGAATACAATAAATATTCGTCGATAGCGGACTCATAAGCCTGTGAGTGCCCATATGTTACAGGGATATGCCTTCGTATTTGGCCAGGGACATGCTGGGCGATTCTAAACTCCAACCGCTGGATGCACACACACACACACACACACACACACACACACACACACACACACACACAAAAGCGCGCGCGCGCGCGCACACACACACAAGCGCGCATGCACACACACACATATTTCGCTCTAGCAGAAACCCATTTACGTTTTTCTTTGTTTTTTTTTTGGTTTGTTTTTTTTCTTGGTTTTTAAATTTATCTATTTTTTCTCCCCCCCCACTCAAAGACATTTTGTCCCAATGATTCTCCATTATTTGATAGTTTTGTAAGAAATCCCGGTTCGAAAGAAAAATAAAAAACAGGAAAAATGGAAAATTAAATGTCCTTGGCTAGATGCGATAATAATCCGGGTAACCTTATTTTCAATTTATTTTCAGAATAGTCAATGGGACTTATACTAAGTTAAAACTTAATGTGTTAGGGTATAGCCAAGTGTGATCCAGGTCTCCTTACCTGTTATCTCCCCACCCAATCCTTCCCTCTGTTTGTGTCGTCCTTTTCTGTGTTATCTGTAATAGGAGTAGGTAGTCTCTTCTAGCGCCCGGTCAACACTCCTCCCCCTTCTATTGGACATGAGTAGAGGCTTCCACCTTGTTTCTTGTCTAGGAAGTGGTTCCCGGTACTCTTTCTCTCTCCGGCCTCTGTATTAGTGCAGCTCTGTTTCTCCCGTGATGTGTGCAGTCTGTGGCATCACCTCTTCATTCTGAGGGTACACGGTTGACAGTTCTCTGGTTGCTGTTTCCGACTGGTAGTTAGGAGCTCTAACTCTTGCGCAGCGTCTTGAGCGGCCGCTCTGATCAACAGTTGTATAATACCGGGGTGTTTGTAGTGCCATGTCGCGCATGGAAAGGTGTCCTTGCAGTCACCTCCAGTGGGCAGCCTTGAGGCCACATAATGATGCAGATTTTGCCAACTCCTCTCTGCCCGCGTCACGGTCGAAACTGTCTGTTTCCTTTACATCGGGCCTTCTCATCTTACAAACAAAATTCAACATGAGTTACAAAAACCGAAAGATTAACCCTAAACCAGCCTCTCAAAAACCACCTAAACCCCTCAACATTTCGTTCTACAACATCCGAGGCATTAGGACAAACTTCTGCAGTCTGGAATCTTTCCTCACTGCAAACGGCCCGGATATACTGGCTCTCTGTGAGACAAACCTTGTCTTGTCTATCCCCTCTTCTGATCTCTCGATCCCCGGCTATCTTCCTCTCCACAGAAAAGACTCTCTAACCCACATGCACGGTCTTGGTCTACGTCAAGGAACATCTCCCTCTGGCCAGAGAGTCCTCTCTCGAATCGCCAGACCAGTCATACATGTGTCTCCGACTCTCTCTCCTCAATCTGGTAAGCTATCTCTTCTTCGATTACCGCTCTCCATCCTCTCAAGACTGTGAGATACTTGATAGCATTTCTGACAGCATAGACAAGGCTCTCTCCCTCCACCCGTTTGCTCAAATTTTTGTGTTTGGTGACTTTAACGCCCATCACACCTTGTGGCTTAAGAATGCTACTATTGACCACGCAGGCATTCAAACGCTCAATTTTTCAATCTCTCATTCCCTCACACAGATAGTTAACTTCCTCACTCGTTTTGCCTTCAACCGGGAAGGTAAAGCCTCTCTTCTCTACCTGGGCTTTACCTCCATCCCCGAATCCTGCAGCGCCTCGCAACTCTCTTGGTAACTCTGATCATGCAGGAGTATCAGTTAACATCTCCTTCAACTCCACCCCCTATAAAGAACCTCCTACCACTAGAACTTCGTTCTACTATCCACGAGCTGACTGGGACGCGTTCCGTGATTTGCTCCGCGATGTCCCCTGTGACGGAGTCTTTAAGCTCCCCGTCCAAGAATGTGCTTCTGAAGTCTCTTCTTGGGTTAAAGCTGGAACCGACGCTTTCATCCCATCAAGGAAATATAGGGTCATGTCGCGATCCTCCCCCTGGTTCTCGGCTGCTTGCTTAGCCGCCATCGACCATAGGAACCACTACTTCCACCTATTCCGTAGCGACATGTCTGACTGCAATAGACGTCTCTGCCTCCGCCCGTAACGAATGTAAGCGTGTCCTCAACGATGCTAAGTCACTATTTGCGGCTCGGATGAAGGAACGTATTGCATCTCGCAAATTTGTCTCCAAAGATTATTGGCGTCTCTGCAAGAGCGTATTGAACAATTGCAAACCCTCTATACCTCCTTTATTCAACCAGTTCGAACTCTTGACCTCCTCTACCGACAACGCTGAATGCTTTGCTCGGAAATTTTCATTCAACTCGACGCTCGACTCTTCCGATGTACCCATACCCGACTTTCCTCTTAGAACTGAGGCCATATTGAGTGGGTTAAACATAACCCCATCTTTGGTATTGGGCGTTATCTCCAATTTAGACCCCAACAAGGCTAGTGGTGGAGACAGGATACCAGCCATTGTCTTGAAGAAATGCGCGCCTGAACTGGCGCCCGCCCTTTCTAAACTATACAACTACTGCCTCAAGGAATGTTGTTTTCCTGACTGCTGGACGTCCTCTTCGATCGTTCCTGTCTTCAAGAACTCCAGCAACCCCTCTGACCCTTCCAACTACCGACCTATCAGTCTCCTTCCCCTCTTCGGCAAAGTCTTCGAAGCCCTATTCAATACCGGGGTGGTTAACAAACTCACATCCCATAATCTGCTCTCAGACAAGCAATATGGTTTCCGCTTTGCCCGATCTACAGCCGATGTGCTTACGGCCATCACTGAAACAGTCCACCGAACTCTTCAAAATAACGGGGAAGCCCGAGCCGTGGCACTAGATATCTCCAAAGCATTTGATAGGGTTTGGCATGCCGGCCTTTTTCGCAAGCTCCAGGGTTATGGCATTACAGGTGGATTATATAACCTAATACGATCATTCCTCTCAAACCGTAAAGTGAAGGTCGTTCTCAATGGATTATCCTCCAGTTCCTATCCCACGAACGCAGGTGTTCCTCAAGGTTCCATCCTAGGCCCCACTCTATTCCTTATCTACATAAATGACCTTCCTGACGCAATAACTTCCCAAGTTGGCATCTACGCGGATGACACCACAATTTACTTCTGCATCAAAAACAAATCTAGTCTCGCTGACAAAACTCGCCTGGCCGTGCGTCTCAAAAAGGACCTCCAATCGATTGTGAACTGGGGCATGAATTGGATGGTCAACTTCAACGCTTCTAAGACAAAACTGCTCTCTATTAATCACCACAGAGGTCCTTCCCTTCCCTCCATTAGAATGTCTGACGCTCAACTTCTCGAGAGCAACTCTCTGCGGCTTCTCGGTGTCATGTTGACTGCTGACCTGAGATGGAATAAATAAATTGAATCATTTGCCTCGTCCACTGCAAGTAAGTTGGCTCCCTGAGCCGCGCTAGGAAGTTTTTCTCCCCGGAGTCGATCCTCCAGATCTCCAAATCAACAATTCGCCCTTGCATGGAGTATTGCTGCCATATATGGTCTGCTGCCCTTTTGTTTGCCTCGGGGTTCTTGATAGGCTCCAGAAGCGGATATGCAATGTAGTTGGCCCTGCCCGGGCGTCTCTTCGACTGTCACTTTCTCACAGACGCACCGTCACTTCCCTCTGTCTGTTCTACAAATACTTTCATGGAAATTGCTCCGAGGAGCTGCATTCGCTGGTTCCCAGACGTCATGAGTTCCAGCGCCTTACGAGGCTGGCATCCCGCTCTCACCCCTTCACTGTCGAAATTTAGCCGTCTCTTCTACTCTAATAGCTTCATGTCTCGCACCTCTCGCCTGTAAAACTTCTTTCCCTTTTCCTGTTTCCCTGTGAGCTATAATCTCCAGCTATTCAAGTGTAATGTCAATCGACATCTCCAGTTGCCTTGATCTATCCACTACCCTCATCCTTTCTTCTATTACTCCTATCTGATCTTGCTCTAAATTTTCTGTAACCCCTTGCGTCCTAGTGGCTTCCCGCCTTGCTTGGGATGAAATGCTTAATATATATATATATATATATATATATATATATATATATATATATATATATATATATATATATATATAAAGCTCAAACACTAATATTCCATGGTTATAATTTATAACATTGGAATCGGAAACACGATCCAATTCATCAAACCGATAAATTAAAAAAAAAAATTGGAAAAAAAATAACTCCGGGTTTAAAAAGCAAAAATTTACTGAGAGTGTATGCATTCCTACTCTGTCCTAGACATTGCGTTCTACCTGGATTCTATCCAATTGGAAATTTATATATGTATACAGACATATATATATATATTAAGACATTTTTATTTTTATACATTCTTTTTATAGATATAAATATTTAAGTAAATGCTCTGTTTATAATAAACAGTATTGAATAACATTTATCGGCCTGAATGTCCAAGAAATTTTTACAGAAAATATTCGTTCTCCATGCATTGGAACCTGTATCCTATACGGAACCGTCACCTAGCCTTTACCAATTTGGCCACGAAGCAGCGTCCGGTTAGCAACGTTGAATTTACTGGATTTAATCTTCAATCTTCCATGAATCTCTAACGTATATTCATATCTGCTCATAGCGTATCAAATGTAAACAAATGACGCCACACATTATTATTTCTCGGACATTCAGGCCGGTAAATGTTGTTTAATACTGTTTATTTTAAACAGAACATTTACTTAAATATTTGTATCTATAAAAAGAATGTATAATCATAAAAATGTCTTAAAATAATTGTCGGACTTTGTCCATTTCATATATATATATATATATATTGACCATTAATAATATATATATATATATATATATATATATATATATATATATATATATATATATATATATATATATATATATATATATATATATATATATATATATATATATATATATATATATATATATATATATATATATATATATATATATATATATATATATATATATATATATATATATATATATATATATATATATATATATATATATATTATTAATATAGAGAGAGAGAGAGAAAGAACGAAAGAAAGAAAGAATAAATAAAACGGCTTAGTGTTAGCATCACCAACTGACGTAAATTCAGTCGGGTTTCGATCCGAGCTAGAGGCAACCGGACGTATAGCTATCCTGGTGATTATATTTAAGATGATTATTCTGTCATTAAAATGTGTTTCCTAAAATGGTAGTTACAAATGACCCAGCCTAAAAAATATGGCGGTAGTTATATTGTTTTATGTTTTTATATTGTAAAACGTTATGGCTTGTAATTCTTGTCTTTATCTTTGAAATTGTAAAACCACTTTCACCCCCAGGGTCTCATGAAGATAACGTCTCAAATACAACAGGAACTTTCTCAAAGTTATAGCATATTTTAATAATTCTCTGATCTGCCTGTTGTCGATTCTTTCCTGCCCTTGAAAATAATCATTTTCTTTGACATTTCAATCTGTATTCTACTGAAATGGAAGCATACCGTAAACGTTCATTATCATTGGCCTTATTTATGAAATGAATCTTTTCTTTTCATTGATACCCGTGTTTGAGGATCGATTTATACAATCGGCTTTTAAAGAAACTATTTCCAAACTTGTGGAAAGGAAGATCTGTAACAAATAACACAAATCCCATCACCTGAAGAACGATAAAAGTAGCAAGAGCAAAATTTGACATCGCCTGGAACTCGAAGAAGATATAACTCAATACTATTAGGTTGGTGCAAAAATAATGACATTTTCTCACATAGTAACATATGTTAGAAAACGTCATTATTTTTGCACCAACCTAATAACTGAAATAAAAAGGTTACGTAAGAAATCCTTATGAATACGGGAAAGAGCTTTAACATTTTGAGAAAATATTTTATTGAAAAAAAAAAAAAAGTGAAATATTTGACACTAGTACAAGCTGCTCGGTCAATGAATGTTCCTTATAAGGAAATGGCTAATTACTATTACCATTGGCATCAAGACATTCGACAACGAATTCTCACACATTAAGCCTTAAACTGGTTTTTGATCTATTTGTTTTGGAATATATAAGTCTCAATCTTTCAATCAGAATCTTTAGACAAATTAACGCTGGTCAATTCGAGCAATGTAATAATGACATGTGAATATAAACCAATAAACATATATAAATAAGCGTATATATATATATATATATATATATATATATATATATATGTGTGTATTGTTATCCACATACAGACTGCTTCGCTGTATCACAGCTCATCAGTGTTGCTAGACGTCCGGTTGCCTCTAGTTAGGATTGAAACCAGACTGACTTGGCGTCAGTCGTGGATTCTACCACTAAGCCGCTGACACATGGCAGGGATGAAGGTGATTTTAACCGTATTTATTTTTAGATAAATACACAGTGACTGAGAGAAGTCGATTCGATTTACTGAAGAGTCTTGCATTATTAGCCGTAATAATCCCTGTTTACAAACCCACATTTCCTCCGCAACGAGCTCCATCGAAATATATTTTTCAGGAGCATATATATTGTCATACACAGGCAGACTGTTTCGCGGCATCACAGTTCATCAGTGTTGCTAGGCAATCATTTATAAGGCAGGAATTATAGTTTATTTCTAAAATATGATACAATAGCATCACGCCGAATTAAATAATAACTTTGGGTATCTTTCGTCTGACTCATCTTCAGAAATTGATATTGTCCGTATAAAAGTAAATTGCTGAAAAGTAAATTTTTTCCAAAAGGCGAATTTTAAAATAGCTCAAAAGTGGGAGGGATGGGAAAAACAGAATAGAATTGGCTATGGATTCACCAAAATATTGTCTATGCTCACACAGGGTAGGATTTTGTACAATAATAAAATAAGCCTCCAGGATGTTAAGGAGGAATCTCATCTTTTCCCTGTGCAGGACGGAGAAGACATCCTCAGAGTAACCAGTCTTACAGGCAACTAAATGCAATAAATTTTCGTCGATATCGAACTCATGAGATTATGAGCGCCCGGATGTTACAGGCACATGTCTGCTAATTTGGCCAGGGGCATGGTAGGCAATTCTAACCTTCATCCTCTGCATACTCTTTGATATATATATATATATATATATATATATATATATATATATATATATATATATATATATATATATAGATAGATAGATAGATAGATAGATATAAGTGTTTGTGTGTGTACAAACACATATCTATTTTATAATTGTCTGTTCATGCCTATCAGTTTAATTCTGTTGGGACAGACAGATAGATATCAAGAGAATGAACACAGCATTTTAAATATGTTCATACGTACCACTGTCTATTCATATTTCTCTTCAGAATATCAATTGGACACGTACAAATATAAAGAGAATCGTCAACAGAGAACTAACCTTACAGCCTTATTACAGAATACAGTAAGACTAGGTGACCCCAAGTGACATTATATTTCAGGATTGTCTTATCTTCATTCAATGAAATGAATACATAACACTGGCGACGAGGATTCGAATTCGGAGAAAACTTTCTTAGCATAAATAAGTGATGAAAAAATTCAAAATTCACGGAAAATAATTTTGTGGAGTTTGTATATAGACATAGAACGTCGCGGATCTCGATAAATTCCTAATGACACATTGCTATTAGCAAAAACATAATTTTTCTTCTTGTTAAAAACTATTTCTACGAAAATAACGCACTATGGAAGAATTGAAGACAATTATTCAACAACTATTGCAATAAATAAAGCGGGTTGAATATCGAGAACAGTTGAAGTCAATCCTGGAAAGTCAACGAACAGACAATGCTTCAATTTCATTTTCGTCAGAATCAGTCATTAACTCAATTAATGAATTTAATTACATCTCAGAAGAAAACATTGCATTCTTATCGTACTTTAGAAAGAATCGGTCCATTTTCGGAGAAGAGTGTCAAGGATTGTCGGATGAAAATAGATTGTCTTCCGTTACAAAAATTGTGACACGCTGAGTATGGAAAATATTTGAATTTCATTTTGTTGAATGCTCCAGAAAATGTGTCATTTAACGAAACAGTGGCCATATTATCAAACATTTTTGGTGGAAAGAATTCACTTTTTGATACACGTTGGTTGTGCCTGTATTTTACTATGGGAGAAGATAAAGATCTTGTCATATATGCCGGTAAACTCAACCGTAAGTGTGTGAAATGTAAACTAGACGAACTATTCTCAGACAGATTAAACTGGACAAACCTAGTTAAAGGTCTAACATCAAGTAACGACCCGGAAATACGCTCTTGAATCCTTATAAAATTTGAACAGGATTCAAATTTAACTGTTGTGGAAGATTTCCAAAAAATTGTCAATTTCAGACGCAATACAGCGAAAGTCGAACAAAATGGTACGTCAGAAGTACAATTACTTCGAAAAAATACAGTAGTACGAAAAGGAATAAATAAAATAAAAATACACACTTAACACATAGTATCCTTCATCTCATTTAGAACAGACCATTTAAAACCAAAAAAATATTTTAATTGTGGGAAAAATCTGGAAAGATCAAATACTAGAAAAAAACAGTAAAAATGAATAACACTACGTTGAGATTTCAAATGGGCGATATTATAATTATTGATGAACAGACTTTGAACAGAATTAGCAAGCCTAACGTGAAAACTAAAACCGATAATGTTACATGAGGAAATCGTGCAAGAAATTAACAGCACTCTTGTGATAAAAATAAAAATAAAAAGTATATATTTACGTATTAGAAAATTCCAACTTGAATATATTAGGAGTCGATTGGCTAGAATTATTTGAACTATAGAATTGGCTGAGTCATTCGTGCTTTGCGAAAATTAATTGTTCGTCAGAGAAAAAGTATACAGCTAAAGAAACACTGAGTAAACTAAAAAATAAATTCACCAATATTTTTTCAGAGGAGTTGGAAAAATGTATAAAGTCAAAAGCATTTTCAAATTAAAAGAATATATGATATCATTTTGTAAACCCAAGAGAAAGATACTGTTTGCTGCGTAGGAATCTGTTAACACCGAACTTGATAGGTTAGAAAACAGCGTAGTTATTGAAAAAATAGATTATCCACAATGGGTCACGCCAGCAGTTTATATTAGAATGAAATATAATAAGATTCTTTTATGTGCAGATTTTTTAACTGGGTTGACTGACTGCCTCCTATCACATATATATCTTCTACTAACACCAAGGGATATAATTGTCAAATGAAATTTTAGTAATTTTCTTCAAAAAGCGAAATGTCTTGTGAACCCCTTTCTTAGAACATTCTGTTCTAAGAAAGGGGTTCACACGCATAATGCAAACAAACTACAACGTTAGGCTACGATTTTATTGAAATTTGATTTCAAGATTAAATTTCTATCGTTAAAAACTGGTATTCCCAGAGGGCTAGTCCAGATTGACATCGAAGTGTAAAGATTTTGAAAATACTATGATTTCTTTGGTGGAATCCTAAGGCGGAATTAAAAGCCTGGTGTTTAACACTATTAAATAATTGCCGGTCACGATAGATGATATCAAGATTGCTTCTAAAAACGATACGTTTCTTCAAGAAACTCTCAATGAAGTTAAGTCGAAATGAAGTAAAGCTAAAATTAAACTTAGTAACAATAATACATTTACTATTTGTGATGGAGTACTTTTGTACGCAGAAATAGTAGTAGTTCCGTTATAGCTACTAAAAAAAGGTTTTTAGACAATTCCACGTAGGACATCAAAGAAGTCTTTGATGAGAAGATACATTTATTGGCCAAATTTGGGCAAAGATCTTCAAAATACAGTTAGAAAATATAATGGTTGCAATTCAGCACCAACATCACCACCTATAAATTATTAGGCATGGCCGAGCGTTAATAAACCGTGGTCAGGACAACATATGAACTTTGCTGGACCACTAAACGGTTCATACTATTTAATCGCAATTTTGCAAGGTTTGAAGTACCTGACAATGTGGTAACCGATAATGGAACCTATTTACTTCTTGTGAGTTTTAAAACTTTCTCCATTTGACAACCCTGATTTCTCATCCGAGATCGAATGGTCAAACTGAGCGAAGTGTTGAGACCTTCAAAAGAGCATTAAGAAAAGCTGAAGACATGCAAAGCAGAAGAAAAGGCATGACAAGAATTTTTAAGCGAATATCGAATGACACTATTTACATTATTCTGACTATTGTTATCGTCTTTGTCGTCGTATTTATTACAACGTTTCGGCCGCTGTACGCCCCGGCCTTCTTCACGTGGTTGGAATGTTGAACTGAACCCTTTATTTCGCTCACTGGAGTAGACTTCTAGTTTCACGTGCCATGTTTAATGGATGTCAATTATCAGTTATCTCCGGTTAATTCTCATCTCCAAGTTCTCCACTGGCTTAACCGGGTATTGAACTCAGACTCTTTGGGTCCTGTCAGTGGATCTAACCAACGCCATTATTCATTGTGCCATGTGTCCATAGTCTGAATAATGTAAATAATGTACATTTTACCACATCTCAGAAATATAGAGAATATCGAATGACGTCAAATGCGAAGTTCACCGAGAATATGTCACCTACAGATCTCACGTTTGCTATAGTTATATCCATTTTTGACTATATATATGAAAATGAAAATTTTATATTTTAAATATGATTTTTTTATTTTTAACTATTTGTTGATGTTGATAATATTAATATATATTTTTTTATTCCATATTCATATTATTTTTCCTTTTATCCTATTTTATTTTGTTGGTATTCTTTAAAATAATCTAATGTGTTAAATATAAATTATATTAATATTTGATTTTGAAACTAACTACAATATGACTATATATGTTAATTTATTGTTCTTTTCTTTTTTCCCACTTTTCTCCTCCCACCCTGCTTCCCGATTTGATTTCTTATATCTTATATTTCATTTTCCTCTTTGTCTCTTTTTCTGTGAGATGACTTATTAAATAGGTTAATGCCTGGTCCTTACCCCCTACATTACTTTTAAGTATCTTAATAAAAATAGATTTTAAATTATTCCTATCTCTCCATTCCTTCACTAATTTCGACCATATTTGTCGCCCTCTTCATCCCCCTCTCTCTATCACCTTAAATCAAATTAAAACTGCCCTTCAAAAGCTTGTATAAAAATAATATGTCGATTTTAAACCATTTTCTTTTATGCTTGGAAATGTGTCTCTAGAATATATATATATATATATATATATATATATATATATATATATATATATATATATATATATATATGTATTATAAGTTAATAGACTTAAAATATGGTTTTTCGCTACACAGATCCAACCATGTTTCAAAAATGGAAGCTAAAAGCCCTGAATTTAATTTTGTACTTAAATTAAAGACATTAGTTCCATTTCATTTGTTTTAGCTGTGTATTTAAAATCCAGTAATTTTTAAAGTTACTCCAAAATTCGATTGAGGATGAAATGGAACTAATGTCTTTACAAAATTAAATTCGGGGCTTTTAGCTACCATTTTTGAAACATGGTTGGAACTGTGTAGCGAAAAACCATATTTTAAGTCTATTAACTTATAATATTAATGCTCTGTAAATTTACATTGAGCACTTTTTTGTAAAAATAAAAATATCTATAAGAACACCGGATTATATATCTTACTGTTCTTTCTTTTTATTAATATATATATATATATATATATATATATATATATATATATATATATATATATATATATAGATGTGTGTGTGTGTGTGTGCATGTGTTTCTGCGTGTGCGTCAGTGTCTGTGTCTATGTGTATGTATATATTTGAATGTGTGTTTGAGATTGTGTCTAATATGATGAAACGAGAGAAATCCATCAGTTTATTGGACACCGATTTTCAAAATTTTTCATGCTTCTAGTGTTGTCTATAGAAGTAGCCTTTGGTAAAATATCTTATTTGTTGGAGGCACAAACGCATTTCTTATCTTAAACAATATAGTCTACTATAAACATTTCTTTCATCTATTTACTATGCTTTTTTTTTTTCGCTCTGTCTTCTCGTATGAAATTGTTTAAGTAGATGAAAGAATAAAAATCGACTAAAGACATTCCATCAATCAAAGTTAAAAGAATCAATCCGGGGGCTAGATGAGGCAGAACAAGAGAAATGTAACGAATATAGAAAACAGCATTACAATCCATAAGTTTATCGCTAGAATATATATATATATATATATATATATATCTATATATATATATATATATATATATATATATATATATATATATATATATAGAGAGAGAGAGAGAGAGACAGACAGACAGACAGACAGACAGAGTTTTAAGTTATGCTATAATTATGGGTAAAAGTTCTCAATATCAGGAATAGAGCGTTTGTAAAAATGTGAACATTGAGGTCAATGACCAATGTTTCCTGCATGATCAAAATCTTCAATCCATATATATATATATATATATATATATATATATATATACTTACTTGTGTCTATATGAGTTTATAACAGTAGGTTTCAAGCTTTTGCGATCCTCAGAAATGTGTTTGTCTGAGGATCGCAAATTCGTGAAAACTCTCGCTACAAACTCACATCCACGCAGCAAAGTATGTTAGCTCTATTACTGATATTTGTTTGTTTGTTTGTTTGGGCTTTATGGCATATCAACCACTGTGGGTTATTTAATGCCAAATCCAGTTTATATGAATTTTAAATGCCTATTTTGTATGGAATAAAAAACGTATAGCTGGCTACATTATTGTTTCAAAAAAGTATAGCTGGCAACATTATTGTTTCAAAAAAGTATAGCTGGCAACACTACTGTTTCAAAAAAAAGTATAGCTGGCAACACTACTGTTTCAAAAAAAAAGTATAGCTGGCAACACTGTTTCAAAAACGGATAGCTGGCAACATCTGAGGCCTTGCTGTTGGATGTAGTTTATCGCCATACCCAGGACGCGGATGTAGTTTAACGTCATACCCAGGACGTCCTTTACTGATATTGAGCGCTTTCCAACAACTAACGTACATATGTAAATAATATATGTCACACATACAACACACGCACACACACACACACACATGAACAACACAAACGCACACACACACACATATATATAATACTGAGTCTTAAATCTGCAGGAAAAATGTTGGATAGTAGGACACGGCCTTCGGTACTCACAATACGCAGGGAAATCACAAATAAGTTATACATGAAGCGTAACATTTCGGGTGTTTACGTGGGGTCCCTATGAAGTCACAGATTCTTACTCCTTTCAAAAAGCTTGCTCTTTCTGTTCTGCTGTGCTCAGTGAAGACAGCAAAAGAGTATTATTTTTTTTTAATTTCCCTCGTTAGATTTTGTATTTCAGTCTGTTCATATATATCTATTTATCTCAGTTTGTGCATATATATATACTAGCAGCATGGCCCGGCGTTGCTGGTGCTTCATTCAAAAATTGTAAGACTCATACAGCAATCACTATCACTTGACTTAAAATATTTTTGCCCTTCCTTGCCTTTAAAGTAGTTCCCTTTTCCGTGCTGATGTTGCTACATGCCTTACTTCTCACACTGAAATTTTTTTCTAAGCTCTATACTAAACATTAAATCTGTTCCAAAAAAAGAACTAAACAAAATGAACACAAAACGAGCAGTTTAAAAAAGGACTCGTAACTGGAAAAATCGAATGAAAAAAGAATGTTAACAACAAATACTTCTTCACACCTAACCAATTCTGAGGAATTAGAATCAACGTTGAGTTTAAGCAAGCGAATGAGCCAATTGGAGTAAAGTGCCATGCAGATTTAAATTTTTCTCACTTGTGAGGAATGCAGCTATCGTTTTGTTTTTCATTCTAGCATGATAGTTAACATACGTGTCAGTCAGCTGTTGGCTCTCATGCTGTCCAATAGAATCTTCCTGCCTATTCGTGACAGCCAGCTATATGCTCTTTCTCTGGCCAGTACAAAATGGCCGCAAACTACAAGAAAACTGCCGTAGAAGCATAACAAATCGATTATTTCCACTATCGATGGAAGTTGGGAAAGGCAAAGTCGGTCTTGGTCTTCCTGCTATCTTGGAACATGTGCATGTAAATTTTGGTGCAAATCCGTCGAAAATTGCGGCCATGCATTCGTTACACACACACACACTCACACACACACACACACACACACATACCCTGCCTTTTATAGATAAAGAGAAATATAACTCACGTTGTTATAAAACCGTTTTTGTGTTCCATCTTGTTTTTCTTGTTGCTTTTGCTTACACATTCGCTAAAGTAAAAAATGTAGGGGTTCATTTAGGCCGTCAATACCGCTACAATATAAATGCATGAAGTCACTATTCTTTGGGACGTAACCATCAATAACGCCATATATATATATATATATATATATATATATATATATATATGATTGTGCTTGGGGAGGAAGGCCGGATTTTAAACTATTACTGTTAATAATGCAAGACTCTCCCAACCGGTTAAATTCTCTAGGTCACTGGTGTGTTTTTATGATAAAATAAATACGCTAAAATTCGGACGCCGATAGCATAAGGGTTAGAATCTCCGACTGATGACAAATCTGTCTTGTTTCGGTCCGGCTTGTAGCGATCAGGTGACTAGCCACACTGATACAGTGAGACGGTTCTCTCTGTGAATGACGATAATAGCTCCCGATAAGAAATTTATCCCCGAGTGATGCCATATCACGAAGAGATCGGATGTCCTGCTATACTGTCTAGACATACTGATGAGCTGTTATGCATCGAAATATTCAGTTTGTGGATTACGGTATATATATATATATATATATATATATATATATATATATATATATATACTAGCAGCATGGCCCGGCGTTTCTCGTGCTTAATTCAAAAATCGTTCGACTCATACAGCAATCTCTCTCACTTGACTTGAAATATTTTTTGCACTTCCTTGCCTTTAAATGAGTGCCCTTTGCAGTGCTGATGTTGCTACATTCCTTACTTACACTGCGAATTTTTTCTTTTATATATATATATATATATATATATATATATATATATATATATATATATATATATGGTTGGATACATATGAGCTTGTGACCCTGGGTTTCACGCTTTAGCGATCGTCAGACAAACTGATTAATTTTTGAAAAACGCTGTTTTCATATAGATTGCGTGTATTGGTGTTATTGTGGAAGTGGTGGGGGAAACTTCGTCGTTTTATCATCGTACTGACGCAAACATCGATGTATGCAGACACATATACATACTTGGTCGTCCGTCGGGACTCATACCTATATAAACATAAGTGGGCAGTTTCGGATATGACATATGTATGTATACGGTGGTGTTGTGTCTATACATACGCATTTTTATGTTGAAATATATATATATATATATATATGCGTGTGTGTGTTTGTGTGTGTGATAAGATGAAGCGCGCAAAAATGAAACCTTTATAAATTTAACATATTTCGCTTTATGAAAGCTTCCTGTGAATATATATATATATATATATATATATATATATATATATATATATATATATATATATATATATATCACAGATAGAGTGCATGTAGTTATAAATATAAAAGTGACAATGAGGACTGTTTCATATTTGAAAGCAATTTTCAGGGCATGATCCAATCAGCAGTTTAGGCATAAAATATACTGTTGCCACGCATTGTCCACTTTTCTCTTTATATTTACATATCCTGTATCACTGATATTGAGGATTTTAACACATAAATATAGTCTACTTTAAGACAATACATTCATTATATATATATGTGTGTGTGTGCGTGTGTGTGTGTGTGTATAGATAGATACAAACGAACTAAGACATGAATATGAATATACGATTTTTAAAGAGGAACAATTCTAGTTCAATTTATTCATTAGTATCAGTTTGAGATCTATATGAAGCGATTAAATAGATATTGACACTGACATATAGATATATAAACAAATTAACAGATGCCTACATATTCAGATATGAAAAAATTTTAATGATCGATAGATATGAACAAATTTTAAGGATAGATCTATATATTGAAAGACAGAAAAATCGATAGATATGAACTAATTTTAAGGACTAATAGATAGATATATCGATAGAGACATAAATATGAACACATTTTAAATATAGATAGATCTATATATACATGGACACACCGACAGATAGATATGAACTAATTGTAAGACAGATAGATAGATAGATATGAACACATGTTAAATATACATATGAACAATTTTTTAAAGTTAGATCGATATATAGAAAGAGAGATAGGTATGCAAAAATGTAAAGATAGGTTATATAAATAGATATATAGATACGCACACATTTTAATGATAGGTAGATATGCACTGCCTGTCTTAAATTATTATGCAAATGAAATAAATCCCAATACTTCATGAAGTTCTGAACCTATATTTGTCAAATTGAGACCAGTCCATTTCCACCATGATTAAAATATTGAAGATTATTTGCTACAATTTTTAATGGTTAATTCTTGACATATTTTGAATGTACGAAAATAGACTGATGTTAATATTTATATTAAACTAATATTAGCGTAAGAAATATAATTAAAAAAATAGATTTTTTTCGTTCACAATATATGTTGAAACATGGATAAAGTGAAGGATCTAACAGCTGTTGAAAACAGAAAATAGAAAAGTTATTGAATGAAGGAATATCCACAATGAAGATATCAAATTTGTTTTGCGGAGATCATCAAACAATAAAGAAGGCTGTTAAAAAATATGAGTAAGTCGAAGCAAAGGAAAAAGGCCTTAAGAAATCGCTTCCTCGAAATGAACGCAAATTAAATAGTTATTGCAAAACAACCACGTTTTCCAATGTTCAAATCTTCGAAAAGGTTGGAATTGAAAGAGACATGAAAGATAAAATGCTGTAGACTACTTTGTGAATTGGGATCTGTAAAAATAACCTAGGCAAACTCCTCTCACTAAAGAAAATATGTTAAATCGGCAACATTGAGCCAATAAATACATGGAAATTGATTTTTCTCATGTAATTTTCACGGATGAATCTCCAGTGACATTTGATGGATATGCCAATCGATGGATTTTATCCAATTTACAAATGCCTGTACAACAAGGCAACAAGGAGGAGGAAGTGTTATGAAGGACTGGAAGTTTGTCGACAAAAAACACTATTGGACCATTCCAATTCGTTGAAGGAGTAAAACAGAATAGTGCTATGAAGATTTCATGAACAAGAATTTCTTTGCCAGTCTCGCAGATTCAAGGTAAAGTGTGTATTTATGCAGAACAGTGCTCCTTCACATTTATCTAAGCTTATCTGTGAATTCTTTGAGCAGAAGAAAAGATAATAGAAGGACCACCACCAAGTTCTGACTGGAATCCAATCGAAAACCTATGGTCAATTGTTAAGATGTAAGTATATTGAGGTGGCGAACAATATAATATCAAAGCAGACATATGGGAAGCAATTAAAACTATCATGTAGGAAATTGAACCTGCCGAAGCAAATAAAAATAAATGCAAAATCAATGGATAATAGATTATTAACTGTTATTGATAACAAGGGTTACTATATTAAAATATAAATGATTCACATACTTATCATATGTGTTTGGTATTTGTTCTATTATAGGCATTGATCCATTTTTGATGATTTTATTAGATTTCTTTAAGTAAAATATGATTTTTTGTTTTTGCTTAATAACTTCATACGGCAGTTTTTTTAGATCGATAGATACATAGATTTGAAGACATTTTATAGATATATAGAGAAACAAATAATTATGAACAAAATTTGGAGATAGATATATTGATAGATACATTGATATGAACACATTTTATAGATAAAGAGAAAGATATATATGAACACATAGACAACTATGAAAAATAATAAAGTTAGATAGAAACAAAATGTAAAGCTAGATAAATAGATATAATCAAAATTGAAGGATAGTTAGATATATGTGAAAAGTCTAAGGATATATAGATATATATGAAGAAAATTTAAAGATAGACATAAAGTAATTTCAAAGGCTGATAGGTTTATAAATAGATAGATATGAACACATTTGATAGATATGAACAAGAATTAAAGGTAAATAGATCGATATATATGAAAAAATTTCCGATATATATATATATATATATGTATATATATATATATATATATATATATATATATATATATATATATATATACCAACTCTAACTGTAGTTGTGCTGTATAATTTACCTATTAGAATGTACACTATGCCAGAAACAATATGTGTGAAAAATATGAATGACCCTTTCACTACAGAATTAATAATTATCGCAATCGCATCAAGTCAACTTCCAAGGAAAGATTATTACCTGTAGAACAACATTTACACCTAGAAAAACATGATTTTAAAAGCCATGCCAAATTTACTATAATAGAAAAAATAGGAATAGACAGAAAAGATAACACTGGAAAAAATCTAGAGAAACATGAAAGCAAATGGATTTTGCGTCTCAAATCAGTTCATCCAGCCGGGCTTAACCACAAGTTTAATAACAAAGAATGAATATATAACCCCATACATCAAACTTTACCCACACAAGACAGAAATGCTTGCGTAGGTGTTAATAGTTGACCCCCATACACACAGTTTACAGTTTACAAATCTCATACAGACTCCCAAAGAACTAAAAGGTAACATACTCTTAACTAAAACTAACCCACTTCCAGGCATCCAATAAAACTGTCAAAATGACCAAGAAGGGAATTCTGAGTCGCATGAATATCTCCAGCCTCTATCTTAAAAACAACTTAAAAGAGGCCTTTCAATCAACAGAAGGATAGAAATAATCTAACGATAAAAAAAAAGAAAGCTACAGATAAAGTTCATTTTCTTCAGAAAGTCATTCATTCCTTCAGTCCAATGCTAAAAATAAGCAGGAATTCTTTTTTCTCCTGATGATGGCCATGCTGGCCGAAACTAGTACAGGAACCTAACTGAAATAATAAAACAAAATATATTAATATCCAACCCAGTGTGTCTGAACATTATAATTATTTAATATTTTTATTGTTCAAAACACACACACACAATATATATATATATATATATATATATATATATATATATATATATATATATATATATATATATATATATATATGTGTGTGTGTGTGTGTGTTTTGTTTCATGCTAGACGCAATCGCCATGGCGGCCTGACGATTGCGTCTAGCATGAAACAGTCTATCGCCTCTGAGTGTTGACTTCAATGTTCACTTTTATATTTACATTTCGCTCTATCTCTGATATTGAGCACTTTATCGCATAAATACAGCACACCTTAAAAATATATTTCTTCATATATATATATATATATATATATATATACACAGAGAAAGTGAGAGAGAGAGATCGACAGACAGAGAGAGGGAATTTTTGGGAAAAGAGAGAAAGTTAAGCCGACAATTATATCTGCGAACAAGTTGCAGTTTATGTCTGTCTCTTGTTCACTCTTCATCAGTTCACATCACCTTTCATAATAGAAAAATAACAAACTAAAATATTAATGTTGTTCTTTCAATGTTGGGATCGGGATTTTCATATTACTCGACTGACCGAAGACGATACATGCACTTATTTGCACTAGAAGCCTTGCACATTTCTTGATGATTAATATTTCAATGATTGGCTTTGTCACCTTGCACTCAGGAATCCAAATCAAATAATACGAAATATCAAAGATGTCGGGGATGAAATCATATTTACAAATTGTGAATTACTTCAAAATGAGAACCATTTTGATATCGATAGATTGTTAATTTTTAACGGGTTATCATCTATTTCTGGGTTATTTAGTGCTGAAATATATCGATGGTAAGATTTTATTTTTTCGGTGAATATTGCATGAACAATAATTTTACTAGTACAAACTCTACTATTAATCTCATAGCCAGTGACACATGGAGAGGCACGGATTGGTCACCGCGAGGTGGTGTAATGGTTAACAATCTTGTCTCGCTAGAACAATTACGACTGACTAGTGAGTTCGATCCTTACTGGGTGCTCCATACTTTTGGCCTTGTGCCACATCTAAGGTACGCTTGGAAAAACACTATGGAGAGGCACGGTTTAAGAAGAAAATAAACATACTCATGCAAAATCATCACCTGAGTCAAGCTCAGCAGTTGTGTATAGATATTAGATTTCAGTCTCTAACATACCGTCATTAAATTGTCTAAGGGTCACATATATGGTTAACTAGCAGTCGAGGGTTTAATTCCAGCGTTTGGCAATCGTGAAAAATCATATACACTGGTTTAATGGAAGAAAGTAACAAGTGTCACATTATTCAATAATAAGGGTGTCTGATATTAAACATTCTTTAATCATGGAAAATCTGGGAATTATATAAAAGGATCGGTTCGAAATACAAAGAAGGTTTCTGGTAAGGAAGAAGGCCATAGGAAACAACACCTGAAACTTTGTGACTGCAACAGCCAAAGGAGAATTACTGTTTGAATAGTAACACTTATTGTGAGTTTGGTATATATATATTTGCAACTTATTTACTTGATCATAAAATAAACAAGATTTATGTTTGGGTTGCTGGCAGTTTACAGGTTGATTGGTATATTTGCTGACAATATTGTACATATATTAACAATTTAAAATGGCCCTTATTTGCTTTCGCCATATCTCTTAATCTTCTTTCGACTGGAGTGCATGGCATCTTAACACATCTCTTTTGTCAAATTATATCACGACGTCATAAGCGCTTCATTCCGGTCAAACAACCTTCAGATATATGTGAAACATTGCTTTTCCATATGGGTCATGTCGCTTTGTCCGTAGGATTAATTTCAACTCAGGGTGAAAACCAAACTGACTTTTCAGAAAATTCGCAGAAATGTCTTTTGCGCCAGTTCTGCTTCGAACAGGATGTCTGTCAGGGAGCTTCGTCTTAAGTGAAGACTTACCGACTTCTCAGTATGACTGACAACCTGGGAAATACCCTCCTCTACAAAATTTGCTGGTAAACTGTCCTATACTTTTTCACTCCTTGTTCAATGAACAACAAGGTCCGATTTCAAATTATCAGAAGGAAAAACAGTTCAAACAATGACAACAATTGGTTTTGTCATGACGATAAACTACATCTGCGTCCTGGGTAAGACGATAAACTGCGTCCAACAGCCAGGCCTCTAATCAGGAGATTTTGAGGAGCGTGGAACCACTTTTAATTGCTGGCGTTCCGAGGTCCATCCTGAGCCGGGGTGGTAGCACCTGTTAGGGTCCCAGCTATGGGCAAATAGTTGACACCCAAACTTGGGTAAAATTATGTTTTAATACCAGAAATACTTAGTAATAATAAAAATTACCAGCAATATTTTTTGAAGGAAAAATTATTATCAGAAATACTTTAAAAAAAAGGTTCCAGCAATACAAACAGCTATACATTCTTTGAAAAAAATATTACCAGGTATACATTTCTCGAAGGAAAAATATTCCCAGGAATAGATTTTTGCGGAAAAACATTACCAGCTATAAAAATTTTATCGGCATTAAATAACTCATTGATATATGCCGTAAAACAAGCCAAACCAAACAATTGGTTTCTATTGCTTGAAATGTGTTCTGACACTTTCGAGGAAGCTTCCTGGGACTTTTCTGAGACGAATTGTATCGATTCTTCCTGGAATTGTATTAGATGTGGTTATTTTCTCCTCTTGAAACTTTTTCGACACATTAAAAAAATCTTCAAACATTTAACTGTTTTATAACCTCAAACATTTTCATAGCCTTTTACACTGCAACAAATCAATCACGTTTTTTTTGAGCCGCTATATTCAATGTTTAATTTAATATAGCATCTGAAACAATAATAAAAAAAAAACGACTTTTACAAATAGATATGCTTAATTTATGTTTAAATAATGGTTAAATATTTATGCCGCATCAGATTAAAAGCAAATGTACCAAATCCACTGATACATTAAAACACTATCCTATTTCCTTTTAGCAGAGGAATGGACAAATAATTTAAAAGAGTGGACCGCACTATATACGGGTGCATTACAAGAGGAGTCGCACTAAAAAAAAATAATTTTCATTAAGGATAGGGTAGACCTTTTCCTAACAAAAAAACCTTGCGCATCAGCATTTGCTATTAAAAATGGGGAAGAGTCTCGTCTTTACCCTTAGAGAAAAGATTTCTTTTATAATTAAAAACTGAACTGTTGATGTAATATTACTGCTGGGAGCGTGATTAATGCACACTGCTTCATATGATTTGTTTTTAATTTATTAATTTCCTCATGCAAAAATATTTGTAAAAAAAGTACATTTATTTTGTAGATAAAAATAATTATCAGCGTTTCCTGTTTCTAAAGCAAAAGATGTTTACACGAATGATCTTCCTTAGTGAAAATCATCAATGGTTTAAAATGAAGAAAACTTTACCTTCAGGGAAAATCTTTTTTTAAAAAAATCAAGAAATAATTTGTAAGTGAAGAAGTGAGATCGAAAGGAAACAAACATTTTAATAAATGCTATTTTTCTCGTGAAATTAGTGATGCCATTGAGAAAGCCAATCAGTCCGGATATGGCCCGTAGAACGCAGTTTCCCATGACTATCTTATAATATATCATTGTTCCCATTCAGTCTCCGTTTCATCACAAAGGCTGCGCCATTAAATCGCCTTCGGAATATTACTTCAAGTATAAAAATACAACTGCTCCTGTAATTCTTCTTCTGTATACCCTGTCGCTTCATTATGTGTGCAATCATGACTCTCCACAACTTCCCCTCTTTTATTCCTTTTAGTAAGTCTTGTCTCTTTTGCGATCTCCCTTAATTTTATAACAATAAACTACACTGGCTCATTACATGTTATTCGCAGCTCTCTTCTGGCGTTCTTGCTTTCAAAATATCCTGAGAGTGTCAAATTCTTCACGTTTTCTTTCCTCATTATGTGCCCTAGAAATTTCACTTGTATTTTTCTGGTTCTAAGTATGAGTCTCTCTTTTGGTTTCATTTTCCTTAAAAGTTCCCATATACTAACATATTCAGTCCATGGTAATCTCAGCAAATTTCCGTATAAACACATTTCTATTGCTTCAAGTATAGTTTTCATCTGTGAGAAGGATGTTCAACATTCACTGCCACAGAAGAGAACTGATGTCACTGAACGTTAAATTTTAAATTATGATGTTACATAAAAATCTATGTTGAAATATGTTTTCCAATATAAGTTGGAATATCGACTAAACGAAACTCCCCAAATTTTTTATGCTATTATGTGGTCGGACTTAGTATTGATTAGTTTTTGCCTATGTATAGTATTTTCTTTAATGACTTTGTATCTAGACGATGCGGATAACAGAGAAAGAATACGTTGACAGTGAGATTAGAATTTACGACACATTTGTTTCAGCATGGATTAGACATAGGATAATCTAGGAGAACCCGCAAGAGACATAATCTAACCTATAACGGATCAATCATTTCCACGATCTCTCTCTTCACCTTATGTAATTTTGCTTTCACAGCGGTCGTATTAAAAACAATACTTTTGTGCCGTGTCCCTTCAGGACGTAAGCCATCATGGTACTTCACAAATGACCGCTCTTTCATCTGCAGTTGTCCAGCGCTTTAAGTAAATGGCTTAATTTTTTTTTCGTTAATCCTCTTGCATTTTGTTTGTCCTTTCAATGGCAAATTGACCAAAGCGCATTTTCATGTGTCTAAGTAATGTCAACTGGCAGTTTCTGATTTTAAGAAAACGTATACATTTTTTTACTCTCGTTTTTCTTACAGCTTCCAAATTCTTCATACGTCCGGTTTAAGGCAAATCAGCATCTTTCTGGTCCACATATCACTTTCCACAATTCTCCTCTTCATCTGAGTAAACAGACGTCTTTTATGTCATCCTTCATCAGCGAGACAACCTCGGCTGATTTTTATTTCATTGATCGCAGTAGAGTAACGAATATGTTTAAAATTTAATCACCATAATTACCTGCCACGCTTTTTTACGTTTAACATCGGTGTGTCTATACTCCTTCAAGAATTATACACCGGCTAATCCTCCAATCTATTAACGATTTCCCTCTAGTAGTTTACGCAGTATCACCACTGAAGATGAAAAACAGTGGAAAACGCATTAACGACGCGTTTCGCAGTTATCGCCTGCTCCCTTTGGCTTCCTTAGGTTACAATGAAAGAAAGGGAAAACTCTATGTGGAATCTCTGAGGATAAATGGGAAGCCTAAATCAAATTACACGCTTTATCACGTCCAAAAGTCCAGACACATGAGAGTGTTTCTCCGGCTGTTTGATATATATATATATATATATATATATATATATATATATATATATATATATATATATATATCAATGAATTATTCATACATAAAACAAATACAAAGGTTAATGATTAAATGGCGAGAAATCCATCTTCGCGAACAATTCAATAATATAAAAAAAACCCGAATCTGTTTATGAATGAAAAGATCCTGTTTTATAAATTTCCGTTGCATTAGATCTTTTTATTTTACAAGCTTTCGTCTGTTCCTACAGACATCCTCAGGTATGAAATAGATTGTGTTCTTGTTTATACTCTCAGTAATAAGTGGACAAACGAAAACAAGGTTGTAATCCGAAAAATGCTATGAGAAATGTGTGTTATTTTTTTCGAACGTGCAGTCGCAACGCTGAGTTAAAATTTAAATTTTAAGGTTAAAGTTCTGCGTTTATGTACAAATGTAGTGATAAGAGAATTCTTTTTTACTGTTTTTTTTGACGGAAAAATGTATTTGTTTTATGTATGAATAATTCATGAATTTGTAAATTAATTGCATATATATATATTTATATATATATATATATATATATATATATATGTGTGTGTGTGTGTGTGTGTGTTGTGTGTGTGTGTGTGTGTGTGTGTTAGTCCTCCGTAGCATATATATATATATATATATATATATATATGTTAGTCCTCCGTGGCATATATATCTATCTCTCTCTCTCTCTCTCTCTCTCTCTCTATATATATATATATATATATATATATATATATATATATATATATATATATATTAATTAATTATATTTAGAAACAGACAAATTTAAGGGTTCTTGGTGATTATAATTTATTCTTTAGAATTGAAATTCGATTCTAATTCTTTAGATCAACATTATTATTTTTAATTTGTGTACACATCGGTTTGAGGAGGCAGTTTAAATTGGTGGTAGGAGGGGTTACTGTCAGGGAGTCGAAGGATATATATATATATATATATATATATATATATATATATATATATATATATATATATATATATATATATAAATCGAAAGGGAAACGGTTAATAAGGCAGAGAAGGGACATGCAAACAAAATTAGGAAAATAAAAAGAAATAAAGAAGAAAACAGATAGATGTATTTACATCCATCTTAACGAAGAGACAATATGAAATAAAGATGGGAAGGTGTGGGGTTTTGTCCGACATGCTGACCTCTTTATCAATTATATCAAGCAGAAAAGTGCAAGTGGGCATAAAAATAAGAGTTATGAAAAAAGAGACATAAAAGAAGAAATTTGGATGTTCTCACTTTATCAGAACGTGCATAATATCTTTTACGTTTTGATACAGACATTGGGGAACTATCAACCTCTAACTCACTTCGCATATTGTGGACAAACGATCTTGCAACTCTGAGGAAATGTGCAATGTCCTAATCGCCTTTATTCCCACAATCGCAGAATGCCTTTTCATTTCATTTGTTATCACATGGTTTGCTATTCTTGATTTCTGAAAAATAAAAGCATTAGATGTTAGTGGGGAGCAGTATTAATCTTAAATCTGTATGTCCTGAAATACCAGCCGCATATATATATATATATATATATATATATATATATATATATATATATATATATATATATATATATATATATATATATGTGTGTGTAAGTGTGTGCATGTGTGTGAAAATATATAGAAAATAGGAAAGAACTGGTTAGGTAAATAATCCAAAGTTCTTTAGTTCTTATATATACACCCGAAGTCAAACCACCCTCCATTCATAATTAAACATATACCCTCATCAATAGAATATAACAAAGAAATATTCCAACAAAACAATAGCTTCGATAACGCTGCCCTAAAAAATAGTGGTTACAAAAATGCAAACATTAACTATAGAGGCAATTGCACTGGCCAGAAGAAAAAAAAATAGGAAAAGAAAAATCATTTGGTATACCTCTCCGTTCAACCAAATGGTTAGTATTAAACTAGGACAGAAATTCTTAGCTTTAATTGATAAACACTTCCCCACCAATAGCAGGCTTAGTAATATATTCAATAAGAAAACCCTAAAACTGAGTTAAGCTGCACTAAAAATCTAGAAAGTATAATAAAAGAATACAATAATAAAATCCTGAAAAAACACCCATGCCTGAATAGTATTAATAAAAAACCCTACACTGAAATAAGACAATAACAGTGAAAAATTGTGTGATTGTAGAAACCCAGAAGACTGCCCATTAGAAAATAAATGCTGTATCAAATCTGTGGTATACCAATGTACTATCTCATCCACTGAGAGTCCTAATACTAATATGATATACATTGGGTCCACGAAGAATGAATTTAAAGCCAGATGGTGGCATGCTCTTTCAACAATATAAATAAAAGAAATCAGACTTCTCTATCTAAATATTTTTGGCATCTGAATGAAATAAATAGGACACCTAAAGTAAAATAGAAAATTATAAACAGGAACTTGTAAAACTTGTGCCTCCATGAGAAACTGCCCATTATTAAGTTTCTAAATAATAAAAATCTATTAAACAATAGACATGAATGAACGGTTTTTTACCGACATCATCAAATTTATGCATTGAATAATTAGCTTAAAAACAAACATACAATAAAATAACTTTTATAATCCATAGCCCCAATAAATAGTTTAAATACCGTACAAAAAAGATAACCCTTTATGAAGTCGTCAAATACAAATGTTACGACAGTTTTTATATACACAAAACCCTTTCATAAAGAAAAAAAAAATCTCCATAGACACGTAAACCAGACTAGGTGAAAACATCTTCCGTTTTAAATTAAGACAACCCCACCTTACCCTGACTTGACATCTATGAAAGTAACTCGAAACTGATACAAATTATTAACACCCAACACCCCGTTTATTTATTAAATGTGCACTAAAAATAACATTTAATAATAAAATATGTTGGATTCATATGTACAAATTATTTCCTTCTTTAGTAATCACACACACACACACACACACACACACACACACACACACACACACACATATATATATATATATATATATATATATATATATATATATTAGAGCTGTTGGGGTTTGAATGTGTTTAAATCAGCCGATACCAAATAGAACTGTTTTTTTTCTCTCTCTCTACTATCTCATGTAATGCATTGTGTTATTATATAGCATCTTCAGTAATTGTGATTATGTACTTTTAAATATTGGTTATCAAATCAAGTGAATTGATTGAAAGATTGATAAAGTGAAGCAGGTTATTATAAATGTAATGAAGACATCGAAATAAAGACTTGAATGTCTGAGTTTAAGTGTGTCACTTCGATTGCAATATTTTATTTTACAATGTGACAGGTGCGTCCAATAGAAAGTCTACATTTTCCATTAAACTAATAGGGTTAGATTTTTTTAAAATAATACGATTGAACTACATCCTATATACTTATACACAAGTCAGGAATAAACACACACACACGTACTCACACACACACAATATATATATATATATATATATATATATATATATATATATATATTTGTATGATCACTTGATGATTATGCGTATGTGCCGCCACTGTGTACACTAAAATTGATTTTCATTCTAAAAAAGCAGGTCCATTTGCTCAAAAGTGGAAAACAACATATATCGAGAAAATACATTTATTCGTGTAATGATTAAAATATAATTACGAAAAGAGTCATACATTGAATAAACTCTTTCTGCAGATATCTTTTTGGGTATGTGCGGGGTAATGGCTAGAGTTTCGGAACGTGAAATGAGCGAATTCACCCCGAGTACATTTCGCAGAAATACATTTGGGAACGGTACTTTTCTCTGCAGTTATATGTGAACTAATTAGGTTAACTGGGATAACTTGTAAGGCAATAAAGCCACTAAGAGACAAGGGGTTATTGAGCGGGAAAGAATAAAACAATAGAAACATTATTAAGGAGAGATAACAATAGAAGTTAAGACAATGAATAACGATTGACACTGCATTTAAATGTTCGAAGATCAAAGTTGGCTGAAAGACGCAGGGCCGAAGGTAAATTGCACAAGTGAGACGTGCGAGAAATGAACTTACTGTTACATCTAGCCAGTTCAAGTGGAAATTTAGTATATTTAGTTCCCAATCTAGTATCGCGATTAAGTACATAATGTCTAGGTACCATAGCAGAGAGATCTTCCGAACAATTACGATGGAAGTCTTTATAGCAAAGGCACAGTGAATAATCATTAAGGCGGTGGCAATGTAATTTGAAGCAGAAATGACAGATTAGGACGAATTATATTGCCGATTCTTCCTTGGAATTTCTCAAGAATGTCAAAATATATAGTAGGGCATCATACTATAAGTGGTAGCAATATTCGAATAGTCTATTTATCAAGAAGGGGACTTCTTGATGTTATCGGCATGGATAGGCGGTCCCGACGTGCGGAAGATACGGATAGTACCTGAAAGTGAGATCACGGAGTGATCCAAGACTTGTGAGCGAAAATGCAGAGATGGAATTATATTGGGAGCCGTCAAGGGTTGTGTTAGTACGACGTCATAAGTCACTGTGACCGAGCGTTTGAGCGCACTGGCCTTGTTAAGACTGCTGATGACCACAGATAATGCACACGCTGCTAGAAATGGCAACAAAGAACCGTTCAGCATAGTGGCAAGATAAACCACAGATTTGTCCGTGAGTGTGGAAAAAAGCGTGAAAGTGTCAGAACAGATATTTGCAATAGGGATTGGCTCGCTGCATTAGTAGACACTGATACGGGCATCCAGCCTTTACATTGTGTATATATATATATATATATATATATATATATATATATATATATATATATATATATATATATATATATATAGTGAGAGATAGAGAGAGAGAGAACAAGCAGAGAACACAATATATATATATATATATATATATATATATATATATATATATATATATATATATATATATATATATATATATATATATATAGTACAGACCGAGAATAGAAAATGTAAGTTACTGAATATAGGTTACTCGACTATATATATATATATATATATATATATATATATATACTTGAAAAATTATCAAATCAGTTTATTTCGCCACTTTGGTTTCAAACTTCAGGATGACCCCAGGCGAATTCTTGAGATATATTAAGCACTTATTAATTCGACTCTTTCCTGGTCCAATTTCACTCTGACCATTAAACTTTATATATATATATGTATATATAAAGTTTAATGGTCAGAGTGAAATATATTCTAGTAAGCTATATTTTGTAACTTATAATTCGTTTTTTTTCGGCCTATTATATATGATAATTGAAAATCGAACGATACGAATGTAATGCCCATACAAACTTCAGTGCTTGTGCCTACCAATAAGCTGATTCAAACTCATATGTTCCATCTTTCCGTGTTGTATTGTATGAAAATTAAACTAATGGAATATTGATCTTATGAAAAGTAGATTTGAAATTAAAAAAAAATAATAAAGAAACGGTCGAGATGTACATTTGATCTAGAGGGGAAAAATATCCATATTCCAACAGAATAAATGCGGGGATAAGGGCAAATGTACAAATGTGAGATAGTTGTCCACAAACGGTGAATTTCCCGCTGGATTTTGCAGACCCCCCCCCCCATAAAACGACAATATCCACTTACTGTAGAATCAGATCTCCAAAAACGAGAAATTATATCATCCACCAAAAATTATTACGAAGGAATAAACCAGATGTTTTTTTCTCATAGTTTGACGAGTTGTCTTTTAAAAAGACGGTTAATACAAATCACTTTCGCCGGGTCGTTATTATCACTATGGAGATAAAAGATTTAACTTTCAAACTAGTGAAACAATAACAAGATATGTAAATTTTTTGTTTTTGTCTCCATCAACTGTAAATGGATTTCAGACTAATCGCTTTTCTCCAAGCAAATTCTACAATCTGGCTATATCCAGAAAATTTCCCTCTTCAGAAAGTCATATAGCAGAAAAATGCACGATCGATACATGGAATATTAAAATATACTGACGTATTAATCTTCCACGAGGAAGTATAGATATCGCTCAAAAATGCTTTATTTTATATATATATATATATATATATATATATATATATATATATATATTATGTTTTTATTATTGTATTTAATGATTTATTAATCTAATATGTATATATATATATATATATATATATATATATATATATATATATATATATATATATATATATATGCGCGCGTGTGTGTATTATGATGATAATAATGGTTATGATGATGATGATAATGGTTATGATGATGATGATGATGATGTTTTAATAAAATAATATTGATTCATTTCTAGGAATTATATTGGACAATGGTTTAGGCATATACACTTCCCACTCCTTCCCCTACACTATATATACAATTCTTTTTTCTTCCCCCACTTCTCTCTCTTCAAATATGTAAGCCACCGAAAAGATTTTAAAGTTAATACGCTACATTTCTTTTGTCTGCTTTATTTGCAAATTGTCTGGCTGATTTTATATAACTTAATAAAATGTGGTCGGTACGATGAGGGAGGCATATATATATATATATATATATATATATATATATATATATATATATATATATATATAATAAATATGCTAATATAAATGTATAACCGATTCATATGTTGTTTAAAGATTCTTCCATTCTATTATTTATATTGATAGGTATATAAATCTATACATTCAGCTCTTTTCATAAATTTGACTTTATAATATTTTTATATTAAACGATAACCAAAGAATAATCCTTACCACTTACGGATTTGAAATTTTATATATCTATATCTATCTCTATCTATCTATCTATCTATCTATACACACACACACACATATATATATATATATATATATATATATATATATATATATATATATATATATATATATACATATATATATACTTATTAAATTTTCCCGATTTCTCAGCCCGATAGATAAAATAAACACTTCATACAACCGGAGATCGGTTATACAGTCATACTATTATCTGTAATACTACTACTACTCCTAATATATATATATATATATATATATATATATATATATATATATATATATATATTAGGTTGGTGCAAAAATAATGATGTAATAATGTCGTTTTTTGACGTAAAATACGTCAAAAACGACATTATTACGTCATTATTTTTGCACCAACCTAATAATAGCGACCTTAAATTCTCTATCTCTGATATTGAGCACTTTATCCCATAAATATAGCAAATCTTAAAACTATATTTCTTCATATATATATATATATATATATATATATATATATATATATATATTTTATATATATATATATATATATATATATATATATATATATATATATATATATATATATATATATGTAAAAAATCTGTGGGCAAATACTCCAAGTAAATCCGATTAATATAAAATATTAATACTGATCTGCAAAAGAGAGCTCAATATATATATTATAGATTATATAAATGAATTACAAAACTGAAATCCAAGTTTTGATATAAAATGTAAATGTTCCGGAAATACTGTTTTTTGATTTTCACTTGTGCTATGAAAATCATCAAAGTAAAGTTTAGCCTTAATTTCATAATATCGAATTCATTTGTCTTCAAAATATTTCGCATGATTCATGTTTAGTGAAACATAGCAGTACTATTTGCTAAAACATAATATCGTGTGGATATATGAACAATATTCGGTAACTTTAAGTTCCACGAGTAACTTATCAAATCAAATGTCCATAGTTTTATACCTAAAAACATTATTTTCATATATTGAGAAGAAGTGCATCGCTGAAGATAAAACGAGAAACGCATAAATTATAGACACGCTGTATCTTGATTTTTTCATTCAATTAACGATTGAATGTATGACTTGCAGTTAAAAAAAACGACAAGAGACTGACATGTATACACAAAGAACAATCTGTCCAGTGGCAAAAGCTAGTGGTGGCACCAGGGTATCAGTACAGCCTTAGCCACGGAAACTTTGTTACCTCCCCTGGCTGGCGGCTGACGAAGGCAGAATATCACACGTTTTATGTAGAAAAATGTGTATATCGGAAATCCTCTCCTATTCCTGCTTCGTTGAATATGAAGTACTAGAAAATTTTCAATGTTATTTATTCATTTTTCTTTTGTCCTTCAAGCTTTAATTTTCGGGTAAAATGTATGGAAAAACAATATGCCACATCGTCTTCTGCATATATTATTAAAAAAAAGCATTTAAATTTCAGTATCGACACAATGGGATATACTGGAAACATGATAGATCAGT
>OZ010594.1:64437351-64464851 GCA_963932145.1 Acanthosepion lycidas | reverse complement strand
AGGAATCAAGTGTGACTCAGATTAATAAAATCAGAAGCAAGTCTACCTCCTCTTCCCCTCAAAAAGACAAGAGGCAAATCTCATGTCCTAAATTCCGCCGTAACCAAAACTCAAATAGGTTAGAAAAACCGCCCGGACCATGTTACCATTGTGGTAAATGGCATTGGATGAAATTCTGTCCAGTTAAGAACAAAAAATATTGAAAAAATTGCAATAAAAGTGGGCATACTTTGACTTCGTGCTGGTACGCCAACAGAACGAGAAAACCCAAAAATAAAATCAGGCAAGCTAAATCTGACAATATTGTTGACAGGAATTTAAGAAAATATGTAACCGTGCATATTTTCAATAAGTCTATTAAATTCCAGCTTGACTCGGGTTCTGATATTTCAACCATTAACTGGTGTACTTGGAGAAAATTGAACAAGCCGACCTTATTAAAAACGGATAAAACGGGAAAATCCGTAACTGGCGAAAATATTAACATTTTAGGCGAGGTAATACTTACAGTAACACAAAATGAAGTTACCAAAAAGCTCAAAGCCTACGTATTAAAAATTTCAGACAACTTATTTGGAACAGATTGGATAGAAAAATTCAATCTTTGGTATTGCCCAATGAGTACATTTTGTCGCAAGATACAAAGTACAACATCCAATTTGGGAAATCTAAAAAAGGAACTCAAACAACAATTTCCCCAGGTTTTTTTCTGGCGGCCTTGAGAAATGTACTAAAATGAAAGCTAAGTTCAAGGTGAAGGACGGTGCACAACTGGTATTCAAAAAGAAACGGAATGTCCCTTTCGCTGCTCTAGAGCAAATCAATAAAGTGTTAGATAGACTCGAACAAGCAGGTATTCTGTCGAAAAGAGATTTCAGCGAGTGGGCAGCACCTACGGTCTATGTATAAAAGAAGTCCAATCAAATACGAGTATGCGCAGATTTTTCCACAGGGTTAAACGATGCCTTGAAAAATCACTATCCTCTCCCAAGCCTTGAAGAAATTTTCAGTAAACTCAATGGTGGAAAAAAAGTTTTCTAAAATCGACCTCTCGGACGCATACCTTTAGATAGAGGTGGAAGAAGAAAGTTCCTAATTGCTCTGCATAAACACCCATAGAGGGTTGTACAAATACAACAGGCTGGCTTTTGGAGTAAAGGTTTCGCCTGCAATTTTCTAGCAGGTCATAGACGCTATGCTGGGCGACCTTGACTACGCAACAGCCTATTTGGATGATATACTGGTTACCAGTAAAACTATGGCAGAGCACCGGAACCATATAATAAACGTATTCGAAAAGATACAAGAATACGGATTTAAGGTTAAGGAGGCAAAGTGTGACTTTTTCTTACCAGAGATTAAATACTTAGGACACATCATAAATAAAGATGGTCGTCGGTCGGATCCAAAAAGAGCCAACGCGATCAGAAACATGCCGGCCCCAGATAACGTTCAAGCGTTACAAAGCTTCCTCGGCCAAGCTAACTTTTACCAAGGGTTCATTAAGAACATGCAAACTTTGAGGGGGCCTCTAAACCAACTTTTAAAAAAAGGACAAACCATGGTCATGGACCCCGGAATGGCAAGACGCATTCGAGAAGATCACGAAAACTCTTACTTCAGACCTCTCTCTCACACATTTCAACCCTAGTCTCGACATCATAGTCGCAAGTGATGCAAGCTTGTACGGCATAGGCGCTTGCATATTACATAAACTGCCAGACGGTTCGCGAAAAGCTGTGGCTCACGCATCAAGATCTCTACTTCCAGCTGAGAAACAATAAATCACAAGAGGAAAAACAGTTTTATTTTTTTTCTCTGATTTTCAAAAAAGAAAACTCTTTGGAAGGTGAGTATTGTGAGACCGGAAACTACCTAGACAATAGACTCTTCCAGGCCTATATTAAGTAGGCGATATAGCACTCTACTGAGAGTGATATAGAGTGATAGAGAGAGACAGTGAGAGTCTAGTACGACTACCAGTGTTGGACACTAACTTAAAGTATGCTCCGCTTAAACTATCTCTGTAACCTGTTGTTAATATATCTTTCTTACATCTAATCCGTGTTCCGTGTTTTACTTCTGTGGGCCCAACTTTGGCACCCACATCACTTATTGAACAGTCAATTTTATTCATGCGATAAAAACAGATATCAGTAAAAAAAAAAGGACAATATGGATGCCAACAACGTCTTTGGTAATTCGAGAAACGAAGAAGCAATAAAAGAAAAATACAAAAAAATACCATAGAAAGAGCACACTGTTAAGGCTTTCATACACGTCAGAATTCAATCCTGTATATTGTACACTACGATTCAATATGCAAAGCACCGGGAACGAAAATGCACATGTATCAACAATATATTGACACTGGTATTACACTCTAAAAGAACTTCTTATTCCCACGTACGACTTATTTTTCGGTCTATATACAAAACTTGTCGGAAGAATCCTTCTCCTGGGGATACAGGATAACAAATATCTGGACCAAATTACAGATTCCCCACCACTTCAGGACTTTCAACCGGAGTAATAACTAGAATGGTTTTGACATTGTTATATAGGAATAAAATGTCGCGGCCGACACTTAAGTTTGAACATAGATCGCCAGTGAGCAAACATAGGCGATCCCATTCTTTTATTAAGTAGATAACGGGACAATACTGGTAACGCACGTGTAGAAATTGAAGTCTAAATGATCGCTATTTCTAGTCTATCCTCTGTTACTATTCGGACCGCTATTCTCCATGCTATTCTCTGTACTATGGTTCTATTCGGATCACTTTACGGATTACTATTTGAGCGAGTATTATCGAGCAAGTACTTATTAGTGCAAGTGATATTCGAAGATGTCTGACACCAGTATTGTTCAACGGTGTACTATAGTTGTATTTGCGATTACAAAGTCTCTACTACAAGGAGCATTACAAAAGTGACAACGTGTATTTGTTGATATCACAAAAATCACCTAAATCACTTGGAACAAAAAGATTAGTAAGGAAGCCTTCATCATTTTACCTGGAAAGTAATTTTATTACAAATGTTTTAATAAATTTCAACCGAAAGTAGGAGTTGAAGATTATTTTTTCCGGATAAGGAAACGGTTAATGTCGTTTCCAGGTTAAATAATTTAACAAATTTGAGGTGAGCACTCAATTAAAAATGAATGTTTTAAACTAGACAAACCTCTTAGTTATTTTTTTTTTATTTAAATAACATCACCTGGGTAACCAAAAGTAACATTGGGAAGATAAAAATAAGATAAATTGGAAACATAAAAGTGAAAAGAAAACTGAATAGATACAAGTTAGATAGATGATTACAAAATTGGACATTGGTCGGTATTAGAACAGCGGTTGATAAAAATTGTCAGGTAAAGAAGGTCATAACAGAAACAAAAGAAAAACAAAACAAAAATAATGTAGAACGCCAACTGATAAATGATTTATGTCCGATGCTTAAAACTCTCAAAAAATGCTGTAGACATTTCGCCGCCAGACATTTCCCGTTCGGTTTTCGTGCTCGCATATTTCAGGCCTCATTGCGGTGACATTCCTACACATTCAGTTCCAAGCCACTCGGAGAACTTTCAGATCTAGAGCCCCGCTGAGGTCAGGTTGTTGTGTGCAGACGATACATGATTTGATCACATGCTGTTTTCAGATTAAGCCATAGAACTTTAAGATTATAGAACGAAAAACCTGCTGGTTGCAGTTATAGTTAAATTGATGAAAAGGGCACTTTTCAATTTGATATTTATCTATTTACCTCATTTAGAATCTGAATGAATGAAAAAAGAAGAGTTTTTGGGGAAAATGAAGTAGAGGGCCCAGAAGAAATGAGAATAAAGAAATAATTTCTTGTAGAAAAAAAGAAGAAATTGCAGAAGTGTATATATACATATATATATATATATATATATATATATATATATATATATATATATATATATATATATATATATATATATATATATATCCCGAAAGAGTGCCCTTTTTAAAAGAAAGGAGAATAAAGAAATAATTTTTGGGAGATAAAAAGAAGAAATTGCAGAAAAGTGTATATATATATATATATATATATATATAGCTAGAGGCAACCGGATGTCTAGCCGCACTGATGAGCTGTGATACAGCGAAACAGTCTGTCTGTGGATGACATTATATTAGCTCCTGAATTAATTCCAGTTGAGCAGTCTCGGGCTGGGGTATGGGTTTGTAAACAGTGACTATTATAGCTATATAGCGAGACTCTTCGCAAGCCGAATTGAGTCACTGTCGGTCACTGGGCGTGTTTTCTAAAATAAATACGCCATAAATCCACCTTCATCCCAACCGTGTGCCGACAGCTTAGTGGCAGAATATCCGCCTGATACCAATTCTGTCGGGTTTCGATCCTAGCTAGAGGCAACCGGATGTCTAGACGCACTGATGAGCTGTGATACAGCGAAACAGTCTGTCTGTGGACGACATTATATATATATATATATATATATATATATCCCTAAAGAGTACCCTTTTTAAAAGAAAGGAGAATAAAGAAATAATTTTTAGGAGATAAAAAGAAGAAATTGCAGAAAAGTGTGTATATATATATATATATATATATATATATATATATCCCTAAAGAGTGCCCTTTTTAGTAAACACCCACTGCGTCACTATCACAGGTATGTCTGTAGCGCTTTTCATAGCAATTATTTTGTAAGTTGGTGCCACTGCCAGGAACACGTACACCTGGTTTTAAACTCAGAATTTTCTCCTAGATTGGTTGGCAACCAAAGTTAGAAATCCCAGATCACGTATTTATTTATTTGTTTTTAATCATTTCACCCCAAGCAAGACGGGAATGTCACTAACACGCAGAGGGTTACACGGTGTAAACGTAAAAGAGAAGACTGGGGATAAGGAAGATTAAGGAAAAGACAAATCGTGACCGAGACTGCAGCAGACAGAAGTTTGATGCTGCATTTATATTCTTGATGATTGTATTTAACAGGGAATCAAGTAAACGGAAGTGTGTTCCCCGGGTGGGAAATGCGAGACTATTGGAATAGAAGTGGGGCTTGGATATTGAACTCAACTCACTAGGCGGAATTTTAACGATAAACTACGCAACACTTGCATCGAGAAAAGAATTTAGAGAAGGAAAAATAGCAATTTTTATGGACTTGTGTCTTGTTTTATATTTCGAATTAAACGTGAGAGACAGGGCAGAACGAAAATAAATTATAGCTGTAAAATCTGATTTCTTTTTAGAACCTGGTACTGAGAAAGAGACAAAAAAAAGATAATCGCTTCAGGACTCACTATGAACTTAAGCATGATAAGATTACAACGTATTTTAATCAAACGAAATTTCTTTGACATCAACAAATTAAGTAGCTGTTGTCGTGATGTTTGTGTTCGCTAAGAGGCATTAGATAATGCTATTATTCCTGCTTCCCAGCAGTTTGATACCAGAAATATCTTTTCGAGAAATTATACAAAAAAAACATTATATAGGGTAAAAGATGTAACATCAGGCGAGCAGCAAGGTCAGTCATATGGAATGTTCCACCAAGTAATTCACCATCGATGGACAAGGTGCTGTGGTGATCTTTCTCTGTGGAGAATTATTCAAGCCTGCTCATGCTGGTGCGGCATGGAGCACAAATCATGAGACAAAAAATGATTTGAGTAGATAAAACGATTTAAAAGACAACAATAGCAACAAACTAAATCCAATCTGTTCTCTCCTCAACATCGCATATCGAAAGACACATACAGAGGCGGGGGATACTTCGATCAGCGAAAACCGTCGAATCACGTTGGTACAAGTGGCATCAATTCTGAGCATCAATTATGGATTTGCACAAAATATAGTTCATGATGTGTTTGGGTCCCATAAAGTTTGTGCCCGTTATGTGGCCAAACTAGTAAGCGGTGCAGGCGTAGGTTCGTCAGCCACCGAATTGCTGTTTTTCGGAAGGGATGAAGAAGTTCAATGAATGATACGAGAACTGCAGTATCGCCGATACCAGATATACGTCATCGATACCACCATCGATACCATCATTGGCACCAGATATGTACTATCAATACCATCATCGATAGCATCACCGATACCAGATAATCATTATCAATACCATCGTCGATAGAATTACTGATACCAGCTATGCATTATCAATACCACCATCGATAGCATCATCTATGCCAGATATGCATCATCGATATCATCATCGATATCATCACTGATATCAGATATGTATCATTGATATTATCATCGATACAATAATCGATACTAGATATGAATCATCGATGCAATCATCGATGCCAAATATGCATTATCGATACCATCATCGATATCAGATATCCATCATTGATACCATCTTCGATACCATAATCGATAGATGATATGAATCATCGATACCATCATCGATACCAAATATGCAATATCGATACTATCATCGATGTCAGATATGCAACATTGATACTATCAACGATACCGTAATCGATAGTTAATATGAATCATCGATACCATCATCGATAGCAAAGATGCATTATCGATACTATCATCGATGCCAGATATGCATCATTGATACTATCAACGATACCGTAATCGATAGTAGGTATGAGTCATCGATACCATTATCGATCCTAAATATGCATTATTGATACCATCATCGATGCCAATTATGCATCATTTATACCATCATCGATACCATAATCGATAGTAGATATGTATGATCGATGTCAGATATGCATCATCGTTCAAGAGGACAATGTCGAATTGGAGACATGAAAATCAAACAAGTACAAGAATTTAACTATCAAGGAAGTGAGAAATGCGATGACAAAATCCGAAAGCTAATTGGAATCGTAAAATATAATTTCTAAAATCTCCGAAAGTATTAAGAAACAGGAAAATTAAGCAAAAAGCAAAGAAATGGGTACTGTTCTGCAATTTCGCAATTTCCATGAAGAAATCTGAGACAAAAGAAGTGCGGTTTTACAGAAGGATATTGAGAATTATATACAATGAAAAAGTGAGCAACGACGAAGCCTAAGCGAAAATGCAAACAAAAAGTATACTGATATTTCAAATTATAGCGACAGTTGAAATTTCTATGACACCTATTGAGGTACAGGGCTTGGAAAATCTGACTGGCATAGGGACTTACTGAAGGTAAAAAGGACAGACGAATACGATGAATAACCTACCTAACGAGCTTGTTTAAATGTTTGGCAGATTAGTGATTTGAGGAGAAATGTAAATGTTAATCTTTACACAGATGTAGAAAAGGCATGGCGTTGTTGAGGGAATTGATCTGCTTCCGTATTGAAGGGACACTGTACAAAGAAGAAGAAGAAGAAGAAGAAGAAGAAGAAGAAGAAGAAGAAGAAGAAAACATAAAAAGGCGAATAATATAAAACGGTCGCCAAGAATCTTCTACATAATGCAGAGAAACAAGAGGCAGTAACGTCCTCTTACGCGAACGGCTTTTGGAAATCAACGATTATTTAGAACGAAACAAAACCAAAATCTTAAATTCAAGTGTAACTGCTTACAAATATTTTAGCCTTCTGCACCATTGTGAATTAGATTAAGATATAAGGCGGAGAAAAATGCTGAAAGAAAGCGTGGCTTCACACACATGAAGAATAATGCGTCTTCTTAGGATATATTCACGTATACTTACATATATATATATATATATATATATATATATATATATATATATATATATATATTGTTATAAGGGTTTATACACAGAAAGACAGTGAAGTTTGGTTGGCCTTTGTTTTGTTTTTGCTTTTGTTTTTTTTAATACTGCAAATGTACTTATTTTATTCGCTGCATTTGCAAGCGCAGACATGTAAGTTCACACAGATATTTGTAATTCTTTGATGTGCATGTATTTACAAAGATTTGATTGTATTTTTATAATTAGAACACAGGAGTGTGTCAGGAATAACGTGATTTAGATAAATCCGATTGTATATTTGACATAAACCAATGGAATATACTATTTTCTTACATACGCGCATATATATATATATATATATATATATATATATATATATATATATATATATATATATATATATATACCGGGGTTGATTAAGACTCACGATTCTCGTCGATTGAAATAAGCCTATTCCCCATATGATGTAATTTTGGGTTTTATTGTGTACTAGTTATTTGCTCTGTAATGATAAATAAAATGGGCTCTTTTTATGGATCAGTTTTAATATTTTATATTATAAAATCCACTTGGATTATATACCAACGGAGTTTTTACTTTTACAACACACACACACATACACACACACACATACATATATATATATATATATATATATATATATAGATAGATAGATAGATAGATAGATAGATAGATATTGCAAAAGTTAGCTCCTTCAAAAATCGACGATGGTGTAATTCGAAGCTGGTTGATTTCATTTTTTTTTTTTGTTTAGCCGCATATCAATCCCGGAGTTTTGCCGCCTCAGGGTGATGTAATAGTTAGTAAGCTTGTCTCGCTAGAACAATTACGAATGTGTAGTGAGTTCTATCCTCACTGGGTGCTCCATACTTTCGGCCTTGTTCCACATCTAAGTTACACTTGGAAAGTCACTATCAACCCCTGAGTTCTTTAATGCCGAAATCTATATATTTTGTACATATTTTTATGACATCATCTACTAATATTTTGTACATAATTTTATACTTTTAGGGTAAATGTCAGTTTTATGCTTATATACATTGCAGAAGATCCAATGTTGGGGTTATATATTTCTTTATTCTAGGACATGTTCAGAACTTCAGTATTTTCAAATAGTTTTCTTATGTTGTATTCCTTGTAGGATATATGTCTTATAGGAGCTAAGTGAGTACATACACTTAAAATATATTTGACTAGAGTGCAGCTTGGCATGTTGTACAAGTTGGTTGATCTTCATTTAATTCTAACCAGCACCTCTTGACAGAATGCTGACGTTGTAAAGACTCTACTACACGTCCATAAAATTCAGTGAATTGAGTTTAAAAAATTACAATTTTATATTCATTAGAGCCAAAATAAGTAACATAATAAACATTTTTTTAGTTCAGACTCTCAGAGCCCAACGATCGCAGATGCAGTTTATGGAGATATTATGAAACATCTGCAGACAAAGCTAAATTTATTGTGAAGAGTAGATTTAACTATTATTGTTATTATTAAGGACTAGAATATCTGTTGGTTATGGAAATTTGTCACCCGTCTAAGGTTTTAGGTGATGTCACCAGGCTAACGTATAAGAAGAAATATCGGAACCAGACATAGTTACACTTGGGAATTTCATCAAGTTCTTTGGTTGAAATTCTCAATGGGCGTCGAAGCGTCATGGCAATTCGGGAGATTCTGCATCTGAAGCCTATAGGTGTTAGGTCGCTGACTCGGTCAGTATTTGGTTTCACGACGTACATAGCGTCGTATGCTCGGTGGTGTAAGTGAGCGAAAATTATTTGACGCAGTATTGTCCTATTTGGCTAGCGTATGCGCGTGCTAGGCAGAGAGAAAGAGAGAGAGAGAGAAAAAAAAAGAGAGAGAGAGAGATGGGGGAAGGAATAAAAATTTTAGAAGGACTTAGGAAGGAGGGGCGAAATTAGACGTGAAAAAAAAAACTATTGAAAGAGCAGAAAAGAAAACCGTCTTTGGAAGTTAAAAACAAAGAAAAGGAAAACAGATATATTTAAGAGAGAAGAAAAATGAGAAAAAGAAAAGAAGTACTAACGTTAGCGTTACATTAGGAAGAGAGAGAATAAATGAAAGATAGTTTTAATGGAGACGAGAAAAGAGAAGATAAAGGGTTTTATTGAAATTTAAGAGTGGGTGAAAGAAAGAGAGTATTAATGGTGAACAGGAATCAGAAGAATAAAAACAATTAGTTTTATGGAAGGAGAAGAGACGACGAAAGTTAAATAGATTAAAAAGCGTTTGATTTGGTTGTTTTTGTTTATCGGAATGTCAACACCTATATGGGTTATTTGCTGCTGAAATACAAATATGAACATGTAAATTTTATAATTAATCCAAGAGAATGAAATTATTTCTTGGTTAAATTATAATGACTTTGCTTTTTTTTTTTTTTTACAAAATCAAACGAAGAGTGAAAAATTACCTTATGAGAAATACGACGAAACATGGCAAATTATATTTTTTTAATCTTTCTTTTTTTACAATGTATTGATTTTTCTTCAGATTTACTATAAAATGAATTGTAATTTTCCTATAAAAATGTATTGCTGGAGATTTTACTATGAAAATGTACTGTTAGTCGTTTTATTATAAAATGTATGGTTGGTCATTTTGATTTTAAAAAAAAGGGATACAAGAATATCCTTAACGAAAGACGAGAAAAGAGTCATTATCGAGAAATGTATTACTGGTAATTTTACTATAAAATGTATTGTCAGTAATTTTAATACAAAAAAATTTTGTTGAAAGTTTTAGTATCCAATGCATTTTTATACTTTCCCAGTGTTTTTATTTTTGTCTGGGAGTTCACTATTTGTCGATAGCTTGGATTCCAACAAGTGCTACAACCCGGAATCAGGGTAGACCTGGCAACAACAGCAGTTAAGATGGTTCGACGTTTCTCAAGACTGCTCTCCAGATGAGAGGCCTTGGTGCCGGATGTAGTTAAATACCCAGGGCATTAGATTGAATAAAGAAAAGCAAACAGTTCAGGAAAGAAAAGATAAATGGCTAAGAAACGAATACAGAAATGAGAAAAAAGAAAAGCAAACAGTTTTGCAGAGAAAAAAGAGAGGATGACTTTTAGTGGAGAGGAGAAAAAGTGAAAGCAAGTCTCTCCCTCCCCTTTATATTAAATATTCATCGAACCGATTCAACCAAAAAGTTTTTTTTTCATATTGTAATTACGTTGCATTAAGAGCGTTCAGTTTTAAATATTTTCATTGCAAAAAGCTTGGTCTTGCATACATCTTCAAAGACATCACATAATTTTTAAAAATGAAATTGGTTAAAATTGAGGTAATTTGAAAATTGATTCTAGCAGTGACTATGGATGAAAGAAAACAATGTTTTCGGTATATTGCTTTTTGTAACATTAAATAAGTAAAAATAAAACTGATAAGAAGTGGATTCATGCATTTTTTCGAGAAGCATCTGTTAATAATCTTATTGTCAGAAGTAGTTTGCAAAGAAACGTATGAGAGTGTTTTTGAATCGGATCAGGTGCTTCTATGTATTTAGATATTCTTTAGAAGAACCTGCAATTTCATTGGTCCTGTACTGGCATCTCAGCTTCAACCACTTTCCCATCGCCTTATAAATACTAGCATGGTTAGGTTCCTGATGAACTTTTATTGCCAGAATCTTCCTTACATATTTATAAGCTTTCCATTCGTTCTTTCGTTGATTACTGCTGCCACATGTGGACTAGTGCTATATATTTCAAGATTCTTTATAGAATCCAAATACTAATCTCCTGACCTAACGTCTTGCCTTCAGTCAATTTCCCACCGCCGGAATGTAGCCTTTTCTATAAACACTTTCATATTATTATTCTGAGAAATTTGCCTCTATGGTACTTGACTTTATGAATGTAGGCGTAGTCACAGATTGGCAGCAAGATCTTATCATTTTAAATTTGAAATGGCTAGATGTAACCGATTGTAGAGCTCTCTTCCGGCATCTTACTATCCAGTCAATTTTGATATTCAAGATTTTAAATGCAATGTCAATTTCTATCTGCTTTTATTGTTCTCTCTTCTTAGCTGTTTGCCCTCTCAAATTTTCCTCTAACTCTTAGTGGCCTTTTGATAAACAACAACAAAAAAGAAAGATGTTTCGTGATCTGAGGGACCAATAAAATGTGATAGCGATCCTATTGAAAGATTATTTGGGAGTAATCAACTTCAACAAATGTGTAATATAGCCAGCATATTCAAATTATCCAAATCGTGCGTTCAAATCTATTTTCATCAGCTTGCTTCGTATTCAGGATTTTGTTTATTAGTTAACTAAAAGAGCACCACTTTACCGTGTTAAAATGTCCCATTTTTATACTTAACTTCAGAGTGTATATTCCGTTTCAAAACGACATCTGAGGATGATGAAATATGAATGATTTATAACCACTTAGAAAAGAAAATCAAAATGAAATCAATCTAGACCGACCAATATTGGAACGTCATCAAAAGAAGTTGATATGAGGAATACGAGGGACTCTTCTAGTGGAGTCGATTGAGATTGCAATGACAAAATTTGCCTTGTTATTGACATGGACAGTTCCTGCAGACTGTGATGTATCTTTGAAGATCTTCAAAAGAAAAATCTATCAACATGTAATATGTGGTACATGAGGACGTCAACAATTCCAGTAGTAGTTTATCCCTCGGATCTATCAGAAAAGATTCCAACAGATTCAGTGAAGGTATTCTTAGTAGCCCATGCCTTAAAGAAATACAAAAAATTGTTTTCACAAGTACAGTCGATATATTACGAAAGGCATTATCTATGTAAAAAAAATATGTGATTTTTTTTTTTCAAAAGTGTTTAATAGAAAATTTCATGATGACAGTTCTGATGTTACGTCTCTGGTCTGGAAGCAGAAAGAAAGAAGAATTCAAAGAAAATAAAGGAAATATTAGGTGGGTGCAAAATAATGTCATTTTCTCACATATGTTACTATGCGAGAAAACGACATTATATTTTCACCAACCTAATAAAATAAATAATAATAGTACGCCCACTCAGTTGTAGGCCATCTGCAGTCGAGACTATAGGGTCATTATAAACTTGATGATAATGTCGATAGATGTGTTATGTCAGAGCAACCGTTTTGAATTTAAACTTTTCTTTCCCCTACAATGAATGCCAAATGCGACTAGAAATTCAAAATTGCCCTGCTATTTAGTTCATATTGGGGAAGAAAAAGATTTCCCCCAGGCCATTTGCGCGATAGCGCATGCGTTGAATACAGAATCAAATTCAGTGTTAATCAGTAACTTCTGTTTTCTTAATTATTCTTCTATTTTTATTCACTCTCATTAAGAGCGCTTTTTCTCATATTCCCTCAGACTCAGTAAACCCTTGCGTCTTCGTAGCTTACTACTATCACGTACTATCTGGATTGCGGTGAGTCGCCAATTTCTATTTCTGAGACTCTGCCGATTAGTCTATGTCGAAGAAATAATCGATGAAAGGATTAATCTATTAATCGATGAAAGACGTCCATCACACTTCAGAGGACACCGATCTCCACTTGGGTTATCTTGAGTCCGGTGCTGGTAGTAGTAATGTAGCGTCGGTTGTGACGGTAGTGAAACAGAAAGCAGGGTCAGATCTGTTTGCACTTGAGGAAATGTTTCTCCAATGCAGCTTTCTTTGTTGTCTATTAACTGAGTCCATTTTTTCTCAACCGTAATCCTCAGTCTCTCCTTTCTTAGCTCCATTCCTGTATGATTTTTTTTTCTCGACTGTAGCGTGATACGATGTAAGAAAACATTAAGATGTAGCCAGGTTTGGTGACAAAAAACGTTTTTTCACAAATTGACAGGGAAGTTTTCTGCACACGCTTTTTTGGGTGTGGGGAAGAGCTTTATTCCAGTTTGGGCAGAATCCTATTAATGAAAAAAAATCTTTTTCCTTGAAGAATGTAAAAAGCCAGTAAAAGAATTGTTTTGCTAGTGGAGATGAAATATCTGGATGAAGAGAATTCGGAATTTGCCTCGAAGATCTCAGAATATATCTGAAAAAATTCTACTCTTCATTAAATAGCATTTCAATTTTTTTAAAATGTGTTTATATTAGGTTCCACCATACATAATTACTTTATCGTACGTGTCAGTAAAGAATAAAATTAGGCGACACTAACATCATCAGCTTCATCCTTCGACCTCCCTATGGTTGGTCGGAACTCAATTGAAAATCTCTTTCCACACTATTCGGTTTTACAATACACCCCTAGTCAAAATCTTAAGGCCAGATACAAACAGGTTAAGAATATAAAATACTGTTACTTTAATCAAAATATATTTGCGAAAATTTTAATTTATTTAGAAAATGTAGTTTATCAACAAACAAGTGAAAATTTTAAGCTTTTAATTGATTAATTTAATCAAACATTAAAAAAAAGGATTTTTTGGTTGGCGATCAAGATAATACTATGTAAATAAAAATAGCAAATACAGAACAAATGAGTCACAACGACAATTTAATTCTCTGTATATCCTCCATTTTTGCGAATTACTTCGAAAATTCACTTTCGCATACTCATTATTAACTTTTGCATGAGGGTACTTGTGCTGCTCGCCCAGGATGCATAAAATGCAGCACGAAAATCATCCATAGTTTCAAATTGCGATCTTCGGTTATAAACATCCTTTGCCATCCATCAACAAACATTCTCGATTGGCTTTCGATCTGAAGAGTGTTGTGGATTGCAGGATTGTCCTGCTGGAAAATTCAATTTTCCCATATAGATGAGGGTCTTCAGTAATTAGCGATGCGTTTCTTAACATGTCAGTGTAACTAGAAGTTGTTAGAAGACGTTTTACGTACTGTAACTCAAGAGTTTCATTCTAAAAAATGAATCCCAGACTAGTTGACAACCCAAGCTATTGGCGTGACATTTATCTTCTAACTGGGAGTTGAAGAAATCGATTCATGCATTTTCCCAAGGTTATGTGTGCGTACGTGAACGAAAGGAACTCGAATCGAATTCAAAATCGGACACCCGATTTTGAATTCCGAGCTGTTATATATTAAACCGCCCACCTGCTATTTATTTAATTAATATGAAGTTGTTCTTTTTTTAATTTTCTTAAATGGATTTTGAAGAATTGTTTCAGAATAGGAACCTACCAAAATTTATTATTTAAAACATTTGTGAAGTCAGCGATCACTCTTTGCGACTTTTGTGAAGTCATCAAAAACTCGTTGCCACTTTTGTGATGTCAACGAATACTAGTTGTCACTTTCGTAATGTTCGTTGTAATAGAGAATTTTTAATCGCAGATAAAATATAGTACGCCGCTGAACAATTCTGGTGTCAGACACCTTCGAATATCACTCGCACTAATAGTACTTGCCCGATAATACTCGTTTGACAAGTAACCACCGAATAGTAATCCGAATAGTAATCCGTATAATGAACTGAATAGAGAAAAATGCAGAGAGGAGAATAGCAATTGAAGATAGAGTAGAATGCATTTCCTCTATGGCCATGTGGTCTACTTAATTCAATAACGGGATCACTTGTGTTTGCTAACTGGCGATCTATGTTCAAACTCGTGTCTCGGCAGCGACACTTCATTCTTATATAACAAAAGTACTATACAACTTCCGTAGAATCCATGTTTGTAAGCTATTGCTGGTAATAGAAATATAAAGTGATTTTATTGATAAAAAGTGCTTTTAGAACTAAGATTTACACACATGAATGAGTAAACTGGCAAAAGTTTGTGCAGCGAATTGTGTAAACTTTTCTAGTTTCATAGTATTTATCCAATATGAATATAGATTTCTGTGAGTATCAAAATATCCTTTCTATTAATGACTAGATTCATATATTGCGGGCGGGTGAATAAAATTATGTTTACCTGATTGGTGAGTTGATGCGTGACGATGTACGTTTGTATTTATTCGCAAAATATATATATTTTTTTGGTTGGAATATTTAATATTAAATTTCCAAGATCAAAGGGCCGAAATAAAAGAGTCACAAATTATTGATCATTTCTTGCTGCGATAACATCATTTTAGTCTGAATTGATATATAAGAGTAAAGAACTACATTTACACCTGTGGACAAAACGACATTTTACGTCTAATAAGAATCTTTAATTTTCAATAGATATTAATATCTACATTTGTGCATTGTAATGCCTTTGATGCCTTTGCGTTTAACGTGAGCTTTGAAATATACATGCCAATATGGCGCAGTTAATTGTGGGTGGGTGCTGATGTAAGTGACACTTCAAGTGAGTGATCTAACGAATGAAACCACCTGCTTTTCTCATTTTGTGTTGGCGTATTCAAATTGACTTCTGATTCATAATTCAGCAAAAGCTAATTTTCGTGTGCCTCTCCTGTCAGTCGGAAGCAGGTGTGGTCGCGATTTTATAACCCTCGGGAAATCTTCCAGATGACTAAAGAAAACTGGAAATTTCATCACATGAAGATTTCAAAGTGCATTCAGATTGAATCGGCTTCAATAAAGAAAATGCCTCAACTTGAAAAAAGAAAAAGTCACGTTGACTTTTCCTTCTCTTTTCATTTTCTTTTTCATTCTCTTTTTCAACATTCTCTTCGTTTTCGACACATCATCTTTTTCCTCCTTTTCTCCATGTATATCTTTCTATGCTTCTCCTCTTTCTATCTTTCTATGCTTCTCCTCTTTCTATCTTTCTATCTTTCCATGTTTCTCCTCTTTCTATCTTTCTAGCTTTCTCCTCGTTCTATCTTTCTAGCATTCTCCTCCTAGAATCTTCTTTGTATTTTTAATATTTTAACAGGACGTTACATGTTCATTTTCTCTTCACCGAACAGATTCAACGGATCGTGTTAAAATTATTTGCCAAATAAAAAAAAAAAAAACTTCCATCACTTCCCTCGGCTACATTCTCAATCAGTCATTCAATTCTGAATGTAGCAGATTGCAAACTCATGAAACATAATACTTTCTTTCACGAATTTCGCTCAATGTGAGATTTTCTGCCTATACAACCATAGAATTGTCCAAGATGCTAGGGAATGGGTGCTTTTATCAAGTTAAAATCTCTAGATAGATTGCCAACCAGGACTAAACGGCTTCTATCGGTCAATGTGTTGACACATTGTAAATAATAAAAAGCAGGACTTTAAACGGCTTTCGAAATGTTTCGCCTACCCAATCTCAATCATAAAGCTTGGGGCAAACTGTGGTATGTTTTCTTCACATACACCCAAACTGTGACACAATCTGGGATTGTCACCAAGGAATGATATTATCAATAAAGCACTTCTTTCACAAATCAACTGTGCTGAGATTCGAACCCCGATATCATGACCGGAACTAGGTCACACACAGATATTTTCACTCAAAACTTTTTTGAACTTTTGCATTTTTTTAGTTATGTTCTTAATGTGTGCACGTTTGTGTGACCTAACACTAAATATATACTTGCTCGAATTTGAATTCTCCCTGACATTCACAGATAAACATCTTGACATCGTTGCCGTTTTAAACTTGTTTAGTTTCTCATCGATTTTTGAATATTCCTAAAAACACTGCAAGATTACAGTGGCTTCAATTTGTTAAATATTTTTCTACGCTTCGAGGCTTGAAAATTAAATTACGTATATTTCTGTTAAATTTGTGATAGCGATTTTATTTTTTATCCGGAAATTTATTTTTATTAAAATAAAATCCATTCCTCTCATTATTACTGTGATTTTTGTAGGAATTTCTGTCTTCCGTACATTTTTCATTTTCTTCCTTTTTGGCTTTTTTTCTCTTTGTTGTATTTACTTCTTTTTTTTTGTTTTCTTTCCTTTATTCTTTATTTTTCTTTATTTTTGATTTCTATCTAGTTATAATATATCTGTCTTTTTTCGTTTTTCTTTCTTTTTTCGTTTTTCTTTCTTTCTTATACTTCGCTGATTTTCACACTAGTCGTTTCGGAATTTTGTCACTACAAACCGATATTCTGGGCAGTCTCCTTAACTCTTGTTGATGTTCTTAATGATCTTATCTAAACACTTCCCAATTTTCCGATGTTTTTTCAATGATCTGAAAGATTGATACAGTCGTTCCAAAATGAAGAGTAAAAGCGTTAAACTCATAGTAAATGATCTGATTAAAAAAGCATACATTTATCCAGGTTTTCACACTTAATTCGATGTTATTCTGTGTTTTGCTGGAAAGGAAATCCGATTATATAACACTTCTTTTCATTCTTTGCGATGATCTAGATATGATATAATTAAGTGAATATTTATTATTATTATTATTATTATTAGTATTATTATTATTATGATTATTATTCTTTAGATATAATCTCTTACTGTATATTCCCTCAGCACAAATTCTGTTAAGTGATACACATCATGTACAGTGTTTATATTTTATTTAGATGGATAACTCTACTGAGTAGATGAGAAGTTCTAAAACGTGAAATGTTTTTGAAACTCTTGTAAACAGGGTGTTCAGTAGCTTTTCTTAATTCTTTTGTTAATATATTTCTTGTCGATTGCACCCCGGTTTTCAAATATGATATGTATAACATATTTGCAAATTGCCATCTTTCTTCAATTTCATTTTCAAGCATCCTTGTATTTACTTATTGTGTCATATTGTTTAAACATATCGATTAACGTTGCACCTGAATGAAAATATCTATGTCTGGACATATATATATATATATATGGCATTATTGATGGTTACGTCCCAAAGAATAGTGACTTCATGCATTTATATTGTAGCGGTATTGATGGCCTAAATGAACCCCTACATTTTTTACGTGAGTTATATTTCTCTCTATCTATAAAAGGCAGGATATGTGTGTGTGTGTGTGTGTGTGTGTGTGTGTGTGTAACGAATGCACGGCCGCAATTTTCGACGGATTTGCACCAAAATTTACATGCACATGTTCCAAGACAGGATAAAGACCGAGAACGACTTTGAATTTCCCAACTGCCATCGATAGTGGAAATAATCGAATTTTTATGCTTCTACGGCAGTTTTCCTGTAGTTTGCGGCCACTTTGTACTGGCAAGAGTATATAGCTTGCTGCCACGAATACGCAGGAAGATTCTATTGGCCAGCGTGAGAGCCAACAGCTGACTGACACGAATGTTAACTAGCATACTAGCATGAAAAAAAATCGATAGCTGCATTCGTCACAAGTGGGAAAAATTTAAATCTGCATGGCACTTTACTCCAATTAGCTCATTCGCTTGCTTAAACTCAACGTTGATTCTGATTCCGCAGAACTGGGTTGGGTGTGAAAAAGTATTTGTTGTTAACATTCTTTTTTTTCCAGTTACGAGTCATTTTTTTAAAGCTGATCGTTTTGTGTCCATTTGTTTAGTTCTTTTTTGTAACAGATTTAATGTTTAGTATAGAGCATAGAAACATTTTTTAGTGTGAGATAGGCAAGAAGTAAGGCATGTAGCAACATCATCACGGCAAAGGGCACTCCTTTAAAGGCAAAAATATTTTAAGTCAAGTGATAGCGATTGCTGTATGAGTCGTACGATTTTTGAATGAAGCACCGGCAACACCGGGCCATGTTTCTAGTATATATATGCACAAACTGAGATAAATAGATATAATGAACAGACTGAAATACATAATCTAATGAGAGAAAGTTAAAAAAAAACAAAACCTTTTTTGTTTTCATCGCTGAGCACAGCAGAACAGAAAGAGCAAGCTTTTTGGAAGGAGTAAGAATCTGTGACTTTATAGGGACCCCACGTAAACACACGAAATGATACGATTCATGTATAATGTATTTGTGATTTTCCTGAGTATCATGAGTAGCGAAGGCCGTGTCCTACTATCCAACATTTTTCCTGCAGATTTAAGACTCAATACTAATGCTCACATCTAAATGCGCGGACATGGTGGTCAACCATTAGAATAAGTTGACCGTTCCATATACAGCATATTCCTAAATGGCTGACATGACTGAAGGGTAGCTAACAGAGTTTAAAGAAAATATTAGCTATAAATTATGGCCTCATTGATATCAATCCGCGGGATTCTAGTATCTAGTGATACAACCTTCAGACACTTCAATACCAAAGAATGAAGTGAATACTGCAATCGTAGAATAGATGGTTAAGATATGGAAGATTCGCTGCCAAAGGCTATGCATTCACTTCTGAGGAAGCAGCGACAATTTATCCAATGCTGAAAGCGTTTTTACCAAATTACCGCCTTCTGCTTCACGAAGCTCAACAACAAGTGTACATGTTTCTGAAAATATACATAAGTTTTGTTTTATATATATATATATATATATATATATATATATATATATGAATACACACACACAGATATATATATATATATATATATATATATATATATATATATATATATATATATATATATATGTATATATATATGGGGAGAGAGATGTATATTAAATACGGTGCATTTCCACATCAATAATTTTTTCAACATTTTTGATGGAATATTTTTAAGTTAGTGTCGTTGTTCTTATTATATAATTATATCAACTGCAATGGCCAAAGACACTTACACATCTAAATTATTCAACACATGTTTGAATATATATATATATATATATATGTGTGTGTGTGTGTGTGTGTGTGTGTTTCTGTGTATTGTTCAATGGATTAAAAAATATACAAGATTTTAAAAGAATTTCTCTTCATTATTTCAAAGAAGCTTTCTGATTTTAAGTGAATGTTTTCTCGCCTCTGCTAGATTTCATTTACTAATCTTTCCCCAAAGAACGGTCCAATAATCATTACATGTAGTGGGCTACTGAATGGAAGAGCAATATACCGCAAAATATGAATATATGTAGGAAAGCTAATATTCTAGTCATCATAGAAAACCTATTACACAAAGTCGCTGATCTTTAGATGAAACTGTACGGATGTAACTTTACTCTTACCAAGGAAATATGAAGGGATTGTCGGTTATTCATACCAGTGTAGCTGTCATGGCTGGTTTTGTTTAAGGGCAAAACTGATGGAACAAATAAATTTAGTTTGTCGGAAAATTGTGTCATGGAAATATCAAGAGGTTTGCAACCTGTCGTCTGTAGGAAAGCGTTTGTAGAGTGTAAAATAATCCATCACCCACAAGTCTGCGTTAAAGCTGTTGATCCCTATTCTCTCTATTCTTCACTCAGTCACCACTTGTTTGTCGTTTATCTTTCTACAATCTTTCTTTCTACTATTCTCTTTATATCTATAACCGCAATTCCTATCATCACATCTACAAGAAACAAAGCACAATTAAAAACGCATTATAACTTCATATATCCAACATGCAAACATTCGTAAAAAAAATTAACCCATTGTTTTGCGACGTGTTGTGTCAGGTACTTTAAATAATATTTTTAAAAACATTGGCCGTGGCTTTACATGCAATGTTTCTTTATCTTTCTTTTTATCTCATCGCGCGTATGAATGCGCATTATTTTTTCATGTCAATGTATGTGTGGGCGTATCCGCCGATTCCTCGGCCCTTGAGCGTATGCGAAGGCTGGATGTTTCTTGAATTCCAATGAGCATTCGCTTGATCAATGAATGGGGATTCCTTTCCATTATTCTCAATAAAATGCAGTCGGACCTAAAAAGAAAAAAAATAACAACTTAGAATTCCACCCTAGCATCCCTATTGGAAAAAACAAAATTGGGCAGAGCAGAAAAAAACAAAAAAATAAGAGGAAACTCAGCTATCTTTAATGAATTGCTCAATGAAGGAATCATTCAAAGCAGCATTTCGCCAAAAAAAAAAAAAAGAAAAGAAATGCAATGAGTCATGCTAATTAGTTTTGCTTGGAACCGCATCCATGTTGCGTCATTTTGCATTTAAATGAGAGAACCTTCTGCTCAATTTCTGCGGAAAATAATGCTTCAATTTAGCTTGTAAAATTTTAAAGAACCTCCTACCATTCCGGATTCTGGGTTTATGAACTGTTTCTTTTCTCGAATATTCTTTTTTCTTCAAAATATTGAAAGAATCCACAGCAGAATTTTTTCCCCCTCAAACAATATAACACCGAAAAGTAATCTTGAAACCATAAAGAAAGTGGGAAGCAAATATGAGTGAAGAAAATTTTAACTTCGACTGGCAATGGATTTGGAAAAAGCTTTTCCACTTACTTGTGTGTAATGGAAGAGTAATATACACTGATTACTTTTGACTGAGAAGCTTAAGTTTGTTTTTATTATTTAAACTTTTGTAATAATAATAATAATAATAATAATAATAATAATAATAATAATAATAATAAACACCACCCAGACCCGGTTACAGAGATAGGACCTGTTTTATGTGACTACACAATACAGCACAGACAGAACAATCAAAGCTAACCGCCCAGACATTGTTATTAGAGACCACAAACAAAATAAGTGCTCCTTATTGATTTTTCAGTCCCTGTAGACTGCAATATATATTCGATCTTCAAAAAGCTATCAAAATACAAGGACGTTGGAATCGAAACTCAAAAATGTGGCATATAAGAATATCAAGTATCTCTGTTATAGTTTGAGCCCTCGGATTGGTTGGAAAAGATTCCAGTAGACTAATTGAAGGGATTCCTGGAAGCACATGCCTTAAAGAAATACAAAAACAAAATGTTCTCACGAGTACAGCCGACATCTCACGAAGGGCTTTATCCATGTAATTTTGTGTGTGTGTGTGTGTGTGTGTGCCAGTTGAAAATGTCATGAGGCCATTTCTAACCTTAGGTTTCTGGGCGGGACTCGGAACGAAATGTGTAAACACCAGAAATCAAAGGAAATAAAAACAACAACAACAACAACAATAATAATAATAATAATAATAATAATAATAATAATAATAATAATAATATAAACACATTGGCTGTCCCAGTGGTGCATTACAGCTTTAATGTCCTTAACTGGACCATAGCTGAAATTAAGCGAATGGACGCCAAAACGAGAAAGCTTCTCACTTGCTATCGCATGCATCATCCCAAAGCTGATGTTGATCGTCTGTATGTGCCCAGATCCGAAGGAGGCAGAGGATTAGTTCAACTAGAACTGTCCTACAAAACTACAACAATTGGCCTCCAAAAATACTTGGAAACTACAGAAGACTGGATGATGGTATGCGTCAAGGAACATGAAAGTAGTAAGCGTCTTTACTCCGTAATGAAAGAAGCCAACAAATTCAAACTGGAGCTTCAAATGGGCGTAGAGATGCAACTACAGCACAATACACCGGCTGAAACTGCAAAATACTTGAAAAAGACAGCAAAGACGAATGCAACCGACCAGATACAGAAGCGATGGCAAGATAAACCGCTTCATGGCCAATACTCTGCTCGTATCAACCAAGCTGATGTAGACAAAACCCGTACCCATCAGTGGCTACGCAGTGCAGGGTTGAAAGCGGAAACTGAAGGTTTTATCCTTGCTAACTAGGAATTATCAAGCACATATACTAAAATATTGTGTCAGCCCAAAATGCAGATTCTGTGATAAATATCCAGAAACGATTGATCATCTTGTATCAGGTTGCACGATGTTGGCACCCACTGAATATAAAACCCGACATGACAGAGTGGGCCAATATCTGCACTGGAAAATCTGCAACTTCTACGGGAAGGAAACTGAAAGAAACTGGTACCAACACCACCCAGACCCAGTTACGGAGATAGGACCTGTTACAATTCTATGGGTCTACACAATTCACACTGACAGAACAATCAAGGCCAACCGACCAGATATTGTTATTAAAGACCACAAACAAAAACGGTGCCTCCTTATTGATATGGCAGTCCCTGCTGACTGCAATGTATCTTTGAAGATATTCAAAAAGCTGTCAAAATACAAGGACCTTGAAATAGAGGTCTCGAAAATGTGGCATATGGGAACATCAACAATCCCTGTTGTAGTTGGAGCCCTAGGACTGGTTGGAAAAGACTGCAGTAGACTAATTGCAGGGATTCCTGGAAGCCCATGCCTCAAGGAGATACAAAAAATTGTTCTGACAAGTACAGCCCACACTTTACGAAGGGCTCTATCTATGTAACTTTTTTTTTTTTTTTTGTCAGTGAAAAGTGTCATGATGCCATTTCTAACCTTAGGTCCCTGGGTGGAACCCGGAAAGAAATGTGTAAACGCCAGAAAGTAAAGAAAATAAAAATAAAAATAATAATAATAATAATAATAATAGAGTGTGGCAATATCTGTACTAGAAAATATGCACAACTTACGGAAGGAAACCGAAAGAAACTTGTATGAATATAACTCAGACGCGGTTACAGAGTTAGGATATGTAACGATTTTATGGGACTTTACAATACACTCAGACTGAATATTCAAAGCTAATCGCCCAGGCATCGTGATCAAAGACTACAAAAACAGAATGTGCATTTTTATTGACATGACAGTTCCGGCATATTTTAATATGTATCTGAAGATCTTCAAACACAGTAAATAAATAGAAATATCAACAATGTTGCACATGAGAACATAAATAATTTCAGTTGTAGTTGGTGCTTTCGGATTGATTGGAAAAGGATCCGATAGACTCATTAAATTAATTCCGGGTAGACCATGCCTTAAAAAATGCAAAAAAAAACGAAAAAAAAAAAGGAAAAAAAAAAACGCATAATTACACCTAGCCCATTACGAAGAGCATTATCTACGTAAAATGTGTTTGATATTAGTTTTTCTTTTTTGTTCAAAAGATGATGAGGGGAAAATATCATGATGCCCTTTCTAACCTTAGTTCTCTGGTTGGGACCTCGATGGAAATGTGTATACAGCAGAAACCCAAGGAAATAATAATAATAATAATAATAATAATAATAATAATAATAATAATATTAATAATAATAATAATAATAATAATAATGATAATAATAATATATTTGATGATGACCCTTTACTTAGATATCCAGTAGCTAAAAAAATCACAAACACGCACACACACAAACACACACACACACAATGCATTTGATACCAAACTATGCGACTAACTCATTGTTTAGAGTTTTTGACGTTTTCTTGCAGTTAGGTGTGCAGAGAGTTTCGAACGGGTGATGGTATTATCTTCACAGGAGACCGAAATAATCTGTGACGTATTAAATCATGTACAATCTTACTGTAGGGCGAGTCCGAACAATGAAAAAAGTTTAAAACGAAAAGGACCACCTTTCAAAATATTAATACTTATTCATAGGATAATGCTGATGCAATATAGACTGGACTCTCATGTCGTTTTCGAAGTATGAGAGTCAAACAACTCAGTTTCTAGGAACTGACAGCCAGAAACTTGCACATATGATTTGATTGTATGGGTGAAGACTTCGTGCAGAACCAACCACACTTTTTGAAGAGCCGAATACAGAAACTTGGTGCATCACGTTACAAATTATATGCAATGCCTGTAAGTCTGATGAAAAATTCCCCAACTTTGTTAAAATATAAATGACTCTAATTTCCATTTATAGAAAGAGTCTGCAAGTTGACGACTGTAAAATTGCAACTGCCATCGTCCCTTATCAGCGTAAGGCATTCTTTTTTCATTTTGGTGTTAATTAACTGGGGAAAAGCATGAAATCACTTTTCTCCCATCTATGTGTAAAAAGTAGGATAACTCGACGCATTTGTAACACCATAGACCAGTTCTTGCCAGTCGATGGGCGAACAACCAGACCCAGTAAATATTCAATATGTTAATTTAACCAGATGGGTGTTTTTATTTGACGTGCAGAAAAAAAAAACAAAAAACAAAAAACAAAAACAGTCAACATTTTTTATATTCCCTTAAAAAAATATTCTTTAATACTTTTTTTTATACAAAATCACTTTTCAATGTTATCTTTCAATTTCAAAAACTTAACGTATCAAAAAAAGAAGAAAAAAAAAACAGTTCATACGAATGGCGTCCAAAGTAAATTACAAACATTAATACATTACTCATGAATATTTGAATTGCCTGTTTAATGAATTGTCATATGACCCCCTTGGGTGGGTTTGTTGCACCTAGTTTGTTTTTTTTTACTGTTCCGTTTACGATTAATCGAATAGATACTATAGGAAAGAGACAAGTTGAATGGTTACCTTAGAATTATATATAGATTATTTATAGAATCTCCAAACCGCAGTGATTTCACCTCCATCTTTCTTTCAAAGAGTTTCACGCTTTGCCTTTCAAGTAAATAATTTATTCATTCAATAGAGATTTAATATTTCTGAAGTCATTCTTTCATTTGCGGATAGCGAGCACTTATACCCTGAGTGTCTAAAAGGTTGGGAAATTGAACCAGAACAATAAAAGTTGTTATTGAATTATCGATGTTATGATATCAGAAATGGTTTTAATATCACATGTGAAATATTAAAATGTTTCTATTCAGATTTACCAGGAATTTAGTGATTCTACATATTTGCAGTTCACTGAATGCATAACAGCCTCTTGAAGTATTCAAGTTAAAGCAGAAGTGGATGGCCCAAGTTTCCATTTGAAAAAATCCCGCTTCCGGAATAAGCCGTTAAAATAATTCCGTACAAATATCAGTTGAATATTAACCGTATCATTTTTAATATTTTATTTACTAATGTTCAACTAATACAGCGCTCGAGGGCCACTCAAGTTAGGGCATTACTAAATGCTGTGTTATATGAATGAATGAGTAATTAGGGAATTAGTTTTATTGGGATATGGGGAATAAGTAAGTTTTTACCCTATACTTTTGGTTAAGAAAGTGTATAAATGAAAGCATCTTCTCTGGTATCTGTTCCTTAAAATAACAATTCCTGAGACAACGATATATGTGTGAAACTTCATTCCCATAAAAAGAAAACGTGGGGTATGTGTGGGATTCAACCCTGTGAACGGTAGAGTAAGGGTCTTGGCTGTAAAGTTCTAAGCAGGTGAAATTCTTAATGGAGGTCGTCTGAACCTTCCTTTTGTCTGAACATTTCACCACGAGCAACGCAATGAAACCACTAAACTTGGGTAATCGAGAGTGAAAGAAAATGAGAAAACATTGACGAGAGAAGACAATAAAAGCACATTGTTATTTAGATTCTGAGGTTGGAAATTGTTCAGTAAAACACAGCGAACCAACATTCATAGGAACAGACACAGCAACTGATTCAATACAATCGTACATCTTTACGTTAGTAGAAAACGTTAGATCAAGAAGTCGCAAGAATGTATTCTCCAGGTGGAGCATACTTAACCAAGTCTAGGGCTCATGAAATCGGTAATGTCGTTTATGATTATTAGGCACAAATTAATCTAAGTATAGAACCCTGCGGGTAACTCGCATTAATGTAAAAAGATCTAGAAGTGTGGCCGTTCATGATAAAATTCATTTCGCGTTTTGATAAGAAAAATCGAATCAAATTAATAAACTTAATCTGGAACACTATAAAGTTTCAACTTGTTGACATCAACAAGCCAAAGACTGTCAAAAACTGTCAAGATGTATATGGCATTTTGACATGGAAATATCCAGCATTGGTTTTGACAGTTTTTAAACAAAAAATAATACGACGAGTTATCAATGTTGTGCAAGTTTCGTTTATTACCATAGATTTTAGCAAAACAATTATAAATATTTTATTTTCTTAACTGAATGTATCGATCTATTAGGTTGGTGCAAAAAAATGACGTAATAATGTCGCTTTTTGACGTATTTTTAACGTCAAAAAACGACATTATTACGTCATTATGTTGCACCAACCTAATAGATTCTGTGCAGGTTTTTGACAAGGCGTTCTGCGTTGTAAAGAATGAAAAATAAATGTTATTGCAAAATTATAGGGC
>OZ010594.1:64394851-64434851 GCA_963932145.1 Acanthosepion lycidas | reverse complement strand
GCGAATTGCCCAAATTGTATTTCCTATGAAATGGCTGCTCACCCGTTTTATGAGGATGTCCACTACAAGTCTACTGTTAGATAACGTAATGTCTTCTGCAAACACAATGGTACCTGCTCCTTTGCTTATAGTTCAAGTAGCTTACTTATATTTCTCTCAGCATCAGCCTGACTTAATCCAATGACAAGAACCAGGGAAAATAATTGAAAATTGACTTTAATATATTAGATTCGTGTATTCCGATAGTAAGACGTCGGCGGGATGTTTAATACCCGAATAATATAATGGACAGAATCAAACATCGTTTTATATGTCTTCCTCGCATTTATATATAAAAGAAGCGTGAATACTATTGTCAAGATTGAGTGGCAACAATCAGTTTCATGCTTGAATGCAATATACAGGCTAAAGATTGCGTTAAAACTTGAAACAGACTGTCACCACTCGATGTTGACACCAGCGTTCATTCTTCCTATAATTACATATGCCCTATTCCGAATATTGAGCACTTTTAGACTATAAACAAGGATTAACTTAAAACTATTGTGCCAGCATATATATATATATATATATATATATATATGTAAATGTCATCCGAAGACAGACTGTTTCACTGTATCACTGGTCAACACTATGGCCAGACCTCCGGTTGTCTGTAGCAAGGATCGAATCCCGGCTGAATTGGCGCAAGTTATATATATATATATATATATATATATATATATATATATATATATATATATATATATGTGTATAAGTAAGCTGAAAAATCGAATCATCCTTGATAATGGCTAAAGGTATAGCCGAAAGCGCTCGGAAATATAAAACATTTGGACAGTTCTTACACACCCTTTGTCCAGAAAAGAAAGCTCTTGTTTGAACACAAGAAAAATTAAATAAAAAGCTTAACCGTAGTACCTTGTCTGTCGTTTCTAATGAAACATGCATAAACGAAGGATCGCTGCCTAAATATACAATGTTCTAGCTCACTTCCATGTTCTTCATAACAATTCTTAACCACTCGTGCGGTATGTACTGGAGCATTATCGTTTTGGATGATGCAGTTACCATCCATCATCAGGGAATAAATTCTTGGCCATTGGATGAACATGATCTCCCAAAATGTTCAGGTAATCTTTGCTGATGATTCTACCATGTAGGGCAACTATTGGACTGAGACATTTCCATGATATGGCGGCCCAAACTGTCACTGATCCACCTCCATGCTTCACTGTTGGAAGAAGGCAGTCAGGGTTGTAAGCTTCTTTGGCCTGCCTCCACACATAAACTTGCCCTGAAGTTGGGAAAAGAGAAAAAGTGGATTTGTTTGAGAATATTACTTGTTTCCACTGGTCTGCAGACCAGACATTGTGAACTCTGCACCACTTCAACCTCTTTTGAATGTTGCGAGTGGAGAGAAGAGGTTTCCTCGAAGCGGCTTTTCCATGATATGCAGACTTATGGAGCTCACGGTGAACGATTTAAAGAGAAACTGAACAATTCAGATGGTTGTTCCACTCAGCAGTCACTTTGGCCGCATTTGTCCGATGATTTTTTGCCACATAGCGTTTCAATTTACATCAGTCCCTGTTAGTAAGTTTGCAAGTCCGGCCCAAATTGTTACGGTTGCGAGAGGTATTGCCCTGTTTGTCGAATTGCATCAGTGTTCTTGATATGGTAGCTCTTGAAAAACCAAACAGTTCAGCAACCTTAGTGATCGAGGGTCCTGCCATGCGAGCTCCAACAATTTGCTCTTTTTCGAACTCGGAGACGTCACGCATATAGCTTAGATTTTACTAAATTCTAAAAATGAATAAGCCAAAAACAGAAAATTATTTACAATAGATATAACCTGGAATTACAGAATTTTAGTTAATATAATATGTCTTTGATATATAAGGAGTGGATTTTGCAAGTGTTCCAATTATTTTGTCCAACCCTTGTATATATATATATATATATATATATATATATATATATATATATATATATATATAGATGTGTGTGTGTGTGTGTGTGTATGTGCGTGCGTGTGCGCATGAATTTTATTCGACGTACAAGAGCGCTATGTTGTCAACGTGTGATAAGATAATTATTTTTTATATTACTATATATAATGCATGTCAGGTAATGAATATAAAAAAAAAAAAATCATGCGCAATATTCTTTTTAAATTAACTCCCGTACACATTCAAAGTATCTCTTTAAAATGTAAACATTTTTTTTTTATCGAAATTCGTATATCTGGAGTGCTTAATAGATAGCAGTATATGAAAAAATATTTTTTATATTTTAAGAAATCTCATTTCATGAACAATGTTTTGTTTTGGCTTCCATAGTAGCCAATATACAATTTATTTACATTTCTATTATTTTTTTATCGAATTTAATAATAAATGTTATTCTTTATCTTGAATAATTAAGAGCAAGAATTACCACTATTTACATTATTCAGACTATTGTCTTCATGTTTGTCGCCATATTTATTACAACATTTCGGCCGTTGTACGCTCCGGCCGTCTTCAAGTGGGTGGAATGTCGAACTGAACCCTTTATATCTCTCACTAGTGTAAACTGTTCCAGTTTACGTGTCATTTTTAATGGATGACACTTATCTCCTGCTAATTCCCTTCTCCAAGTCCTCCACCGCCTTAACCAGGTATTGAACTCACACTCTTTTGGTCCTGTCACTGGATCTAACTAACGCCTTTATCCACTCTGCCATGTGTCCTCAATAGTCCGAGTAATGTAAATAGGGTACATAATAGCTCATCTCATAAATATAGACAGATAGTAAGTATTAATTATCAAATATTAAAAGAAATACCGAAAAAAAATGAATATTTCTGGTCACATTGTCTCCACAGATTTCTTTTAGTTTCTCAAATATTTTGGTACTTGATACTTTACAATATGTATTTTAATAGTGGAATTGTGTCGAAGTCTTCAGTTGGGTAAAACATGTTCTAGAGATCAAAATGTGCGGCTTTCAATTCTTAAGGTCTTCGGTTTATCATAAATCACTTAAGTTGTTTCTTTTTTTTTCGATTCTTCCTATACCTTCTTATAAAGTTATTTCCCATTTTGCGAACAAGGATGAAACCGATTTACAACGCGGATTATTATTTGCTCAGGTTGACTGCAAGGTAGGAAACATTCTTTTCCAGTTGTTTGCTTCAAAATCTAAACTGACTGAATTTTGAGGGCAAGTTTTGACTTAACGTTGCCAGTTCAAACCTCTTTGTATCGTCGGTCTTCCCCTCCTTTATAAACTGTTTGGAGCTAAGATATTAATCTTATCAAATAACGGGCGCTGTGTTTGTCGAAATGGCGCCGCCCGAGGTAATACATGTAGGAAGCTCTTCCTAACATCATTGTTCAGATATGTACATAAAGTTAAGCAGGAATGGTATACAAAAAGAAAAAAGACTGTGATTTTAAGAAGGGGAATAAATATATAAATGCGAATTTATAAGCAAATGTAGACTTATCAATAAATAAAGCGACTGCAGAATTCTGACAAAGCTTTAAGCAGAAAACCAAGAACCATTTCATTGCTTTTAAATGCCATGGACATGCAGAACATAGGTTAACATCGCCCGCTATAGATTCCTTTTCTTTTTTACTTGTTTTTTTTTTGTAACTAATGTTTACCATTTACAAGGCACAAAAGCCACTCGAATTACTAAAGGTGTTTGGTGTGTGTATGCAGTAAAATTAAAAGTTAAGCTACTCCGTTTATGAGGATATGTGGGGGAAATTCATGTTGTTGGGGAAGCATCCTCGTTGGACTGAACTTTACAATCTAACGGTTCGAGGGAATAAACAGGTAATACATAGCCCGAAACAGTTCTGAAGCCGTCAATGGTTGCGCAGGCGCTAAGTCACAAGCCATCGTGATCGAGAGGTTGAATGTACTGGCGTTGATCAAACTACTGATCACACTAGATTATGCATTCTCTTGAAGAATAAATCTGTCCGCTCAAGATAGTTGCTGGATAAATTACAAGTGTGTGTGTGTCCACAACAGGGATTATCAAGCCGCCCTCGCAGAAGTGTGTGCATGGAAAATGAGTCAGTCATACACGATACACGCTTGAGAGATCATGTTTCTCTCGATTCATGAGTGAATAGGCAGAAGTTTTTTTGGTTTGTTTTTAATTTCCCGTCGTAATTCGCCATGTATTTCTGCAGTAAACTGTTTGCCAACCAACGCTATAGAACCTTGTCAGTCCTGCTATTCAACCCATAGCTAGGGGTGAGGAAGAGATAGATTTATACCTTTCCCAAGGTTATTTGAGCGTAAGTGAATGTGACGGACTCGACTGAAATTCGAACTTGACTCTTCGATTTTAATTCCTATCCGTTTTCCTTTATACCGCAACGCCGGCAATTAATACTCACGATTACCTCCCAGAGCGAAGATTGAACCCACAACTATCAGTGAAACATGTGTTTCAAACAAGTCTTTAATCCACTAGGTGCATGTATTTGTTAAACGTGTAGCCTAGTGGCAACACAGAGAAGTTTGCTTCAATAAAAGAAACGGTAAAGTGGCGCAAAGCCGAAAGACGGATATGAAACGTTGTCTAAACATAGAAATCAGAAAGTTAACATTCAACACTCAGATATTGAATAATTTCTTCAGTCTCAAAATGACACAAATACACCTGATGACGGCAGGAGTGTAGAATGGCCGAAAAGTTTCCAGCATACCAAGAAGAATGAGTGTACTCTTCCATATAGGAAGGCATTTAATATCATTTTATCATCATGATAATGTTTAATATTTAAAGTTACGACAAAATAATTTGTTTTGGATTTTCGAACACTATAATTATGTTTGTCTTCTATGTTCGACACATTTGTCAGACAGATTAAAGTACTTTTGAAGAAATGTCATTTGTGTAAATTGTGTTCTTCTGAAATGAAAACGCCGGATCTTATTTTATAAAAGCTAACTCAAAGGTGTTTAATTAAGGAAATATGGAGTTCCTAATTACATTTCACTGATTGCATATTTTAATTATTACTCTTTAAGACAATGTGTTTAAAAAATAGAAGCGTTTTAAAATTTAATGAAATTTTTAACGGCCGAAAATGTATCCATTAGACCAGACGGAATTGTACGTTTAACGTTCACGAATATAATACCACATTTATTTGTGTGACAGAATGACGTCATAGGATGGATAGTATTTTCGATTGGTCGAATTAAGCTGTGATCCTGAATAGATAGGCTCACTCCAAGGGAAAGAGCAAAGAATTGTCGCTAGTATCACTAATTCCGTGATAACTATTACAAGATACACACACACTTGTACACACACACACACACACATATATATATATATATATATATATATATATATATATATATATATATATATATATATATATGTATTATAAATTAATTGATTTAAAATATGGTTTTTCCGCTACACAGTTTTAACCATGTTTCAAAAATGGAACGTCCGAATTTAATTTTGTAATTAAATTAAAGACATTAGTTCAATTTCATCCTCAAGCGAATTTTGGAATAACTTTTAAAATCACTGGGTTTTAAAGACACAGCTAAAATCAAAATTCACGTTTCCAAGGTTACAGATTAATTCAATTCCACTAGAGAGGGGTGTTTAGGTGTTCTTTATGTCTATATTTTGATGTATCCGTTATTAGCTACGTTTTGGTAGGGGGTAGGGATGTATTCTTCAATGAAATCTGACATCCGTTAAATGCATGTCGTCTGGATTTAAAAAAATGTTTTATTGTTAACGGCAAAAATTCTTACGGCATTTTTTCTATTTGTATATTTAAAGATTTTTTTTGGTGGGGGTTTTTCAGGTTAGAATACGTTTTATTTAACTACAATTTGAAAAATATTTTCACTGTTAATTTTTAATATACTATATTTCTTTTAAGAACAGGAATTATATCTCTTACTGTTCTTATATATATATATATATATATATATATATATATATATATATATATATATATATATATATATATATATATAACTCATTTGCTCGTCTTTTAAGTTTTGAATTAATTTACTCGTTGGTGTTTTTTTCTTTTGACTAGGCAGTGCGATGTTGATTGATTATTTTCCACCAACACGGATGTTTTAGTTTTTTTTTTCTTTTTTTACTGAATTTTTTTCCTGGAATCGGTTTGTTCAAATATATTTTTAATTACAAATTTTATTAGCCGTTTTTTCACACCGCCAGAATATAGGTATTACAATAATACTTAACATAATATATATATATATATATATATATATATATATATATATATATATATATATATATATATATATATATATATATATATATATATAGTACAGGTAATAGATCCGTTGGTATATAATACAAGTGGTTCATAGTAATATCAAATATTAAATCTGATCCACAAAAGAGCTCAATGTATTTATTATAACATATCATATATATCATGCAGTAAAAAAATCCAAAATTACCTCATGCCTATTTCAAAACCTGTGCAACCATGCGGCAGTCCTCTTCAGCCCAGGACTGAATTTTTTCTCGAAATGAGGGAGTTGGAATTTAATTTAGATAATAGTCCACGAAACAGCATAAGCCTACAGAAAAAGACGCCACATCTAGCTAAACAACCAGAGTTGGTGGTAGGGAGAGTGTGTCAGGTTTCTCGCTAAAGTGGAAGAGATCTCTAGAATCAACGCCGATATCTACTGTTTAAATAAAAATTCTAATGAAATCTCCGCCGGGTTTCCGTCCAAGGCTTGAATAGAACTGGTGCATGATGTAAAAATTTCAGATAGAGTTCATCTATAAAAGGGCAATATGAATAAAGAAAAAAGCAAAACGTTTTCTTAACGAACGCATTTCATAATCTGCGGGACTTTATCAAACCAAATGAGAGGATTTTTTTTTTGTAAAAAGATTTGTAGACAAGAACAAAAATGCTATCGTTTTTTTTCTAAAATTTCTAGGTATATCTATTTATATACCCACACTTTTCAATTCCGCTCATCAGGGGAGCTGAACCGTCAAAAATGTTATGGAGGAAAAGAAGTGACAAAATCCAATGTCTAATATATATATATATATATATATATATATAAATAATATGTGGTGCAATTCAATTTACATTATATGAATCATTCATACAAAAAACAGATAAAAACACAAACAATGTCACAGTTATTATCCGAAAGTTGCATGTCGGATCAGTTATTTTAATATCTGTCTGTGAGGCTAAAAGAGAACCAACTTCATATTAAATAAACGTCCTTTTAATTTAACAACTGTTCCAATTATTTTGTTCAACCCCTGTGTATATATATATATATATATATATATATATATATATATATATATATATATATATATATATATATATATATATATATATTCGCTACGACTTTAGAAACATACATTTCAAACGGTATATATTCATATATACAAAGAAAGAAAAACAGATTTCCGTGAATCGAAAAAATATACCAAATGCAATTAACACTTTTTAATTTTTGTTGTTATATGTATTTTATACATCTCTGTGTATATAAAAAATTGTATATGTATGCCATCACGCGTGATTTTAGAAATCATTATCAAAACGGAATGCACATTTTATCGAAGTTACAATAAGTTTGTCGTCATAATTTAACCCTCAAATGATCTTAGAAAAGTTGAAAATATTTGTTTTAAAAACAAAAAAGATCTACAGCACCTTCCTTGGTGAATTTCATCTTAACATCAACAAACTGGTTAGACATCTGGAAATGATTAGTATGAAAATAATTAGAGACACTATATCTATATTATTCAAATATATATATATATATATATATATATATATATATATATATATATATATATATATATATATATATATATATATACGTGTGTGTGTTTGTGTGAGAAAAGTGTGGGTATATAAATATAAATAAATATATATATATAATTATTTATATATTATATGCGCGGTACTTATTAGAAAGCGCTCAATATCAGAAATAGAGCTAACATATTTGGTTGGATTGATGTGAGTTTGTGACCCTGGGTCATACATATATATATATATATATATATATATATATATATATATATATATATATATATATACATGGGCAAAATGCAAAAACGTTAAATACTCGTGTAATAAATGCTATATAGCGCAGCTTAGATGTACACAAGGACGAAAATAAGGAGCACACAGTCCCTGTCGAAAATAACGGATATACATTGGTAGATTAAATCTAATAGATAATTGCATATTATTCTTTCCTTAAAGCAGTGTCTCTTCTTCGGGAGGGAATCAGTGTTATTACCTAGCGCCTGAAGCTTCCCGAAACAGAGAAGCGCCGAAGGAAGTGGACATCTGTTGAACGACTTTCCGGCAATCCAATATTAAACTTCATCTTTGTACAACATTCTGTTGCAAGGTGATTGTGGTTGGATTAGTGGCCATGATGATGGTTGAAGTTATTTCTGAATCACTGAAAATTTCTGGAACTGCAGAATAAGCGGTACGGTGATTGTAGTTCGAGTAATTTTACGATTAGTAGTTCAACTGTCATTCTTTACGACAACAAATGTTGGACGATTTCCTCAAAGATGAAGAAGAGACTCGAGGCGAAAGAGATGTGGTTCTACAGAAGGATGCTAAGGATATCATGGGCCGATCGAGTGAGCAACGATGAGGTCTTAGAGAAGTTGCAATTATACTTAATATCAGGAAGATGCAGCTGAAGTTTCTGGGACACATAATGAGGAAGGAGGGCCTGGAGAATCTGATACTCACGAGTCGAATAAAGGGAAAGAGAGACAAGCGAAAAAGAGACAAGGGAAAACAACGCTTGACATAACTGGCGGACTTAAGGGAGTGGTCTGGGGGAGGAAACGGAGGGAAGGAACTTGTTGAGAGCAGCAAGGGATAGAGGAAGGTGGAGAGTCATGATTGCCCACGTCCTGAAAGGACATGGCACATAAAAAGAAAGAAGAAAGAAAGTAATAGATGTAGTCGCATTTGTAGTAGAAATGTTGGTAATAATGGTTGTAGCGGAAGTGTGAAGCTACATAAGTAAAAAAGCTCGAGAAAATTAAAATTAAAAAAAAAAGAAATTCAAATGTGAAGAATTAGCCCCCAAATTATTTCATTCGGTAGAGCAAAATAAAAATTGCTAGCTTTTGAGAATTTAGTGCTGTTCTAAAATCACTTTGAATAAGGGCGCTGAATACCATTTTCGTGACAGTGATGGTCTAATTATGGTTGTTACCGTTATGAGGATGCACAGGAGCGTAATGGCTTGCGGCTAGGATTGAGGAATCGGAGAGGCGAGTTTGAATTCCCGTCCAGCTCCTTACATTCATACCCTTCGGAAAGGTATGAATCCAATTCTCCTTCCCCAGCTATTGTCAAGTAGTAAGACAGAGAGGGTTCCATAGCCTTCGTTGAAAACCAGTCTACTGCAGAAATAGATGGTAAAAATCTTCTACCTGGGCAGTTATCAATCAAAAGAAGCATTATCGCCCAAGTGGGTTCTGTAGCCATGGAGAGCAACCGGTCTTGAAGTCCGCTTGCCTTCCATAGAACCCACTCAGAAGGAGAATTGAAAGTCTGAATTTAAAACTGCATGTAGCCCTGACAAAGCACATAGCTAGAGGAAATGATATTTGTCATTGACTACTATGATGCTGTAGACATCACGCTTACGGACAAGGATACGTCAGCCTCCCGAGGATATGTCTATGGTTATAGCCATGTAAATAATAGGACAAGCTGTGGTACTGGATTAGATATTTAAGGTAGCCCATCTTTCTTCACTAAGGCAAAACGTGTTACCACCCCCAGTCAATTATGATTGCGAGGTTCTCGTCATAATGATTTGAAGATCAGGAAAAGGAAAATCATGTCTTGAGTAGCGTTAGAACATAGGAGAATTCTTATTTATTGGAAAAAGTAAGATCATGTAAAGTTTCTTCTTTTGTACACTACTTTCCGAGTATCATGGTACCTGGAATGAAAAATAGATAATGTTTTCGTTCGCCACTTAAACATTTATCAAACAAAGAACCAAGAAATAATTATATGCTGAAAGTCATCAGCCGAATATCGCCAGTATCTATACAGAGAGATCCCTCCGTAATACACTGACAGTTCCATGACGATGAATAGGAAACCAGAAATAGATCTATTAGACAACAGATGAAATTTTGGATCTGATTAGGCCCCCAGATAAAGAACAAATGGTGTTAGCCTTGTGGAGAAGACAGGATGCCTTTAGTAATGTTCACATACTACAAAGCTCACGAGCACTTCGACATTTTTCAATGGTTAGCAATCTTGTTTCGTGAGATCAATTACTTTGAGTTCGATACTTAGTGGATGCACGTTTTCGGTCTTGTGCCACATCTAAATTACGCTTAGAAAATCCCCATAATACAATCCTCAAGAACCACTTGTGGTAGAGTGTTACCTAAAGTTGTGTGTGATATTAGCGTCAGGAGATGATGCATGAACTGAAACATACGAGTATATGAAGGTTAATACTGTGGTGAAGGTGAAACGTGCCGGGAAGCATCCACAGGAAATTCTGTTCCAAAACATGACCGTTCTTTTTAGTAATTTGTTGATCTTACTTCTTGCCAACGGAATACGGAGAGAATGAAGTTGATTCAACTATGTGGATGAAGCAAGTCGGGTTATAGTATGTATCTGAATTTGTCACAATAAAGCGTGAAACATGTCTAAACTTTTGTAACGAAAGTATCGAGAGTAGCGGCAGGGACGCGACGTTGCGTACGTGGGTAAGGGTCTGTAGGGTGGAGAATGAGTCAAATGGTGCTATTATTCTTGATAAGAATATATAGTGGAAACACCAGGTATCGATCGTGTAGAAAACATACTGAATCGTGGATATGTTTTTGTCAACAGAAACAGAATAATATCTATAAATGCACGTGAAAGTTCCTAATACAGACTCTACATCATCGGAGCAAACGTCAGATAAATGGAAATTGAATAGTTTTAAGTGTTGTGAAATGTTTTAAATAACGTAAAGTCAAGAAAACATCTACAAAGCGAAAGGTAAAAATAATTTTTTAAAATGTCAAAATTGCTTGGTTTTTGACCCATTAATGCCTACCGAAAAATCCGTTATTAATATTATAAATTAAAATGATGATTCGGCATTGAATAACGGTTTCTACATTCATTTCGGTATTAATGAAAAAATTATTAAATTAATCCGATATTAAATAAAAATTTATAAAAAATCCTGTTATATTTATGGAATATTTCTACCCTCTGTCCAATTCTTAAGAAGGCGGGTCTTAATTGCCTACTCCTTGTTTCTGTTATGTAGTCATTCATAGCGATTTACCAAACATAGTATACATATAGTACAAGGTCGAAAGTACGGTGCCCCCAGTGAGAATCGAAATCTAGCGAAACAAGCTTGCTGGCCATTACACCACGTGCGTCGGATTTTCGTAAGCGTAGTTTACATGTGACACAAGGCTGAAAGTATGGAGCACCAAGTCCGTATGGCTGTCATTACTCAGTGGTAATTGATCTCGCGAAACAACCTTGCTAATCATTACATAACATCTAAGTGCCAAATGATTTTCTAAGTGTAGCTTAGATGTGGCACAAGGCCAAAAGTGTGCAGCACCCAAATCACTACTCACTACTAAGTCGTAATTGATCTAGCGTGACAAACGCCGAAGTGCCAAATAAACCCGCATATGTAGAAAGATTAATCGTTCATTTTTTCTTCTTTATTTATAACTGAAACTGTTATTGTTTTATATCTTAATTCTGACAAGTCTCCAGGTTTTAATAACCAGGAAAATGCTTAGAACTTAAGTCCTTTTAATTTAAAATATCTTTTATTAAAGATTAAATAAAATAAAATTTTAAATAGGATTAAATATCGAAGATTTTTCAAACAAATTAAAATGAAAAGTCGATTATTATAATCTGTAGTTGCTTATACAGTATTTACATTATTCGGACTTTTGTCCTCATCTTTGTCGCCATATTTATCCCAACGTTTCGGCTGTTGTACGCTGGTTGGTTGGTGGTTGGAATTGCGATCACTGGGGTAGACAGTTCTAGTTCCACGTGGACTCGCCATTATCACCAGCAATGGCGAATATATATATGGAATACTTTGAAGAAATGGCATTAGAATCTATATCTCTAAAGCCAACTATATGGTTAAGGTACCTAGATGACACCTTCATACTCTGGCCACACCAGGAAGATGTCCAGGTTCTACTGGACCATGTGAACTCAATAAGACTTTCGATACAGTTCACAATGGAGAAAGAGAGTAACAACACACTCCCATTCCTGGATGTTCTAATATCTCGAACAGAGCATGGGTTCAAGACATCCGTATACCGTAAACCAACATTCACGGGACAGTACCTGAATTTCAACTCCCACCATCCATTCAGCGTAAAGAAAGGGATCGTCCGTTGCTTACAACACCGAGCAAAAGTCATAAGGTGCGACCCAGAGACTTTAGTTAAAGAATTGATCAGTATAAGTAGTACCCTACAACGTAACAACTACCCTGGGTACATGGCAGCAACCCCCCAAAACTGGGATAGGCGGGTACAATAGGAGGAGGAGGACAACAACACTCAGAAAACAGTCAGCCTGCCTTGTGTGAAGGGGTTATCAGAGAAAATACAAAGTATCTGCGGTCCATATAACATCAGGACAACCTTCAAGAGCTTGGCAACACTTCGCAGATATCTCTCTCGTGAGAGAGATATCTGCGATATCTCTCGTGAGACCCCCCATAGAGGAGAACATGACTAAAGACTGTGTGTACGCTATCCCGTGCAGCTGCGGAAAGGAATATAAAGAAGAGACAGGCCGCCCCCTCAAGGTAAGGCTTCAAGAACACCAGAAAGCTGTAACGGGAGGGGAAGTAGAAAAAGCAGGTGTGGCTGTCCACATATGGAGAGAGAAGGGAGATCAGCATCCCCTGTGGGATCATGTTGAGATCATAGATAGGGAACACCATTAGAAAATTCGTAAACTTAAGAAATCAGCACATATGCTAGGCCACAAAAATCTCCTGAGCCGACCAAGCATAGAAATAAATACAATATGGGAACCAGTAATAAGGAGTGCCAGAGAAAATTAATGATAACAAAATTGCAATATGAGCTCTGGTAAAAATATGCAATGATAACAGCAAAATTGCAATATGAGCACTGGTAAAAATGGTTGCTGAAAACATTAGGTTTATAATACCCAGAAATTCATACCCAGATCTCCTCAAGGACACATGGCACAGTGGATAAAGGCGTTGGTTAGATCCAGTGACAGAACACAAAGAGTGTGAGTTCAATACCTTGTTAAGGCAATGGAGAACTTTCAGAGGGAAAATTAACAGGAGATAACTGACATCAATCAAACATGGCACGTGGAACTAGAACAGTGAAGGAAATAAAGGGTTCAGTTCGAAATTCCAACCGCCTGAAGAAGGCCGTTGTGATAAATATGGCGACAAAGATGAGGACAATAGTCCGAATAATGTAAATAATTTACATAATACCTCATCTCAGAAATATAGACATACTCTGTAGTTGCTTATGTTGGAAAAAAAGTTTTATCGACGCCAAACAAGATTGACAGTCTACTTCTTCTTTATGTACCGTGTAACCTCAGGACAATTTCCAGTCTTATAATAAATTTTGTCTAATTGTTATTTTCTTCAAATCCTTCTCCGCCATCTATTTAGTCAAGCTCAGTAAGTGTTTCATGCGTTGTATTCCTATATCCGTTTTGCCTTCCTTATGTCCTGTGGGTATCAGATTTTCCAAGCCCTCTTGCAAGGTTGGTGCAAAAATAATGACGTAATAATGTCGTTTTATGACAAAAAACGACATAATTACGTCATTATTTTTGCACCAACCTAATATCTGCTAGAAATTTCAACGATCTCTTCTTGATGTTAAGTATAAGTTTCCTTTTTCTTTATATTTTCTGTAGCCAGGTTCAAATTACAGTCTAGATCATCGTGCTCAATTAAAGCACATGAAGAAAAAAAAACAAAACGCTTGAATCCATCTTTCTCCACCTTGCTAGGGTTTGCTAGAAGGACATAAGAGGCTCTCAAACTTTGGGTAGCAACCAGCCTAGGCAACAGAAAACCCTGAATTCAAAACCAGATTGAATGATGATTTCCGTCAAGTTAACTTGCCCTAGGCACACTTGGTGTACAACTCTTATCGATTTGGAGGCTCTTAACTTAATGTGACACTAGAGCATCCTCTGGAATGAGAGAGAAATAAAGAAAGCGTTCCCGACATATAATTATATAATGCATTATACAACACCACATAGCAGAGGTTAAAATATACTATCGGGCTTGGTGGTAATTCCACAGATATATAATAGCCATATTCCGTTTATCAGTAACTTGTATATGCATTCCTGATAGGAATTTATTACTTTTATTTATCACATTTTAATGCAGTATAGGCTCTTATGTTCAGTTACTGGTTGTTTTCTGTAGTTTGGTTCTAATAGCTTATAAAGATTATCTGCACTATTTTCAGGGCAATATGAAATTATTATTAGAAAGAACGAAAGTAACGACTTGTATGTTTCATAAATCCAGTCTGTTCGTCAGGTAGTTATAAATCCTATCACTGATAATAAAACAGCTGGTAATATCATAAATTTCGTCGACATGATTGGTCATCGAGATGATATATTGTTACTGTCGCATATTGATTTATGTTGTCAGCATATCGTCCTTGCACAGAAAGTGAATTTACTGGCCCGGTTCTTGGCTGGGGTGTTTGCACACTCTTTCTGCCAAGCGAACAGGCCGGTTTTCAAATAAAGTTCAGAGCCGGAATATTGAATGCTGCTTTTCACAGAAGACAGACAATAATTTCACACCATGAATCATCCATAGCCGTTCATTTTATTTGCTACTATAAATACTGTAAATAGGAACTCCTTACAGTCTGTAGATAATGAAATAAAAACTGTCGGAGTAATGAATTGCAGTTCGGATCGAGGAGCTGAAATTGAATTCCAGTCGAGTTCATTACATTCATGTGCTAATACTCTTAAGAAAGGTATGAATCCATCACCCTCCCTTGCCATTAAAAAGGTAAATAGTAGTATAGACTGAGTCCTATATCCTTGATTCCAGGCTAGGAGAACGTAAACTTAATTCAAACTAGCCTGGAGAGGGATGGTCTCCGTCGGTCTATCTTGCCCAAGACTTTTACTATGGCTGCAGTACAAGTGGTGCCCCTATGACACTTACGGGAATGGTGATTCGTGACATACTCTAAGCTTTGTGTATTATTGATGAAAGATATCTATACTTTTATTGGACGATAAAATTCTAATATTGTTTTTATTTTCACCTTTATGAATGTCATGGTCGATTTATTTTAAACAGACAGTTTTCGATTAGTTTCTAGGTTAAGATAAATGCATGAACGTTTTCCGTTGAAACAAACATTCGTAGAATTTTTAATTAAATTTGAAGTTCAATGTTAACCAGTTTGTATATAGATTTATTCAATCACATAGGTGCCGTTTTGTTCGGATAAATTTCCATTTATTCAACCTTATGTGTCATTTTATTCCACTACCATTGAGGCAAGAGCATGATTCCCAGAAGTTGGTATTTCTTAGGTTAATGGACTACTTTATTTGGTTTTAGCGGGTTCCAGGGAATAGGGGTTCTTCACATAAAGATTATTTTGGAAGGGTCTAAATTATTGGAAATTTGAAGGGGCAAATTCAGGCGAATAAAACAAGCGTAGAAGGACAGTTGAAAATATTGTTTCAGGGCCTGCAAAGAGACGTGAAGCTTGGCTTTGTCCAGATGAAAAAAAAAACCTCACACTCCCCCGGCTTTTCTTAAATTGCTGTATTTAAACGGTCCGAATGCAAACAGTATTTGTCAGAATTCAATGTATGAGTTTTTTTTCGAAATATACAGTTAACATATAACCCCATCAGATAAACAATATCAACTTATTCGGATACAAACCGGCATTTTATTTTCCCGGAAACATTTCTTGCTTCGGATTGTTGTAGAAAATGGCAGATGTTAATATAGGTACCCCCACGAGATCGCTAAAAAAAAAGAGCATAGCATGATGAAAAAGTCACCAAACTTGACGAAAACAAAATTTTATCGTCTAATGTTTGTGTTATTATTAAAAGGAAATATCGAAGTATTTTGGGGGTATTTCTTTTTTACATTTTATTATCGTTCCTCGCACGTCCGAAATTTTCGTTAAAAATCCCTTTTTTTTATTTTACATTTTTTATTCAACAAAATTAATAGATGGCAACCATTTTTTTCCATTTTATAAAAAAAATGAAAATCTCAGTTTGAAATTCTTTTAAATATCAATTATCATTTTTTGAAAACTTATTTTAAGAAAATCAGAAATTATAATGTTTATTTAAAATATTTTGAACCAAGATTAACTTAGCTTCGACGCCGAAAATATGTAATTTTAAAATAAAAAGAAGGTCATGAACTTTCGCGTCACTTGACAGGTGATGAATGACATATTGACGGATTCCGTGAGGATATTTTGTTCTACGGAAGGAGAAAAGTGAAATTATTTACATTTATACATAATGTACATATGCCTACTTTATACATAAGCGTCCATTATTTTTCCTGTTAAATTGTGGAAACCCCAAACGACACAAGAATCCGAGTGTTTTCAAGTGCATTGCAACCCTCCTATGAGATATGAGATGTATCTCATTAATGTTCACTGTGGTGTGAATTGTCTTATTCTTAATCATCCTTTTGATTTGGACATCATAAACAACTGCAGGCGTACCATAACGTTTAAGTTTTCCAGATCCGACTTGCCAAATTTGCTTTTTCATGAACCACTGCAGCCGGACTATAACGTTTATGTCTTCCAGATCCAAATTTAAAACTTTGAATCTAATAGTCTATTTTAAATTAAAACTCCAACGTCTGGCAACATATTCTTAAAAGACATATATCTCTGTTGCTGGTAGTACAGTGTTTGTTTTTCCTTTTCGGAAGTAAACAAAAAAAAAATCTCGTTTTCATCCATTTTTACTTTTAACTTAAAGGCATTTGAAATTCACAATCTACAATTTAATTCAAGTGTGTGTAACGCCTTAAACCAAAAAAGAATTATTTACTTTATAAGACTGGCACAAGACCAATTTAATGGAGTTTAAATATGAATTTTTGGAATTTATATTTTTAGTCATCCAAATGTATTAATTGAAAATTACAATGTTCTTTGCTGTCAATACTTAGATTATGTGATTCTGACAGATTTAAGTAAATACTGAATGACAGTTGCCGAGAAAGTAGCAAAATTGTAAAATAATTTTCTTTCCAAAGCCGGTGATAACAATCAAGCGCTAACGATCAGGAACAATGGAAATTCTACTGGCAGTCCAGTAATTGGTATTGGTAAACTAAAAAGGAGAAAGAAAACAGAATTGTACGCCATCGTTTCATAAAATATGTAGACCTCTTTTGCTCCTTCCATTATTTGGTGGTTTCTTATTCTGGGAAATTTATGGTTACGATTGTCAGTGTGACAGACGAATGTTGTTCCTTGCCAAACTTTTGATCTATGCCTTTGAATTGGAAATGCTCTTTCTTTAATGATAATATGAAGAAAGAAGACACATCATTAATGATTGAATAGTCGATACTTCTGATGATTGTTTTCTGACTAATTGGATTATTGTTTTTGTGAGGTAAGCGCACGGCAAAAAGAAAAAAAAAAGAAAAAAAAACGGGGAAGGAATAAGGATAATATAATGGTGATCAGAGAAGTGTCCGAAAATTACAGTAAATAGAGGTCACACTCATCTTCTTAATCACTGGATCATAAAAAACGACCAAAAAGTCCCTCGTTACGTGATTAGCGTGGATAGAATTCGGAGAGAATTTAGATTTTGAAGAAGACGATAGTAATGAGCTCGTGGGTCGACTGAAGTTGGAAATGGACATTTTTACGAAGTTTGGTACTATCTGTTTCAGGAAGCGACCTAGCAGGTATAATTACTCACCCGCTGCCCCACGCAGAAAGAAAGGCCGAGTTTTAAAGTGTGGGCGGGTGATTTTTCAAGGTTAGCTTGGATGTGGCACAAGGCCGAACGTAAGGGGCACCCAGTGAAAATCGAACAAACTACTCATTCATAAATGCTTTAGCGAAACAAGTTTGCTAACAATTACACTACCACGAGGTGCCCCAACCTACCACGTATAACTTATGGAAATACAAACGCATAAGTATTTAAAAAGAACAGGTAGCAACAGTAAAATTAGCAGTATGAAGTATATTGAATAATTGAAGAATAATACATTTTCTTATAGTAATAGAAAAACAGTGTAACCCGGATATAAGAGAGTTGTCGGGACCGGAGAAGACGTCTCTTATATCTGGGTTTCTCTTATATCCGGGTTTGGTCTATTTTGTTTAGGTAAGTATGGCTCTAATTTGGGATATTAGGCTGGTGCAAAATAATGTCGTTTTTTCACATATGCTATTATGTAAGAAAATGACATTATTTTTGCACCAACCTAATATATATATATATATATATATATATATATATATATATATTATAATCGTTTTTTTTTTCGAAAATACGATTCCATCGCGACACAGAAAATTTCGATGTTTTGAAACTGACTGAATAACGAACGTACACATTTATTCGCAGGCACTCCCACCACCCCCTGAACTTAACCTGACTTTATAAGTAACATATATTGGATACATAACCTGTCTAGAGAAATTAAAACTCTATGAACCCTAAATTAAAACAGATTTTCATTTGAACCTTAACAAATCATAATATCAATCTGCGCTTATAAATTAAGTAAATTTCTTAGAAAGTCATACCTAGTATAGCTTGACAATTGGAACGAGACTATGGATTTTAAGTTTAATTTTAATAATTAAATTCTATACATTTAGTTTCAGTTTTAAGACATGATTATAATATTTTGCTCTACTGTTTGTATCGAGCACTTGTTTTTTTAAATAAAAATAATTGCTAAGAATACCGGATTATAAATCTTACTTTTCTTTCCTATTATTTTAATATATATATATATATATATATATATATATATATATATATATATATATATAAAATGTATGACAAAGTGGAAAAAATTATCTTGTAACGGGTTTTCTCCATTAGGACCTCATCGAACTATAGAAAGAAAAGAAAAATAATCGAAATGAAAAGGGGTAGTTAAAAAAATATCCATTTATTCCTCGTTCCTGCGCATATTTAATCGCAGCAGCATAACTAATTTAGTCCGAGGATGTCCTAAAGGACTCACTTTCCACTTCGCCATGCATTTTTACCAATATATCGTTATCATATCGAGGAATGCATTAGTAATAAAATGGCGACATAAAAACAAATTCAAATTTTCGTAATATAGGTTTTACTTAATTAGCTATTATATTTCTCCAGCCTTTCAAATTTAGAGATGTATAACTATTTCCACTTTTTTTTATTCCAATCTTAACACTATAATTAATTTTATCATTTTTAAAAATTTTGAATTGTTCTAAGAACTCTATTTTATTTTACCACTTACATATCTTTATCTATATATTTTAACGTTGTTTTCGAATTTAACTTTGTATTTTTAAGTATAACCTTGTATTTTTAATAGAAATTGTTTTTAGATGTATCTTATTTTTAGATTTTAGATTTTTTCTTTACAATGTTATTTTTAGATATATTTTTCTTATTTTATTATATTTTGATTTTTTATATGTTTATTTTAAATATAACCTATTCATTTTTATAATCATTTTTTAAATATAATTTTACTTATTTTTACATATCATTTTTTAAATTTTAATTATTCTTTATTTAAAACTTATTTAATTATATCTTATATTTAAATATAACGTCTATTTGCGATATGATTTTTTACTTCTAAGTATGATTTTGTTTTTTTGAATATAACTTAATCTATATATTTTAAAACACTTTTTATTCCTATCATAGTGTTAAATTAACATTTTATTCTTCATACAACCCTAATGTAATGTCATAAGCTTAATATCCTGGTTTAATTTTATAAAACGGCTTCCCTTTAAGAGTCCGTTTCGTCTGACTGAAACATTGAAACGGATAGATTCTGTATTAGTTTTTCGACGTAGTCTTTTTTCAGCTTTCACAGTTAAATTTCTATTTCCGACACGAAATATATATATATATATATATATATATATATATATATATATATATATATATATATATATATTGTCATCCACAGACAGACTGTTTTACTGCATCACAGCTCATCAGTTTGATTAGTATCACACAACTAGTATCACATATTATTTTATTCTTCCACAGATATACTGCTTTGCTGTATCACAGCTAATCAGTGTGACTAGACGTCCGGTTGCCTCTAGCTAGGACCGAAACCCGGCTGAATTGGTGTCAACTGGAGAATCTACCCCTAAACCGTTGACGCACGGCAGGGATGAATGTGAATTAATTTAAGCGTATTAATTTTTAGATAAACATGCCAGTCACTGAGAGAATTCGATCCGTTTTATCGAAGAATATTGCATATATATATATATATATATATATATATATATATATATATATATATATATATATATATATATATGTACAAATTAAACGACCCATTCGAAGCCCTGGAAATATTACGGTTATATTAGATAACGCTAATCTGTAAGTGAAAATCAATGATTTTTTTTCAGAGATTTAGTGTGAACGTAATTAGATGAATGTAGAAAGATTATTACTAGTCAATTTTTATATAATTTTTTCTAATGCCTAAGCTGTCCAGATGATTTCCTACAATTTGCCTACGTCAGAAACAATGGATCTGTTCAGGGCATGTTGAATAAGGAATGGCTGCTTCAGTGTTCATTTGACCGAGAAGTGATTAATCATTGCCGCAAGCGATTCGTAAGTTGTCATTAAAATTTATGTAACGGATGGTCGTTGAAGGCCAGTATCGAATTGTCTTTATTGAGCAGTTTTCTCTCAATAAAGAACCAGCCACCCAACACAAAATTAATTTAATTATTGGGTCTTCCATCTGACAAAGATGAATTTTGCCTACTAATGCATGGGCGCGCCTGTTGAACAAAAGCTTAGAAGAAAAACTTGATCGATATTAATTTCTAATATATTTATCATTCCACTTCTCATCAATTATACGTAGATGTATATGCATCTGTGTCTTTCTAAGCAGGTCTATATCTCCTGTTGCCAGGTCCAAAAGTATCTACGAGGCCTTGCGGGTGATGAATCGACCTTTTTTTTCCTTCTAACTATCGGTTATTTAATAAAACTTATATTACTAAACAATTATTATTATTTTTTTAAATTCTTAGAATCTAAAAATATTTTCCAGATTCAAATAACTTGTAAAGTGTTAGGAGGCCGGAGAAAATCAATCACTCAATCATAGATGTACCTGAGGCAAGGTGATTACGTTGAGTCTCAGCGGGAATTTATCTTATTATTTTCGGTCAGTGTTTTTGATCGCTGATATAAGTTGACGGACGCTGTGCATTTGCGATTATAAAACCACCGAAAAGCTTTTCAAAATTCATAATAAATTCATTCAGATTATTTAGGAGAACTGCACGAATAATAAATTAAGTAGAATCTAAATCTGCCAGTCCGTGTGTTTTTGATTTGAAGAACCCAATTTTCGTCCTGAATTGGAATGTCGGTCCAAATCGGTCTTTTGGCCAGAATTATAGCCCGGATAAAATTAAAGTGAGGTTTTAAAGTTCCATGGAGTGAACTGAGGAATTTAAAGTTATTTCTTCAAAATTATCAGGAGCTAAATAAAAATAAAAAAATATCTGTGCAGAGTGGGATTTTTAAGCTAGTTAAATATACATTCGATTGAATACTTACAGTTAATCTATTTCGGTAATGAAAAAGAAAACATACAAAGCCAAAATCTAGAGTCAGTATCTAAGTACTGTCTCCTGTAAAGTTCTCATAAGTATGCAGTTTAGTGAAGGAAATATACCCCCTATCATGTGTAGAATACTTCCCACATATACAATCTAATTTGCATATCACCACATCTCCGGTACCTTAGGGGCTTTATGCACTTGCTATATATGCTACGTCTACGAACGACCCCAGGTGCTGTAATGGTTGTCTTAAATTGATTGCCTCGATTCATCTTTGGGGATCTCGGTCTTACCGAATTTTCTTCATTTGGAACTTACTCATGTTCCTCGTCATCCCCTGATACACTCGGATTCACTCTCAAATTCTTGGTGATCATCCCGATCCCTATCTTCTGCACCAGGCTCTCCCTCCATTTCAATATTTTTAGGCCCTGTTTGTAATCTAATCAGGCCTTCATGAGCTAAAACACCATGTACATTTCTTGTTAATATGACTGGATTACATCATCTTTGCACTAAAACTTGTGCTTTCTCGGGATTCGATTCATTATTCCTTTTGTCCCATACATTCTCATTTGTTGAGAAGTTCATGGTTATTTGGGCTCTAATTTGCCTTCCCTTAATGCCGAGGTGATTTGTGTTCTAACTGCATCGGGGATGCTCCTGTAAGTTAAAAGCAATCTTAGATAACTTTCTAGGCAGCAATTCACTGGAGAGAATGCTTTCAATCTAAATTTTATCGAATAGACCATCCTCTCCGCAATTCCATTTGACTGAGGACGGTATTTGGGTGTTTTTATAGCCTACATCCAATTCGTGTTAACCATGCACATAAGCTTTCTTCAACAAACTCTGGTGCATTATCCGACACCAATCTCTTAGGTACTCCGTTCCTCGAAAATTCATCTGCTTTATAGTACTTGCTTTTCTATCCAAAACTAACCACTTCAGGCCAACCTGAATATGAATCTACTGCTATGAAAATAGGCGTTTAATGTATCCATGATCCATGTATACTCTTATCTGTGGCTACTTCTGTTTTGGACATGAATGTATCATTGAACACTTGGGGCATTTTCTGTCATAATCGTCCACGGTCGCGTATACCCGGCGACTAGGCTTATAGTTTTAACGTTAGTTGTGTGCTTAACACACCACCATATATGACGCCGTGTATTGCTTTAATAACACCTTTTCTTAACGATTTTGGTGGTACAATAAGAACTCCACTATATTTAACTACTCTTTCAATTGTCAATCGGTGCATTACTCCCTTAAAAAGGCCTTTCTGACATAGAGCAATTGATCCATACATTATTCCACATTCTACTCAGTATTCTAATAACTCCTGGGTTTCAAACTTGAGCCGTCTGAAGAATAATACATGTTTCTCCCCAGTGCAAAATTCGTTTTAGTATTCTTGTTATTAAAATTCAATCTTGACAATGCGTGTACGTGTGAAATGGCATTTCCTTTTCTATGCATAATGTCTAAATCGAACGCCATAAGCTTAGTCGCCCACCTCAAAATTCTCGACGACTTAACTTTAGGCAACTATTCCTCAGGTTCAAAATGAACTTTAATGGTTTGTGGTCAGACTTTAGTCGAAATTTCTTACCCAATAACAAATCGTGCGTCTTTTTAGCACTCCAGACAGTTGCCAGCGCTGATTTTTCAATGTTAGGATAATTCGTATACGCTGCTGTCAAATTTGTGAACAGATACATAACAGGATGTCTCTCTTGTGATAGGATCGCTGCTATGGCGCGTTCGCTAGAATAAGTATTAGGTTGGTGCAAAAATAATGACCTAATAATGTCGTTTTTTGACGTTAAAATTACGTCAAAAAACGACATTATTACATCATTATTTTTGCACCAACCTAATAGTTATTGTGAGTTCTTTTCTCGGGTTTTTAAGCGCCTCCTTTAGTTTTTGAAGGCCACCTCTGGCGTTCACTCCACTGAAATTCATTATTCTTCTTTCTCAAGTTCGCAAAAGGTTCAATCATGTCGCTTTATCGAGGTATATATTTATTATAGAAGTAAGTCAAACCCAAGAAAGTTTCTAACTCTAATATTTTGGTGTACTTATTTCTGATATTTTGCTAATAAGTCTGTTTTCTGGCGAGATCGTCTCTTTATATATTCGATACCCTAAGTATGAAATTTACTCGCAATTAAATTTACACTTATTTACATTATTCAGACTATTGTCCTCATCTTTGTTGCTATATTTATTTCAACGTTTCGGCCGTTGTACACTCCGGCCTTCTTCAGGTGGTTGGAATGTCGAACTGAACCCTTTATTTCACTCACTAAGGTAGACTGTTCTAGTTCCACGTGCCATGTTTAATGGATGTCAGTCATCAGTTATCTCCTGTTAATTTCCCTCTGAATGTTCTCCACTGCCTTGACCAGGTATTGAACGCACACTTTTTGGGTCTTGTCACTGGATCTAAACAACGCTTTTATCCACTGTGCCATGTACATAATATCTCATCTCAGAAATATAAACAAATTTACACTTATCTTGATTAATTGTCATGCCTGCATTACCCAGTCTGCTCAGAACCAGTTACGTTTTATTCTTTAGCTCTTACTCAGAACGAGCACCAATACCCATGTCACCATGATAGAAAATAATGTGTGATACCTCTTCTAAAACTTTCAGTAGCCTTTTGGAATATGTGGCTAGATGTTGTAATTCCTAATGGATCCACTTTAAAGACCCAGAGGAGTGTTTACTATGGTGACTTCTTGAAAATGGTCGTTAATTTTAATCTGATTATACGCCGACTTCAAGTCAATCTTGGAAAAATTTCGTGATAGCAATCTCCTTACAGGCCGTTTCAATATTTGGCAACTTCGTAGTCAACAAAAATTCGTAAATGTCCATTGGTTTTGCGTATGGCCACGATAGGAGAAATCCATTTTCTACCTGCCTGGCTGACCTTCACCAATATTCCTTGTTCAATCATTTTATTAAGTTCCGCCTTAATCACAGGCAGAAAGGGAGCCAGAAGTTTACGCGATTGAAAATATACGGTTGGTTATTTTCATTGAGTCGAACACTCGCTTCATAATCCTATAAAATCCAATTATCGGTTCTTCATATTTTGAGGTGTATTCTTAATACGTGAACACAAAGGGGAACATGATCTTCTATGCAGTGCGCAAGTGTAGAAGGATATTAGCGAAATAATCGGATTTAAACAGTGCTACCCGTTTAATAAGTGGGTAGGTCTTAACTTCATATATGCAAAGTTATAATATCTAAACGATGATACATCTTATTTTTGAAATTTGCCAATAAAAAATGTCAAGGTTTTTGCTTCAATTTCTGCAACCGTGAGAGTCACTCATCTCGCCGAATGAAGGGCTCGCATGTTGCTAGCTTTCCATGCTGAAAATACAGTGTATGTTCAGCAAGGAAGGAAGTCCGCGATTGATCTATGTATATTGGGACGAGTAGCGGAAATAGCGGACAAGGATTCGGCGACGTTCGTCTGCTCCGTGAGGTGAGACGAGCGTTTGCAGCTGATAAGAAAAGGGACAGTCACTTATTTGGCTTGTAGGCTCTCGGTGTGGTAATCTTGCTCAAGCTACGAATTATATTTTTTAAAGGATTGCGTTTGGAAGCCGTTGGTGTGATAGCGAATGTCAGTGGGTTCAAGTGCCTATTGTAATTCTTTGTTGCCCTTTCATTTACATCACTATATCATCATTCCTATGACTGGATGCGGAAGGTAATGTTTCTGTACAGCTAGGCAGTTCTGCTCATATATCTGGGCTGAGAGCCGGATAGCAAGCGTAGCTTATTTTAGGAAATAATACCTGGTGCAAACCATCCCTCTCCAGGTCAAATCACAGTCGAGGTCCACAAACATGAAGTGACGTATTTATGACTGTTGATTCATTTAATCTTATTAATACTACTTACAAATGTCATTCCATTAAGAATGTAGTTGATTATGGATCTCCACAAATTATTTAAATTAATATATGTGAATTGCCATGATTCTTGTGTAAGTAAATGCAGTGGTTTCACCTTGTCTTCTACATGATTTTAAATTTAGGCTTGACTGACTTCCACCTAGACTGGCTATCAACCAAACCTTGAAACGGAGCTATAGTCTGGTATTTAACCTGTAGATGTGGATGGGATATGGAATCATGCCATCCACAATGGCATTTGCGAAAAATTGAATACAACAGATTGAGCCGGAATTGGAACATGGCTCGCTGGTCCCACTTTCCAGCACGATAACTGTTATACTACGCGCAATTTAGTACTACTAATACTACTGTTAGTATTATTACTAATAATACTAATAGTAGAACAAATAAAAACAACATCAACAATAATAAACACAAGGATAAAGCGAATGGGATTATTTTTCGAAATAAATAGAAAGCGACATCTTATCAGCGAATGTATCAAGTTTGACGAGAAAGAATAGAAGATTCGAAGTCAATAGTTGGAGGTGATCGATGAAGATGCGTAACAGCGACTATATTTTCGCTACACAGATTAATGGAATACAGATCAGAATTTGTCATAGAGAATGAAACCAAAACCTCTTGGACCTTGGAATACAAACAGATTATCCAGGGCAAGTGACCAGTTTCAGAAAAAGAATAACAAATGAAATCGTTAGAAAACATAGCGAACAAAGATGAGAGGATTTACCACTTACGGAGGAAGGTGAGAGAAGCGATAGAATTCAGCGAGTAGACTAATTGATATAGATAAATAAATAGATAAGTAAATGGATAACAGAACAAAGAAAAGAGAGTTGCTCCTTCTTCTATGTGCCGTGTATCTTCAGGATGTGGCCAAAAAAATATCCCCATATCTTCCTCTTTTTATTTTTAGCTCTTAGTAAGTTTTGCTTTTTGCTGTGTCTAACAATCGCTGTACTGCTAACCAATTACAGAAGCTCGTTTGTTAGTTTATTTATTGTTTTCCTCTGTCGCTCTTGCTTACAGAAATTCCAATGTGTGACAAATATTCCAGGCACCTTTTCATATATTGGAAATTATTTCTCTCGTTAAAACTTTATGGTTATTCACATGTTCAGGTCATCCAAGACAAAAGTAGTATTTTTGCCTATGATATACGTCTATTCTTCACCGGAAGTCTACCTGGTATTTCTTCCACGCAATCGAGGCCATACTTCCTGCATAGATTCCCAGGGAATTGTGAAGAATACTGTGTGTTGTTGTTGTTGATGATATTATTATTATTAATAACTAGAATACTGCTAAGAATATAAAGTATATCAGCTATCACCTCATTTCCAGTGTCTTTCTTCGATTACCCTTGGTGCGAAAACACAATAATAATAATAATAATAATAATAATAATAATAATAGTAATAATAATAATAATAGGTAGTATCTTCTTCGGAACCATATTTTAGTTGTCTCGCGTCTTTTCTTCACCTGGAATGAGATTGCCCAGCATCTACTTCCATATTCGTTAAACAATATTACGTAAAATGTTCGTACTATTTTCTTTGTTTCGTTCTTCTCTGTTTAGCTTTTGGAAAAGTATATTTTACTATTCGAATGCGCTTTTGTATATCGATGACACAATTCTTCTTACTATTTACATTATTCGGACTATTGTCCACATCTTTGTCGCCATATTTATTACAACGTTTCGGCCGTTGTACGGTCCGGCCTTCTTCAGGTGGTTGGAATGTCGAACTGAACCCTTTATGTCGCTCATTGGGGTAGACTGTTCTAGTTCCACGTGCCATGTTTAATGGATGTCAGTTATGTCTCCTGTTAATTCCCCTCTCCAAGTTCTCCACTGCTTTAACCTGGTATTGAACTCACACTCTTTGTGACCTGTCTCTGTACTTAACCAACGCCTTTATCCACTGTGCCATTCCCACAACCTGAAGAAGGTCGGAGCGTACAACGGTCGAAACGTTGTAATAAATATGGTGACAAAGATGAAGACAATAGTCCGAATAATGTAAATAATATACATCAGACCTCATCTCAGAGATATAGACAGATACAATTCCTTTCCTTTGTTAAAATGCACCCTAGATATTTAAATTTGATGTATTGCTTAATTTTAGTGTCTCTTTGTAGCGCAGATCTTGGGCTGTTCCTTTTCATGACAAATGTGCACTCTGTCTTCCTTCAAGAGATGTTCTTTCTTTTTGTTTTACGAACTATTGTATGGATTTCGATAGTTTCCCTTCTCTGATTGCTATCCGTACGGCATTATCTGCATATCCAATGTCGTTACGATTGTGGCTACTAATAATGAAACCTGGTAGCGCTTTCAATTCTCTTAGGATCTCCTCACTCTAGTGTGAATAAAAAAAAAAACACTATTCAATCAGACTTAAAATGGCGATTGAAGTTGCATTTTAATTTAAGATAGTAGGCAGCAGAGAAGCAAGGAATCCGAAGAGCTTTCACCAAGCGAGAAGTGTGAGAAAAAGAAACAATTAGAATAGCAGTTACGGCTACATTAAACTATTTCAATTAAACGAAGTGACCCAATTGGCAATTCTTTTCCCCTCACTAAAGTTTTCTCATCTTCTTCAACTCTCAGTAATCCTTGGCGTTTTAATGGTATTATCGCCTTACTTGGGGTGAAATTATTTTAGAAAAATTATTTACGTCTGCCTATCCAACGACTTTGGTTTCAAAATTATCTTTTCCTAGACTGGCTTCCAGATATGGCTATGAGCTAAATATACGCTGCTGTTTAATATCGGCTCGTGGGGAGTAAAAAGAAAAAAAAAATAGTATATTCCGGCTTTTACTAAAGTCTGTTAGTGCGAAATGGAAGGTAATATGTTAGGTCTGTATTTGAAGTCGGTCCGCTAATTTCACTATTCGCGTCGATAACCGTTACACTACCCGCGTGTAGATCCAAGCGATTTCGTTAGTAAAAACGGTAGAATACTGCGAAGAATATTAAGTATATCAACTGTCACCTCATTTCCAGTGTCTTTCTTCGATTACACTTGGTGCGAAAACACAATAATAATAATAATAATAATAATAATAATAATAATAATAATAATAATAGGTTGGTGTAAAAATAATGACGTAATAATGTCGTTTTTTGATGTATTTTTAACGTCAAAAACGACATTATTACGTCATTATTTTTGCACCAACCTAATAATAATAATAATAATAATAATAATAATAATAATAATAATAATAATAATAACAACAATAATAATAATAATAATAATAATAATAATAATAATAATAATAATAATAATAATAATATCATCAACAACAACAACAACAACAACACAGTATTCTTCACAATTCCCTGGGAACTATGCAGGAAGTATGGCCTCGATTGCGTGGAAGAAATACCGGGTAGACTTCCGGTGAAGAATAGACGTATCTCATAGGCAAAAATAACTCTTTGGTCTTGGATGAAATTCTTTCTAGAGATGGTGTCTGAAGAAAACGAAACCAAAAATAAAAAGAAATCCTCATTAATGTGTCCACTATCAAATACAAAGGAATCAGATAACGATGTCAATGGGACCCGCGCCATTGGTGAAGGTGTCTCGCCCGGTAGGTGATAGTGACAATTTTAAAACACAATGAACCAGATTTTCTCCTGGACAAGCAGAAAAAAACTACTTGTTAACTGATGGAAGTCTTCTGTCCATTTGAAATGAGAACTGAGCGCAATCAAAAGGTTGAGGGCGACAGAACTCTGATTTAAAGGATGAAACTTTGTCCGGAACAGCGGGAAAATATTGAATAGAATCTGTCAGCGAAAAGTTAAAACGATGTTTTGTTTTTTTTCAGTAACGACTCTATTTTTATCAACAACCCCGACAATGGTGGGATGATGATACTACTACTATCACTACAGTTAGATAACGCGATTTAAAAAAGAAAACAGATGACATAGTGTTAAACAATATTTAACACATTATGCCTACTTCAAGTTATGTTTAAAAATATAATTACTACTATGAAACAAGTCTCTTTAGTACGTCGGAGAATATGATTCCACGCGACATTCAGTACTAGTTTTTCTCTTTTTGCTCTCTTCCCTTGTTCTGCTATCCATATACCCAAGATCGTTAGCTAGGTTATGCGCGGTTTTCCTCTGCCTCAGCCATCTGCCTGTGTCAAATTTTTCTCAGAAGGTGTCCGAAATACTTCACGAAAAAGGGCTTTTGAAAAGAAAATGAATGACCACAAGGACTACCATGGTAAATCCTTTGGTTTGGTGGCAAGACTTGCTCAATGATCTGTTGCTTGCCAAAATGAACCGCATAAGTCTACAGAGAAAATTTGATAGAATAGTTTGGGTTTTGCGTTTATCAAAATCTTTGCTCTAAACTCTCTAAGGATAAAGACAATGGCATGCATGAAGACCAAAAAGTATTTACAAAAATCTTTTTTTCGTTCCCGTTTATAAGAAGGATACCTTGATTTTACAAGAAAAGCCATGTTTATTTCAATACATTTTATTAGCATGATCTTTTAAACCTAAATTGAAGAACACAGTGTGTGATGGTTAAATTGTCGCTATTTTATCATTCTTAATTTCATGCATGCGCGTTTTTTGTCATCTACACAGTATAGTAGGGTCAACTGGGCACAATCTGCGAGAAAAAGAGTACATTGTCGCATTACCTCAGCCAAAAATTTGGAAACGACATGTTGTGCGAACATTTCAGAATGATCTGAGGACAGGGCATAGGATTCGGCATGAGTTGGATGAGTCTAATAATGATTACGAAGATACGGCAACTCGGAAAACTCTGATAGTCCTGTTAAGAAAAGAACTCCTGATTTTTTGGGTGCGGACTTCAGACTCTACATGGAGGCCTACATTAATTTCCTTGAGAATTTAGTGCTGCCCTGAATCAAGAGGACTCTGCACCTTACTACAGATACAGGAGAACACAGTCATGGCTGTCAGACAATTTTTGCAACCATATCAGCCCTTACATCTGGCCACCTAACTCACCAGACTGCAACTGTCTTGATTATTATGTGTGAAGCACAGTTGAGCGGGAGACAAAAAAACTCCCTGTAACGCCAAATATGGACTGAAGGCAAGGATTATGGCAGCATTCACCAAATTAGACAAAAAGACCGCCCAGAAGAAAGGCAGGAGATTCCGAAGTCGTCTGGAGGCCGTGGTTGAAGTCAATGGCGAATTTATTGAGTAAATTTACTTTGTAGTATTTCAAGATATTTTATATAATTTTGGTGAATATATCTGTTAAAATGAGATGTCAGTATTATTTTAATTTTTCTGTAATGTGGACGACAATTTATCCATCTCAGACTGTACTGGCAAAATGTTGTTAATCATTGGTAAACACTTCTTATTATCTTTCTTAAATCGCCCTCTTCTTTAAGCGTTGGGAAATATTGGAACAGTTACGTCAATGATTTTGTTTGTTAATAATAATAATAATAATAATAATAATAATAATAATGATAATAATAATAATGATAATTTACAAGAAACTACCCAGAATGTATGTTCTCGAGTAAGTAGATTAATAAAACGATCATTCACAACTGTCAATGAGACAGTGGAACCAATATGGGATGCGAGCATCTTGACTGACAAGCGCCGGGAGAGAAATCAATCTGACCTCACACTTATAAGAGTAGCGATAAGCCTTATAGACATTGTAGTGTATTGAGATAAGGATATTGTGGAAGTGGAGAAAGGCAAAAAAACAAATCTGGCAGGTCAAATAGGAGACATTTACCAAGCTGCAGCTTTTGTCGACTGCGCATTCGGAACCATCTAAAAGAATCACTTCTTCTCCTGAGATGACTCGTGGACACTTGACATCTTTGGCCGTGTGCAGCTAGCATTGTTGCTTTCAACAGTTCATGTGTTGTCTCTCCAATCTGCGCGTTGAAATAGAGACGTCAGAATCATCACCCGTTCAAAATATCTAGGAGTCGGAGAAGCGGTAATAAAGGAAGCCATAGACAAATAAGAAACCAACAAATTCAAAATGAAATTTCGAGTGGTCGAAAATGTGCAAGTAATCTATATGACACCTACACATAAGCAAAGAACTCAAAATGAAAATAAAATGTAATGCACTTAACCACATGCTTAAACGATGAAAACTAAACCCTTCATGGTCAATTGCCTGCCCTTAAAAAATAAGCTGATGTCAACAAACTCCGTACCCATCAATGGCTACGTAGTTGTGGTTAAAAGCTGAAACCAATGATTTCATTCTTGCTGCACAAGATCAATTTTTGATAACTAGAAATAACCAAGCAGACATACTGAAATGCAGATTCTGTGATAAATATCCAGAAATAATTGACCATCTCGTATCAGGTTGCACGGTATTAGCACCCACCGAATATAAACCTCGGTATGAGAGTATGGGTCGATATCTGCACTGAAAAAGCTGCAACTTTTCCGGTAAAGAACCTGCAGGAAATTGTTATGAACACTTCCAGACCTATTTCCAGACATAGGACCTGTAACAATTTTATGGGACTTTACAATACACACAGACAAAACAATCCAACCTAATCGTATGGATATGGACCATAAAAACAGAAAGTGCTTTCTTATTGACATGGCAGTTCTTAAAGACTGTAATGTATATTTAAAGACCTCCAAAAAACTATCAAAATACAAGGATCTTGAAAAGGAAATAAAAAAAAATGTGATGATAATTTTACTTGTAGTTTCAGTCCTGGGTTTGATTGGAACAATGTTCCGATAGTATCATTGTAAGGATTCACGGTAGCCCCTGCCTTGAATAAATAAATTAAAAAAAATATCTACTTCCAAATCCAACACACAACAAATGACTTTAACCTTGTAAAATGTGTGATCTTAGCTTGTTTATTTATTTTCTTTATCAACGTCTTCAGTGCTAAATACCCTGATACCATTTCTAATATTAGGTTCCTTGTTAGAAGCATAAAACAGAAGTCAAAGGAAATAATAATAATTACAACACGTAATATTACTTTTAACATAAAACATAGAATTCCCCATTTAAACGGAAATGATTTATTCCCAGACATATTTTGCCGATAATGTACATATTTTTGTGTATGTAAGAGAAATGTCGGAAATTGTATCGGTTCAAGTCATTTTCCAATATCTGAATAAAGTCTAGATTTAGGCAAAGAATGGTATCCTGGTTGAGCCGAGGAAAGCACTATTACGTATATGCGCGTGTGTATCTCATTACTAATGGGACTTTTGTTTAAATTAACTGCACTGCCTAATGTTATCATACAAAAATCATTTTTCTTTGCTTATTCATTAAGTGAATAAATTACGAAAAAAAAAATTTCCATACCGGGATTATATAACAGTTAATAATTTTCGGATAAAGAAGGAAGTAAATTTATTAACTGGATTCGACAGAATGTAATCCTGCTATTTATAAGAAATCAAGGAAAGCGGATGTTTCCGATAGAAAATTTTAATTTCTAATTTCTCAAGATCGGCGGGAAAAGGAAAAACACATTCTGGAAAAGAAAAGACAATCTTCACGTTCCTTGTAGCAGCAACATTGGACGGAAAGTCCGCTTGAAAAGGCAAAATAGAACGATAAATTTGCAAGTATATCTTTATTTCTATTCTCGGATTTAAATCAGTGACAGCTTATAAAGTGGGGAATTTGAATAAGTAATATTTGGAAACAAGCATTGCCTCTGAAAATAATTATCAAAATAATGAATTAATGATTAAATTGTATTTGAACAAAACCAACTCCCCTGATAATATTACGCCGACAATAATGGAAATTATATTCATTTCCTTATAAGGAAAAATTTGGAATTCATTGACTGAGAAGCCACTGATACTTTCGGTTTAAATATTTAAATTAAAAAATAATCTTTCTATTAAAATTATTTTTTAAGTAGAACTTTTTTTCAATATCATTAGATGTGGTCACACTTTCCCTTATTGATAGGTGCGGGGGATACCTTCCTAACAAATTGTTCGAAATAGTGCGGAATGTCAGTATCTTGATTATGCCATTACTTGTGGTAACCATTTTAGCCATGAACTGCTGTTGAATGTCCACAAATTATATAGTTTCTGGTAACTGGTACCATTCTTTGTTTGTGATTTTGTAAAGTCAGTCTTCGACGCACGAAGAAGTTATCTTCTACTCTAAGGTTTAAAGGCTTTATTCCCTCGAAGGTATACTGAATCATTGTACACAACTGAGAGTTTAATATTTTCCATGGGCTTTTGGCACCTTGCATGGCATCCACTTAAAAGTCTTGAATTTACGAGCCTGTTTAAGAACTTGACTTTTGATCTTATCTTAATGATTTGGTTTTGAATGTTCAGTGTTGTCGTAAATTTCGTCGAATGCACTCGATTCTATGTTACCTTTCTTTAACTTCTATATTATATTTGTTATAACTGTTTTCTTTTTGTATTTACTCTTTCCCCATCCTGATTTTTTTTATTATAGATTCAGGTATTTACTACATTATTGGCATAGACACCACCCCTTCATCATCCGTACTTGTTGGAGGTGGGAGTGGGTTCGCTGTTTTTTATTAGTTAATTTATTTTATATGGAATGCAGAAATAATCAGTTTTCTTTTCGTGACATCTATGCTTGTCTATGCAGGTCATAGCCAGGAAACAGATGTTTCGACATTGGGGACCTTGCCAGATGATTTATGTACGAATTTGTGGAACGATACTATTCCTCTATCAGATCAAATAATTCAGTGGTGTCAGAGATTGGAGGGCGATTACTAATAGATGAGAAGTGGAAGTCATAGGCTACCGTGATGTCAACGTAACAGGTATACAATTTTCTGATGGAGAAATATACGATTTCCTGGAATTGTTTGTCACATATGCCAAAATTACGACCCTTGTCGGAACAATTAAGAGTTTCATCGAAGTTGAGTGCCTAGTTAATACAATGTTTACCAGTGCTTTCACCATAACGGATCAAGTTTGAGGGCCCGAAGAACTACATCTTTGTTTCCATTTTTCTGAACTCACTTTAAAACCAAAATTATAAAGCAATTGTTATATATCTAAATCCAGAATTACTACTGTTTATCTGCATGCATAATGAACCCATTAACATTTAGGACTATTTTATATGTTACATGGATCTAGTGAGGGATTGGTACTAGACATTAAGAAAAAAAACATTTGACGTTTTGGTAAGAAGAAAAGGAAAGAGCTTAAGCTGATTCAGAAATATCGGAAAGTTTGAGATAAATCGGAAACTAAATCTATTTTATGTGCCTTGTGAGGTAGATGAAAATGGCTCTCCACAACTTCATATCTTTGTAGGTCCAAGCAAAATGAATCCTCTTAATATCACCACTCGTCTGCATTCTGCCATTCATTTACACAAGAATTTATGTAGTTTGTTTGATGATTTCCTCTGCTTGTGAGTGTTAATTTAAGTCTCTCGCCTTCTCGTTATGTGTTCGAGAAAGTTATGCTATCTTTTCGGATTATAATTACAAATCTCCCTTTTGGTTCAATTTTTTCTGAAACCATACTCATTGCTCACATATTCCGCCAATGCTATTCCCATGTTTATTCTAGGCAATCGAATATGTTTTGTATTGGACATTGTTGTATGTAAACAAATTTTCATTTTATAATATCTAAGGGATGTTTTATCAGGAAAATACATTGGTTCCATGAAACGGACAAATCTCAGCCTAGTGTAATTAAGAGAGGAGGGTTGTTCTTTCTAATAACTGACAGCTTCTAAAGGCCTCAGAATAAAATATGACCAGTTATTTATCTCATAGCTAAAGACTGATGATATTGATTCGTATCTTTTACAAGGGCATCAGTACGAACTAAATTTTACAGGATAGGTTAGAATCTGAACATTACATCGACTGAGCTTAGATTTTGGGGTTTGTTTTGAAGATTTATCGATGGCAATCTAATGTGTTTTGTATTGGACACTGTTGTATGTAAACCACTTTTCATTTTATAATATCTAAGGAATGTTTTGTCAGGAAAATATATGTTTTATCGCACTTGGTTCCATAAAACGGACAAACATTAGCATAGTGTAATTATGATAGAGGGGTGTTCTTTTTAAAATCAGTCTGCTACCTATGCTCTCAGAATCAAATCTGACCAGTTATTTATCTCATAGCTGAAGAATGAAGATATCGATTCGTATCTTTTACAAGGGTATCATTACGAACTGAATGTAACAGGCTAGGTTAGAATTTGAACATTACATCGGCTGAGCTTAGCTTTTGAGATTTGTTTCGGAAATTTATCCTTGGCAATCTAATGTTTTTTTTGTATTGGACATTGTTGTATGTAAACACACTTTTCATTTTACAATATCTAAGGAATGTTTTGTCAGGGAAATACATGTTTTATTGCAATTGGTTCCATAAATTGGACAAATCCTTCTGTACATCCACATATATATATATATATATATATATATATATATATATATATATATATATATATATATATGTGTGTGTGTGTGTGTGTGTGTATGTATATATATATATATATATATATATATATATATATATATATATATATATATATATATATATATATACACACATTCTGCGGTGAAGCGAAATGAGTCCTCTCCATCACTGTTTATCTAAAACTAAATATGCTAAAATTCATCATCATCACAGCCGTGCGCGACATCATAGTGGCAGAATCTTCGACTGACGCTAATTCAGCCGGGTTATATATATATATATATATATATATATATATATATATATATATATATATAGTACCGGTAATAGGTCCAGCTGGGTTCCAGTAACAACAGATATTAAAACTAAACCACAGAGAGCACAATGTCTTTATTATAACAATATATCAATTTTTTACGGTAAAAAACAAACTTACCTCAGCATGAGAATCGACTTTCTGGCCGATCTGAATGCACCCGACTTCACCTCTTATATATATATATATATATATATATATATATATATATATATATATATATATATATTAGCAGCATAGCCCGACGTTGCCCGTGCTTGATTCAAAAATCGTTCGACTCATACAGCAATCGCTATCCGATGACTTAAAATATTTTTTCCCTTCCTTGCCTTTAAAGGAGTGTCATGCTGATGTTGCTACATGCCTTACGTCTTGCCTATCTCACACTGTGATTTTTTTCTAAGCTCTATACTAAACATTAAATCTGTTACGAAAAAAGAACTAAACAAAATGAACACAAAACGATCAGCTTTAAAAAAAGCACTCGTAACTGGAAAAACCGAATGAAAAAAGAATGGTAACAGCAAATACTTTTTCACATCCAACCCAGTTCTGCGGAATCAGAATCAATGTTGAGTTTAAGCGAGCGAATGAGCCAATTAGAGTCAAGTGCCATGCCGATTTAAATTTTTCCCACTTGTAACGAATGCAGGTATCGATTTTTTTTGCATGCTAGCATGCTAGTTAACATTCGTCTCAGTCAGCTGTTGGCTCTCGCGCTGGCCAATAGAATCTTCCTGCCTATTCGTGGTAGCCAGCTATAGGATCTCACTCTGGCCAGTACAAAATGGCCGCAAACTGCCGTAGAAGCGGAAAAAATTGGAGTTGGGAAATTCAAATTCGGTCTTCCCGCTAACTTGGGGCATGTGCATGTAAATTTTGGTGCAAATCCGTCGAAAATTGTGGCCGTGCATTCGTTACATACACACACACATTATATATATATATATATATATATATATATATATATATATATATATACGATGACTGATAAGGAATCTTATAAATAAAGACAGAAGACATCTCGGACAGAGGAAAGAGGGCCTGAAAAATTTTAATGCTCATAGGAGATGATGAATACAGAAGGAAAGCATCGAGTAACCTACTTAATGACTTGGTTTGAATGGGTAACTTCTAGCTACAAGGAACTTGAATTATAGAATGCCAAAATTGAATACGTCATGAAGTGTCACATCAGAGAGAAAAAAATATCCAGGATCAAATTATTGTAGTCCAAAACAATGTTTGTCCTCCTTCAGTAACCTCTGTTAATATTCTGTCATCCATTTACAGAAAGCTCATTAGGCAGGTAAATATATGCTTCCCACTTTTAGCCGTTTTGCCTTCAATATGACCTGTCACTATCGGATTCTCTAAGCTCTCCTTTTCTCGTTATGCGTCCCAGGAATTCCAGCTTCCCCTTTCTTATGCTAACCACAAGTGTCAATTCCTTCTAATTTTCATTAAATTTTCCTCATTAATTACATGTTTCGTCTATAGTATCCTCGGTGTTGGATTTCAAATCTAAATTTCTTAGGCCGCAAGACTACTTTACATGGGGAAATTGTCGAATATTCACTGTCATATATGAGAATTGATATTTCATAACAGTTCATCTTTTTTCTTTGTTTCCAGTTAACTTTCGCTCTTTCTATTTTTGTAAACAACTTTTCACCCAAGCTATGTCGATAATGCGGATAGAACGCAAGGTGTTACAGGGTGTGGCAGAGAACTAAAATACTAGTATGATGTGGATTACTGAAAGGATAAAAAAGAACAGGCTTCAAGAATACAGCATGGTGATTGACGTGCATTTAAAGGTTTTAAGAAGAGTGTAGTTAATTGAGAAGCAAGAATTCGGGATTTCCACATGTGAAAAGTAATATTGTGCTTAATTTCTGGGAGGCGTTTTTCTCTTCCGGAGTTTGTGTCAGATTTTCAAGAGAAAAGAAGAAAATTATCCTTATTTAATTGAACATTTACACGTGTTTCAATTTCTAATCGCTTGCATAATATGTAATATATATTTTAGTATTATTATAGAAAAGTGTTTAATATTCAATTTGAATTAAATTGAAAGTTACTAATAAGTAAATAAGCAAATGAACTAGGAGTAGATGGATCTGCCTATGGTCCGGTTCACTCTCCTTCCCGGTCTTTTAAACATGAGTCGAGTTTTATCACTTGTTTACTGTTTAATATTGTTTATGATTCCTTCTTTTATAGTTTCAATGATTTAACTGTATCGTTTTGGGGTTATTTCTTATAACAACAAAATAACTGTCTGAAGCAGATAGTGATTCCGCAGTTGCTTAACAGGAGGATATAGTAATTAAAAGTGTATCTAAACAGCAGCATACTGGGTATGTGGAAAAGTCTTAGAAAAAAATACGAGAATAGGGGTTCAAACTCAGTGAGAAGTGTGAATAGTTTTTGCCTAAATTCAAATGCCTAGGTGAAAACATGGACAAAAATGAACGTCAACCAGATCTGTCGAGACGAGTGCAACTAAGATTATGACACCTCCAATACGCGTTACAATGTTACAGGCATTTCTGAGGCTAGCAATCTATCATCAAATCTAAATACCTAATATGCTGAATTCGAGAGCTCCACTGAACAATTTGCTTAAACAGTTGTAATGTGAAGTGAATGGATAAATGTCAGAAGTCATTTGAAGTAATCAAGAAAAATACTAACGTCAGACTTATCATTAGAGCATTAAAATCCAAAAGCAGAAATCGTATTCGCTTCAGATTCTAGTGACTAAAATAAAAGTCTACTTCATCTCTATATTTCTAACCTCTCCGCCAAAACTCTTAAGTCTTATTTACTATATATATATATTTATTTATTTTATTGTGTGCTATTTCATATTTATATTTTTTCTTCATTAGGAATGGATGTGTTCGCCTATCGTCTGGTTCACATGTCTCTCCGTATTTTAAAAAGGAGAAGAGGTTTATTCCTTTTCTCCTGTTTAGGATTGGGTCTTTGGGGTGAATTTATTTAAAAAAAACTTCTTCAAAATCAAAGTAAATATGGATGTGTGCAAAAGATATCGGCGCAAAAAATTGAATAGGTGAAAAGTAGAGGCGAATTCTAATTACAAAGATAGCCTTTAGAGTTCACTTTCTCGTCAGGAAATGTAGTATTCAATTGGCTACGCGTTCAATAGCAGATTAATCTGGGAGTCCATATTATTGGCTGTATACTTGTCTTAGCGAAGGAAGCCTTTGGATGCCAGTTCAGGACCGACTACATTGCGGATCCTTTTT
>OZ010594.1:64354851-64389851 GCA_963932145.1 Acanthosepion lycidas | reverse complement strand
TAAGTTAATCCAACATTCGCCTAAGGATGAAATGGAACTAATGTCTTTAATTTAATTACGAAATTAAATTCGAAACTTTTAGCTTCTATTTTTGAAAAATGGTTAGAAATGTGTAGCGAAAAAACATATTTTAAGTCAATTAATTTATAATATTAATGCTCTGTAAATTTACATTGAGCACTATTTTGTAAAAATAAAAACATCTATAAGAACACCGGATTATATAACTTACTGTTCTTTCTTTTTATTTATATATACAGATAAGCGAATAAATATTTACTCATTTTAATATAAGGTATAAACAAACTAGTCAAAGGTCTTTCATTTTAGTGTTTATTGTGGTTTCACGCAGGTAAGAAGTATATATTAATTAAATATACATAAACCTACGTTTGAAGTGTATCTTAAAGTTTCGGTGTTCTACCAACTTACTTTTGATTTAAAAATATATATATATATATATTTTAAATCAATAGTATTAATTCATGCGTGAAGAGTCGGTAGAACAACGAAACTTTAAGTTGCACTCTGAACATAGGTATATATATATATATATATATATATATATATATATATATATATATATATATATATATATATATAGCCTATCTATCAAATATATCTCAATAACTCAAAAGATTCTGATTCAATATTTGTCAAATTTAAACTCTTACATGTCCGCTCTTTGTAAAATATTTAATTAAATTTTCAGCCATTTCTAATGTTTAACCTTGGAATTTTTGGAATATACGAAAATTTACTGACTGAAGTTATTCTGCAGTTTAAACTAATGTTACCTTAAGACCTTTGAAATCCAATAAAAACTATTTTTCTTTTCGTTCATAATGTATGTTGAAACATTGATAAAACGAAGGATCTAACACCTGTTAAAAAAAAGAAGAAAATAATAACGTTATTCACTGAGTGAATGTCCACACGGGTGATGTCAAAGGATGTTTGCAGAGATCAGTGAATGATAAAGAAGACTGTTGAAAATATAAGTTGATAAATGGAATCAGAGAAGGCTTTAAGAACTTTCTCATAATCTTAATATTTAGAAATTACAATTTATCATTATTGTTTGTTTTGATTTATTTGGGTTGGGGCGCAATTAACAGTGAATATATATAGTAAATTTATAATCTTACATGTTATATTTTTTTTGATGGTGTGGCTTCCATGATCTTGAATTCTCAATTGAGAAAATGTAAAGAAAATTATGAAAAAGAAAACTACTTCCGTCGCATTGCCACTTGTACAAATCGCCTAAAAACATTTCCTTTCCCTTTTAAATAACTCTGAAAAATATTTAATCCTATTTCACTTTCCGTTTCCAAGAGTAAATAAATCTAATGGAAATGCTGACATTGTAGTCAAAGGTCTTTCATTTTAGTGTTTATTCTGTAGTTAACGTTTTTCTCCACATCATCACAAGTGCTATTATCATCACTATCACCATCAGTTCCATATCATGATCATCATCATCATCATCAGTACCATCATCAGTGCCGTCATTCTTTGCAGTCGTAGTGTCATGACTCAGATGCACAATAGGCAAATTCTCTTTATATATAGGTGTTGAAAGCAAGCGAATTACTCATTCGACAAGCAGAGCTGGCCTATACATCTCCAGGGTCTAACATGAAGGCCCACGGTCACCTGGTCGTTGATTCACTTGGGAGAAAACTCTAAAATGACCGTAGATTCCGATGACATTGAATTTCTCTTTGGGAGTTTTAATACTTCAATATCCTTGGCTAGCTAATATATTAACTCCAGAAATAACGCTACTCATTATTTAACAACTGATATTTTAACTTTCGTAAAGCAAAGAAAAGATTACTCAACTGTAATGTACTCTTCCTAAATGGTAGAAAATGCTGGACAACTTCCTCACAGATGAAACATTGACTTGACCGAACAAAAATGTGGTTCTGCAAAAGTATGCTGGGAATAACATAGATGAATATGTGAGAAACTTTCAGAGAAAATAGAAAACAAAAAAATGATACTTGAATTTAAATAAAACAGGAAGGGATTGCTGAAATTTCTAGGAAACCTAAAGAGGAAAGTGTCGTAGAAAAGTTGATACTCAAGGGACGGACAGAAGCCAAGAGGGATAGATATATGATAAAATGTATAACCTACATAACAAGCTTGAGTAAATAGATAGCGGAAAAATGTTTAGTAAAGAAAACACAAAAAAAATAATTGTTAAGAGCTACAAAGAATAGAGAATTGAGGAGAGCTATGATCGCCAACATCCTAAAGTTGTGCTAGTGGTGTAGGTGTAGAGAAGAAGAAGAAGAAGAAGAAGAAGAAGAAGAAGAAGAAGAAGAGGAAGAAGAAGAAGAAAGAAAAAGAAGAAAAAAGAAGAAGGAGAAGAAGAAAAAAAAGAAGAAGAAAGAAAAAGAAGAAGAAGAAAAAAGAAGAAGGAGAAGAAGAAAAAAAAAGAAGAAGAAAAAAAGAAGAAGAAAAAAAAGAAGAAGAAAAAGAAGAAGAAGCCTGAGACCATTTGTGTTACCGTGGATGTCTTATTTACTCCACAACATACACACTTTTGAGATTTATTTTCCGTTTCACTAGTAAATATATTATTTTATTCCTTAGTGCCCACACCCTCCTCCTTTTGGCAACTTCGCTACCTACAGAAATTTGTATTTCGTTCTGGGTGAACGTCCAGTTTTTTTTGGCGGGTTTTCTGAACGTTTCCTTTTTCTGTTAATCATGCTTGTACATTCAACGAATTCTTGGGGTAAAAATATCTCATCAGTACTTGCGTAGGTTATTCCTTTGTTCAGGTCTTTTCTTCGGTAAATCTGTTCTTTAACTGAGTCTAATATCTTTCCTCTTTCCATTTTTCTCATTTAACCGTCTATATCATTTTTTTTTGTATTTTCAAAAATTTCCTACATTTCTTTTTTATTTAAATATACTCCGAAAAAACAATTGTGTCCTTTTTTTTTAATCTGTTCTCATTCTTTTTGACCTGGTAATATCTTGTCGAACAACGATTTAATTATTGTGTCAGTGTAATGGGATTCGCCGTTATACGGTATACACTAAAGAATTTTTGTGCTATTTCTTCGCTCACTTTTCTTTATATGTTTATTCAAAGCTCTTTTAAAAGTAGCCATAAACCGTTCAGCTTGACCGTTTGACCTCAGGTGATTCTGTGGTATATAATATTAGGTTGGTGCAAAAATAATGACATAATAATGTCGTTTTTTGACGTATTTTTTAACGTAAAAAAACACATTATTACATCATTATTTTTGCACCAACATAATATATTCAATCAAGAACATTTTACAAAATTCTTCAAATTCGTAAGCAGGGAATTGTGTATCGTTAACAGAGACCATACAAACCGGAATGCCATATCTAGCAAAAAGTTCGTGTAAAAATCTCACAGTAATCGCGGTAGTTGATTGGTGGTTTTTGCATTTTTTTTTTGGCATTTATTTTCGAAATAAATTTGTCTTGTTATTCTTTTAATTATATTTCTTCGAGCGTAACTGGTAATTCGCTTACTACATTGCATAATATATTTTTAATTTCTTTTTCAATTTTTAATCCTGCATAAACAATGTCCTCAAATGGTTCAATATTTTTGGTATCAATCTTAATAAACCCTCAGAATGTCCACATTTTTTGGACGGTTGGTGTTCCATCCTGAAATCGTAATTTAATATGATGGTACCCCAGTGTTGTAATCTATTCGCTGTATGCGTACCTATTCTTTTTTTTTTTTCGAAACATAGATTGATAATAGATGTCGGTAGTTTGTAAACGAAACCTCCTGTCGTGTATAAATGTGTGACATTTTTTCACTGCAATTATTATTGCTAATGCCTCTTTTTCGATCTGGTAGTTTTCTTGTTTTTTTTTTCTGGCGGTACGCGAAGAATGTACGGCAGCTTTCACGTTACCGTCATCATCATCATCATCAACTCTCTCTCTCTCTCTCTTCCTATATATATATATATATATATATATATATACAGAATTACATCTTATATACCGTAGTCACTAGCATCTGAATCCAATAGGATTTCTGCTTTGGGATCGTAATCCGCTGAGGATAATTCTAACGTTTTTTCTTTCTTGATTAACTCAAAGACCTTCTGACACATATCTGTTCAGTTCTACTTTAAAAGTTTTTTATGCAAATTGTTCAGTGGAGCTCACAAATTCTGCATCTTAGGTATATAGATTTGATAATAGATTGCTAGCCATAGACATGTTTGTAACCTAGTAACGTTTGTTGGAGCAACCATATTCTTAACAGCGCTTGACCATGACGAATCTGGTTGCCGTTATTCTAATTCATTTTAGGCAAAAATAATTCACACTTTTCCTCACTGAGATTGAATCCGCATTCTCGTATTTTTTTAAAAAAACTCTTTTCCCATACGCAATATGATTTTTCTCAGATATACGTTTAATTAATGCATCCTCTGGATGAGCAACTGCGAAATCACTATCAGCAAGTATAGCATCCATAACTTGTTAAAGTATAGCTGGAGCAACTTTTATCCGAAAAGGAAGTCAGCTGAACCTATACAATCCCTTGTAAAGATTTATAGTTATTAACTATGGACGTTTTTCTTTAGCCTGTTTTTGCAAATACGCTTTAGAAAGAATCCAGATTTTAAATTCGCAAAGATTTCCTCTGGACTTTGTTATGGGTAGTTATGTTATTCTAAACAGTTGATTAACGCTGTCAAAAGTCAACACAAAAACGAATTTTATTATTTTCTTTTTTACATACACTGCAGTAGCTGCCTATTTCGAATAGTCAGTTTTTAAATGACACCTATTTATTCAAGTCTGTTTCGGTTCGAAACACTTATGTCGACTCTTACTTCACTTGGAATTTCGCTTTAACTTTACAACACCGACCCAACACATTTGGGAGAACATTCTGTAAACAGTTTCTAATTCTTCCTTTCAATTTTAACAATTTTTTAAAATTAAACCCTTTTCCACTTTGCAATAAATATTTATAGGTAAACCTCACAACTTATATAATTCCATCCAGTCAGTACTGAATATGTTTGTAGTATTTTTAACACATACGCCTTAGATTTTCTCCCTTGTTAAGAACTGAAGCGTTACATGTCATTGCACCAATAAAAAATAATTTCTTAATCGGACGCCACGTGCGATTTTCGAAGATCTTTATAATAATTATTCCGTTTGGATTCGTTGATTATTGTGATATCACAACCATTGTGTCTAGTTGCATTTTTATATCCACATTATTAATTTTTACATTCACAAATTTTCTTTGATTTTTATATACGAATTATTTTTCTGTGAGAACTTTTCCTTGCTTTAATCTTACTGAGTGACTTTTTATGCCCTATTTTTCCACACTTGTATCATTCTTAAAGTGACAGATATAAGTTTCCGCATCTGTAAAATCGATTAATTTTCTTTTTCTACATTATTCTTTATCTTGTATGTATGGGCATTCTTTTTCTTCAATATCTTCCTTATCGCATCTCAGACTTAGGTTTCTATAGCTTTCGTCCGATATTTCTTGCATTGTTAGCCTTGATTCTGTTAAAGTTTCGTTAGTATTCTAGAACGTATTTCTGCGTCTTCTTAAATTTTGAATGACAATCAACCCTTTAAATATACCCGCAGTCATTTTGTTAAACTTGAATCTTCACACACCTTGTTAACGATTGCATTATTGTCAAATGACAAAATCTTCGTCTTCTTTTTCGTCAGATTCGTGCACTTCCAACGAGTGTTGAATAACGAACTTTTCTCGCTAAAATATTTAGTCAGAATATTTATTTCTTCAAAACGAATTTCTCCTGTTTTGTTCGGTAGTACAAAATTACACTATTTTGCATTTTCTGCAGGAGCTAACTTTCCAAACAAAGTCTTTTTTTTTTTCTTGTCTCTTCAGTCGCAGCATTCTTCTCTGAAAATTTGCTTGTATCATTTAAAATATGCAGAAAAGATAATTCCATCATTCTGAATTTTATGTAAATTCAGCTATGGCATTTGCCACCGTGCGGTGAGTGAATGAACTTGGATAATTTTTCGTTCTGTTCTGTATTATTTCATATGAATTTTGTTGTTCTGTCTGGAGTTCACCAACTGCTGTTTTGTTGTTGTATTTTTATCACTTGGGTTAATAATACTTCCATATTTAAAGAATATTTGTTTTACTTTATTCCTTTACTTTTTTATTCTACACCACTTCAAAGAAAACAATTAATGTAGAAGTGTTCGAATTTTTTGTCGTCACTGCTATCATGTGCACCGAAGCAGAATGTACTTATTTCTACTCAGTATGAATTTCGATCCCTCGTCGCCACTGTTATAATTCAATCCTGGCGGTTATAATATCACGTCTCCATTGACTCCAACGAATTCCTACTGACTCAATTTGAGTTCTTTATTTAAGGCGTCTTGTATTACCAGGGGTGTCTCATTTAATTCACAACAGATAATAAAGTTATTTCCGATTTTTGTAATTTTTAAAACAAGGCAAAATTAATAAGGAAAAAGAATCTTCGGATAATGGTAATTTATGTCGACTGATCGATTGTAATTGCATTTTGGTGTTCATTCTGTAGGTAACGTCTTTCTCCACATGGTCATAATAATCATTTGTGCCATCCTCATCAATGCCATTATCAGTGCCTTCATGTGTTGCAGTTTTAGTGTCACTTCTCAGAAGATTGATGGATCAGTTCTCAACGTATAAATGTTGAAAGCTTGCGAAGTTATTTATTCGAGAATTAAATCTGGGTGGGGTTATCCTTCACCATCTCAAACCCCAGCCGATGTCCTCCAAAGTGAAGGCTCGTGGTCACCTGTTCGTTCTCTGACTGTTAATAACCTAATATACATTGACGTTTCACTCGTGAACTATGTATAATATTCATCTTCTGGGTTTGTCCTTGCGTCAGACTAGAGGCTAAGCTGGGTTTTGTTGCGATCAAGATAAGAGGTAAAACAATTTCGGCCAGGAAATACAATGGCGGTGACATTTATTTTCTCATTTCAAGAGCAAGTAGAATGTTTATATTCTGTTAGATTCGTTTTCGAACGTGACGATTAATGTCACTCATTGGATTAGACATTCGCCATGAACAAACACATATCGGCGTAGCTAGTAAATTGTAAGTTTAAAAGCAATCATTTTTGGTTTACTTCAGAAGAAAGGAAACAAACTTCAATGAACTAAGGTAATTGTAAGGATATTAAGTAAAGGCGTTTTCTGTACTCGATCTGTTGGGATTAATGTTGGGTTGGTTAAAGGAATAATTGTTCTATTTAAATGCCATATCAACTCTACGGTTATTTAATGAAGAAACCATGTATTTTATTAAATATCTGATTTGTAAACAATCCTTTGGTTCATTGGTTACAACACTCTCCATTCAGTTATTTAGTACTAAAATTTGTGGTATTGACCAACTTCATTCGAGAAGGCTTCGATAGTCTCTAATTTTAAATTCTTGAAGAGGTCACCCAGATACGAATATGCAATGCGATAAGTCCCGGTCTGGCATCACGTCTACAGACGCTTTCTCAAAGACTTGCCATAAATTCCCTCTGTCTCTTTTACAAGTATTTTCCGGGCAACAGTTTCGACGAGCTACTTTCAGTGGTTCCAGACTGCATAAATTTAGGCGAGCTACTAGGTTGGAATCTCGATCCGACACTTTCACTGTCTAAACAGTTAAATATAACAGCTTCTTCTCTCGCACTGTGGAACTCCCGTCCCCTTGCTCGTTTCCCTGATATATAATCTTCAAATATTCAAGTGTAATATCAATCGACATTTGATGACTTGATCTTATTCGCCGTCCTTCTCTGTATAATTTCCTCAAACACGCCTCTTTAATCTTGTTCTCAGTACTCTGTTCCCACTTACGTGCTAGTGGCACTCCCGGCTTGCTTGGAATAAATTGATTAAAAAAAGAGGTCCTCTAGACTAGTCATGTAATAATATCGTCGACATATAGGGCAACGTCTCTACAATTTTTTAGAATATGTTTTACAGTATATTGCCAGCTGACATTCTATGTATTCAGGAGATGTTCATTTTTTCGGAGAAATGAGTGAGTGATATGTTTATAATATTCTGATTCTCGATAGGAATATGTCTTCCGTCCAGGAAAGTTTCAAAACATGGTGCCATTCTCTCTAGAATGTTTTTTTTTTTTTAATTTTTTAATGACAAACAAAGTCAAAAGAAGTAATATGAGGAAATAATTTTGACACCGATTTGCAAGAAATGCTTTGGAATAACGGATGTAGGTAATAAATGCCTACCCCATGTTTTCTAATGTTTATAATCTGTTGACATAAGTTGCAAATAAAAAGTCGTAATAAAATAAAAAAATGACGTCTTTCATTGTTCGATGTAATATGTTGCTTGAATGGATTTCTCCGGCTTAGCAAACTTTTGTAGGGTATTTAAAAACAGAAAATATTTTTAGATAATGAGAAGTTTATTTTTTTTAGATAATCATGGTTTAGCGATACACGTTTTACTAATTATTTCATAGAAGATGGTAGAAAAGAGGTGGATTCATATCTTTTCCAATTGAATTTGCGCGTAAGTGAATATACCGAATCCAATGGAAATTGGAAATCGGCTCTACGAATAACAATTCCGAGCCCTTAAGCATTATACCAGCGACATATGCAAGCTTACAACATCTGGTGAAATAATTTGTCGGGGCCCATATACAAAACCTAACATTGCATATAAAAACGAATAATGTTGGTTTGAGGAAATTCCTGACATTGATATATCCAACAAAAAAAAAAGTAGATGGTAATTTAAGAGTCTCAAAATAAATTTGCAAACCTCCTCAACATGGCTTATGGAAAGAGAGTCACTACAAAATAAGCAAGTTCGGAAGCTTAACTATCCGTGTGGTGTTTTAACTGCAGACAAAAGTTTATTTGCAGATGGCCGAATAGTTTTCTACGATTTGTAGAGAATCTATGACTGCCCACGTAATAAAAACTATACTGTACAGTATTTAATTCAAAATCTAGACGTTTGAATATTTTAAATTGATAGAAGATTAGAATAATGAAAATAGGTAGAAAGAAGAACACTTTGGCGTGGTGTAATGGTTAACAAGCTTGTCTTGTCTTTCTAAATCCATTACGACTAAGTAGTTTGTCTGATCATCACTGGTTGCTCCACACATTCGGCCTTGTGTCAGGTCTAAATTCCGCTTAGAAAATCATTTGGGCACTTTAGCGTGGTGTAATGATTAGCAATTATGACTGAATAGTGAGGTTCATCTTCACTGGGCGCCCCATACTTTCGATTTTGTGCCACACCTAGGCTATGATTAGAAAATCATTTGTTCACTCCGTCGTAATATTAGAAAGCTTTACTCGCTAGACGAATTAGGGCTGAATAGTGAGATCGATGCTAGGTGCTCCATAATTTCAGCCGTGTGACCCATCTAAGCCAAACTTAATCACAATAGAAGAATAGAAGGTGTTTTTATATTAGGTTGGTACAGAAACAATGTCGTTTTCTCACATAGTAACACATGTGAGAAAACGACATTATTTTGGCACCAACCTAATATTTAGATACGTTATAAATATATATAAATAAATATCGGATACATTCACTTTAAATATCACCACATATGATCATCTTTTATGCGTCGTGTTTCTTTAGCATGCACGCGGTCATTGCTCTCCACAACGTCCAGTTTGACACTCTTCCATACCTCTTCTGTCAAAGATTCACACAAACTCAATAGGTAAATTTATCTCTGTTTTCATCAATTCCTCCTGCACACATTATGTGTGTATTCACTTTTCTAAGCCGTTCTTCCTCATAATGTGTTGTATATATTTCATCTGTTTCTTTCTCTTGAAATTTCTGTAGAACTTCTTCGGCGATCACATTTTCTATCCATACTGTTCTTATTATATGTGTGTAAGTCCGCGTTACTCTAGCTTCGAGTATCTTCTTTATTTAAAAAGATATTTTCCAGCATTTACTGCCGTAGAGGATATAGATATTATATTGCAATCCAGCCCGCCTGAATGTGCTTCGAAAAATATTCTGATGATTTAATACTGTGCTTAGGTAGTGGAAGACCGCATTCGCAATTCTACGGCGCTACCGGGTCGCCGTGTCAGAGACCCCGTTAACAGTTAATTCTCTACCCATGTGGTTATATATATGTACCAATTTAATTCTGACGTTTCGAAATTTAAGCTCACATCGTTAGCCGCCTCTATTGATAATGATGACCATTAATTCTATTCTATTATATTTAGAGTGTCAGTAATTCCTCTGGCTTTCCTATCCTATTGTCTCTTAAAGATTTCGTATTTTTTTCGTTCTGAGTCCTCCATCAGTAAACTTATCACACATTGTTAGGTATGTGATCGCTAGTAGTGTAAAGATACAACCAAACACTCGAATAAGATTTGCAACGACCGGCCTATGATTGCCCCGCGTTAAAATATTTGTAGAGATGCTATAATTGATTTTGTTAATCAATAATGGCATCGCTACAAATATTCTTAAATGTCTATAATTGGTAACAAAAGCCATTGGTTTATACCAACGGAATCCCATACTTCATAGTTCTACAATTCACTCTTGTGTGGTCATGTGTGACGTCATGAGATTCAGTGCGATTTTCGCTTCTAGCGTTTTATATACACGTGTTTATCGTTGCTTAGAAATCATCTATGTAAACAATGACAGACTATCATCACTGTCGTGTCCGTATATTGCTTAATATGTTGTAATTGACATCTTTGATAATGGCTTAAGTAAGCTGAAAGCTTAGATTGTATTAAAAAAACATATGGATCAATATTGTGAATTTATTTCTTCGTTCAACGATAATGTTATTAAACTTATCAGAAGTTACGAAAAAAATTTACATAAAATAAATAAAGAAAACTTGTCTATATTATTTAATGAAACGTGCATGAATGAGAAGATGCTGGCTAAATACGCACACACACACACATACACACACACACATATATATATATATATATATATATATATATATATATATATATATATATATATATATATATATATATACATGTATATATTCCCAAGAGGATAGAATCCAGCTAGAATTCAATGTCCAGGACAGAATAGAATATAATATAAAAGGGTCAAACACTATAAATTCATGGTCTTTGAATTGTAGCTCAGATGAATTGGATCGTGATTACGATTCCAATGTAATAAAAAATATTTCATGGTTATAAACCATGAAATAGTTTTTACAAAAACAATTATGTTATATATATATATATATATATATATATATATATATATATATATATATATATATACACAAACATATATATATATATATACACTCATATATGCATATATATATATATATATATACATAAACACACACATATATATATATATACGCACACATATGTACACACACACATATAAATATATATATATACATATATATATATATATGTATATATATATATATATATATATACACACACATACGCACACACACGCATACCCCACATATATATATATATATATATATATATATATATATATATATATATATATATATATGTATCTTACATTTGTGTTAATAATAAGAGTAGAGAGGTGTAACTCTTATTCCCCTTGTTTTGAATAGAAGTCGAGGTTTATCTCTTTTTATCCTTCAGGAATTGGTTTCAGGTTCCTTTTAATATCTTCTAATTCGCTCTTACTTCCAGTAAACCCCTTGCGTCTTCGTGACAGTAGTGCGTTACCTGGGGTGAAATGATTAAAAAAGAAACCTTTATCGAAGTTCTATGCCAGTTTTATCTCTTTTCAAATATTACATCTTTCAGCATCAGTCCTTGTTCTCGTGTGTCTTTTTTTCGTTTCAATTAAAAAATTTATTTACTAAGTTTCTTCATATATTTGATAAAATTTTATTGATGGTGGACGCTGCTTTTAACGTGTAAGGCTTCTAGTATTCGTAGGTTTTTTAAAGGTTTTGTTTTACTTAATTCAGTCAAATGATTAATAGATAAATAGCAAATTAATCATCATGGTAATGTAGGGGTCGTGTAATCAATGTTTGCGCAAGTTAAATTAGGGATACCAGAATGATATGCTTCAAGTGGGTAAGTGAATTCATAGAAAACCTTAGATTTATAGACTATATATTTTAACATCTACACTCTATATTTGATGGCAACCTCCATTTTCCATTTAACCACACTAGGGTATAAGGTATGTGTAAAATATTTTAAACATAATGTTTTGCACGTCTTACTACACTTTGTTTTTATTCAGGGTAGGTTCATCCTTTTCTCATTCTATTTATGCGATGAGGGTAGCTGAGTCATAAAGATATCAAGGAAACAAAATCCCCGTTATTTAAGCCTGCATCCCTGCCTTTCTCGTTGAAAAATATACCACTTGCTATTTCAAATTGTAAAATCTTCGTTTATAATGAATTCGACAGAGTTCTCCTTAGTCTTTCGACCAAGATTGCGTTTTCTGCTCTTTCCCTAGACATTCCAACATCATCATCATTGTAAATTGTTATCTAGTACATGTAAATCGATAGAGATCAATCATTTCGGTCTCGGCAAAGTTCTAACCACAATGTAGTCAGTGTGGCGTCTGTTCTAACTCTGACCTGATGTTACCCTGTCCAGTGACATTACATTTTGTCAGTGGTCAGTAGCTATAAGCACAGGGACCAAAATGCGCCAGGATTGGCTTGAATTTCAATTGGAGTGGACAAGCTTTCAAGATTAATCCATTTGTGGAAGGCAAAACTCAACACCTCTCCGGCCGCCGCTCACCCACGTTGTTGATTTGACTGGACAGAAATCGGATTTACTTCCAACGCGCTGCACAAATCCATTCTGCCTGCTTTCCACAAAAACAAACACACACATACAAACACTCTCTCTAGCATACACGCACGCAAAAACATACCCTATTTCTCACATGCGTACACAAACACTCACTCTCTCTCACACATGTATAAACAAATTCTCATTCTCTCTCACATGAACACGCAAACACCCATTCTCTCTCACACGGACAGATAAAACTCTGACTCTCACATGCACACACAATCTCTCACTATATCACACATGCACACACAATCTCTCACTATATCACGCATGCACACAAAATATCTCACTATATCACGCATGCACACAAAATCTCTCACTATATCACGCATTCACACACAATCTCTCGCTATATCACGCATGCACAGACAATATCTCACTATATCACGCATGCACACAAAATCTCTCTCTATATCACGCATGCACACACAATCTCTCACTATATCACACATGCACACACAAACTCGCACTATATCACGCTTGCACACACAATCTCTCACAATATCACGCATGTACACACAATCTCTCACTATATCACGCAGCACACACAAACTCGCACTATATCACGCATGCACACACAATCTCTCACTATATCACGCATGTACACACAATCTCTCACTATATCACGCATGCACACACAAACTCGCACTATATCACGCATGCACACACAATCTCTCACTATATCACGCATGTACACACAATCTCTCACTATATCACGCATGCACACACAAACTCGCACTATATCACGCATGCACACACAAACTCACATTCTCTCTCTCATGCATACAATCTCTCACTCTCTCTTTATTTCACGCACGCACAGACACATCATACTCTCTCACATGCAGAAACAGCTTGACACGGCTTTCTACATCCAACCGTGTTTTATAAATAGACAAGATAGCGAGCAGTTGTACATTCTTCTCCTCCTCTATCGCACAAAATAATTTAATTTGAATGAGGCATAGAAATATTTTTATTATTCCCAATGTCTTATGTTGAGACATATCTCGCATCTAACAGGAGACTGAACAACACATGCACACACACACACATGCACAGACACACGCACGCACACACACGCATACACATGTGTGTGTGTTATTGTTATCTACTTACGTAACCAAAACCCATAAACCTCACGAAGTTTACACTTAGCAACACATTTATCTTTCAAACTCTCCAATAATATAATACATTACCTCACCCTCTATCTCTATCAAACTGTAATAGTAGTCGCTCCCAATAAAACAATTAGAGCAGCAGGCAGACCCCAGAATAAGATCCGAATGGAATCTAAAAATAGATTCTCACACATACAGAATCACCTGACCAAGAAAGAACGTCGAGCGGGACAGGATCGGCTAGAATCAATTTGGAAACGAATCTTGTGTGAACGACATCTCTTTTTACTTGCTACCTGCAGCTAAGGGAATTAACACAGTGAAGAAAAATTCCAATTCAACTCAACAAACCATGCTGCTTACATCAAATGCATAGGCGAATTGCTAAGAGTGACAATCACATACATGTGTGACCCACTCAGTTGGATGAAGGATTCGAAAAGTAAATTCTACAAAGCCGAAAATACAACTTATACAGCGCTGAATCTTCATATGAATAAAGAATTCTATATTGCGGAATGCAAGAAGTTGGTGAGCGACAAGTTTTTGGGGTCAAAACTCATAACAAAACAGAAAGGAGAATAGATCGAAAGATACCACTGTTTGAGCGAACGAAACGAACTGAAAGTTGAAAGACCAGAGAGAAATATAGAACAAGAGAAAGAGAGAGAAAAGGGAAATGAGAAATCCTTATTTTATTTCTGAAGCTAAGTGATTGTTTCAACTTCCAATCTCAAAATATAACGTAAACATCTTTCCACACAGAGAGTATAGCATACATCTTTCTAGGCATTCACTTACATTTTTTTTTCATGTATTTTTTAGTTATAATTAAATCTTGTTAATTTGTTGTTCGTTACCATTGTGTGTTGTGTTTCATTTATCTATTTGACCGGTAAGCCTGGCGTCTTCTAGAGAGCAAATCAGTTGCTATCTTTTCTTTATAAATTTTATGCTGCGTTAATAAATATTAACTATATATATATATATATATATATTATTTATTTAAAAAAAAAATTATAACATAAATATGTTATAACATCACTACAAAAATAGCCATTGATCATGTTGAATGTAAAATAAATGGTTTTAAAAGTTTCAAATTAATTAACAATCCTTCGCAAGGGGAAAACGTTGTTACAAAAGCTAGATTGACCAATCAAAATACAAGTATAGGGAATATATATATATATATATATATATATATATATATATATATATATATATATATATATATATATATATATATGTAATGAAAAACAAACCACTTTAAGGTACCATTACGATAATTTATTTGACCTAAATCCTTTTTTAAGGATTCAGGATCATCAGGTAAAACTTCCAACAACGAATTGAGAGAAAAAATGGGATTAGAAATTGGTGGGTAGTGTAATTTTTATAATTTAATAGAGGGGGTTGAGAGTGGTAGTTAAACAGACAATATAAAGTATAGGGAGGGGTTAATTTTATATCTCTCTTAAGTATGTTTTATATTGGAGTAGGAGGAGTGACAGAACCATGACCTATTTAGATGGTTAATAAAACGGAAATGAAATGTAGAAAATGTATACAAGTGAGTCTTATGGTAAAAAGAGAGATAGGGGGGGGGGACACAGTTGGAGTTGTTATAATTTTGTTTTAACGAAATTATGCAAAAGATAGTTTACAATGTTTGATAGAAAATTCGATGTCTGAAAAAAATTTTGTTATTAACTTTGAAATAAATTATCGTAATGGTACCTTAAAGTGGTTTGTTTTTCATTACATATTAGCTCTGTCCTCACATTGAGCTCTCTGGATTTCATCCTCTTTGGATTTACCAATTCGGTTTACCAAGTTCCTTATAACTTAAATATATATATATATATATATATATATATATATATATATATATATATATATATATTCGTAAGTTTCCTGAGGTCCCTTTGCAAGTTTATGGAAAGATCTCATGTATGTGGAATCTTTTAAATACCTCGGGAGTCATGGTAAATTCAAGTGCATCACTTGTTGACGAGATTAATCGCATTGCAAAAGCCAGTGCTTCTTTTGGTTCGCTGCGTCATAGTTTGTAGGACGAAAGGGGAATAAAGATCTGCACTAAAATCCAGGTGTAAAAAGCTGTTGTTTTTGTCAAATCTTTTTTATGGCTCTGAAACTTTGACACCGGCCTTTCTCAAAGAAATGCAAAACTATCGAGATCTTCATAATGCAATCACACCTACGTTGGACTCGCCATGTGGCAGGGATGAGCGATGATCGCATACCAAAAGTTCTTTTTTTTTACAGTGAACTCCATAGAGATCATAGAAATGTTGCGAGACCTTGGCTTAGGTATAAAGATAAAATGAAACACAACCTTTCTTGAGTCAACATTCCATTCAAGAACTTTGAAGAGGTAGCTATGAAGAGATCAGAGTATCGTTCTAGCTGCCATTCAGGAATAATGCACCATAAAGAAGTAAGCATCATTTGACTGTATGAAACACGAAAGCAAAATAAGACAGTTAACAATTTTCCTGCTGCACTTGCATACAATATATTTTCCTTTATTTTTTGGTGTTTTGTGCAATTCTCGAGCCGGTCTCAAAAGTCACGCCCGTCATAGGCATGCAGATAATTAGTTTGTGACCGACGGAACCTCATTCGTTGAACTGGATGGGAGAGTCCTTTATATATATATATATATATATATATATATATATATATATATATATATATATATATATATATATATAGCATAATGAGAACCACGTATACTTTCTTAATATGTATATATAGAAAAAGTTGCAAATTAAAAAAAACAATAATGTTCTTTTATGAAAGTATTTATTTATTTGTATATATATTCGATATTTCAGATTGACCTCAATCTTTCTTCAGAAATAACTGTTTACAAGTACCGTCCGTTGCGAGATGCGGACGTCACGTGATACGGAACGAATATTCCTAACGTAAATCTAACTGTAATAATATCTTAGATGTTGTTTAAAAAATAAAAAAAATAAATTAAAAAATAAATAAAATAAGAAATAATATTTATTCTATTTATTTTTTTATTTTTTAAACAACATATATATATATATATATATATATATATATATATGAGAAAGCTTCTATGTGTGCTTCATATAGTTTATAAAATAGAGTGGATACGTTGATTAACTAAGCAAAGGCAAACTATGTGATCAGCACGAATAAACATTTATTAATATTAAACACATGACAGACATGAAGCGCGTAGATTAAGGTTCCAAGTTCTGAATTTTCGGAAACTTCTGTGTCCTTCATCAGCTGATGCAAGAAATAAACTGAGGAACGATGGAGACTCACCAACTGTAGTCCTTGAGTCTAGGGAGAATACTGTGTGTAGATGGAAGTATAAGTAAAAATTGTGCGAAACTTTTTGTGAAAATAACCATAGATTCAAAAATTGGGATTGGAGGTGAGTGAGATATTGAACACAGAGGGAAAAAAAGATTCACGTGCCAGCACGACCACATAGAAACCCCAGTGAGGAAGGTGTTGGTGCTGCGATATTTTGTGCTAGAAATTTGGCTTGTGGGATACAGTGCGGGATACAGTGTGGGAACAGAGTGATATAGGCAAAAAAATAAAATGGAAGAGAAAAGACGTATTTTGTATCTCATCTTGACAACACTCAAAACTTAATGCATTTTTGAGACAAAATTAATGTTAGAGACACGACTGCGATTCGAACACAGCTCGACAATTTCTCTTTCATTGCACCACCTACGTACACGCACACACACATATATCCTAACCAGAAGATGAGTACTATTGACAGCTAAAGGATAAACATATTGGTGACTAGTTAGAAAGAATTAGCTCTTAAACCATTAAATATTGAATAAAGAAAGAAAGAAAGAAAGAAAGAAAGAAGGGAGACAGAAAAATGGAAGGAAGTGATGTAGGAAATCAAGAGAGACAGGTTCAATCACAACGTATCAATATTAGACGGATAAACCGAAGTAGGAATGTTATTAAGAATAATGACTCACGAAATTGGGAGTTGAAAGGAATTGAATAAAGAAATTTATGAAAAAGGTCAAATGTCAGATGTTATTTATGTTTTTTGTTTCAATTTGTGAATAAAGAAGCCATTATAGTGAGATACAGAGATTCTTGGGTTCAGTCTTCAAAGCCAATGGGTGTCAGGACGTCGATACGGTTCGATTCGGACGTTTGCGGTAAAGAAGTGACACATTCTACCACTAATCAAGAGGAGAAAAAGGAAGTATGAAAGGCATTGCATCAATTATTGAAAAAAGAAAATATAATCGTATTTAACTGCTTACGTAATTCGCAAAGAAGTATATTAAAGAAAACGATGGATCATGAAAGAATAGGTGTGATTAAGAGAAAATGGTTTTCGCTAAGAGGAACGAAAATATGAAGTAACGAGAGATTAACGCGATGGAATTTGAAGGATGATGAAAGGGGTATTTTTTTTAAAGAAATTATGAAAGGATACGTAAGAAAAGAAAAGGAAAGGAAGGAAGAATCGAAGAGAAGGTTAAAGGTCAAGAAAAGATATTTGAGGTGAAAGGAGATGACAATAGTAGGGGGAAGAAATGAACTGGAAAATGTAAAGCAGATGAAAGGGGGTGGGAAAAAGAACAGAGATACGAGAAAGAGGGGAACAGAGATTTAATGGAGAGAAAAAGAGGAGGCCGATCAAAAGGGAGGAAAGAAAAATAACGAAAGTACAATGGATGTGAAAAAAGAAAACAGATGAAAGGAGACGGATGAAAGAAAGGAAGAAAGTATTAATGTGTGGAAGATAGAAGACTGATGAAAGGAAAGGTAAGAAAAAGTGGGGTAAATGTTAATTATTTCACCTGAATCTGGTGTGTGCCATCAGTGCTTTCAGCAGATCATATGTCATATTTTGGAAAGATTTATCTTGAATCTTCTTGAAATATTTAATAGAGAATGGTGATTTTTATTCAAGATTATACTTATTCTAACCATGAATACCGATTTCATCAGCATAGAACCCACTCATAGACAGGATTCATGAGGGAAAACAAGAAGACTCTTTCCTTTTAGTAGATTCATTTAGCATATGGTACGGAATAATCAGGGGCCATCACTTTATATCTGCGCTTGTATTATGTTGGTGCAAAATAATGTCGTTTTCTCACATAGTAATATATGTGAGAAAACGACATTTTTTGCACCAACCTAATATATGAAGAAATTAAAAAGATTTGAACTTCCAGTTCTTCCTTGATGCTCCAAAACTAGACAAGTATACTAAGATTAAAAAATAACATAAAGAGAATATTGCTTGCATATAAGACTTCTTCTTCTTCTTCTTTATATACTCGTGACCCTTCCTGATTAAGTCTCAACCTTTTCCTGTTCTTTCTAACTTATATTAAATTTTATCTTTTCATTATCACTCCTAATCCTTGTTCTGCCAAACATTTAAACAGGATTGTATTTAATATGTCCCACCACTGTCAAATTTGATACTCTTGCTTTCCTCATTATATGCCCTAGAAATATCAACTGTCTACTTCTGATGTTATATATGTGTCCTTTTCGTTCCCATTTTCTCTAAAACTTCGTGATTGCTCACATGTTCCGTCCATGGTATCCTTAGCATCCTTCTACAGAACCACATTTCTATTGGGAAAAATATTTTCTACGTCTTTGATAGGATTGTCCAGCATTCATTCTCATACAGGAGGACCGATATTACATAAAACTTCAGGATATTTTTTTTTGTTTCAGAAATTCTTAATAATTTGCTTAGCTTTTTCGTAGAATATTTTGCGACTTTCCGTCTTCTGTTAAAATATTTCTTAGATATTAAAATTTTTAATATAAAAAATCAAGGCTCTCCAAATATTCTTCACTTGTTTTTATTATTAAAACAGATGATGTCCTCTATCTTGAAGGTTCGAATTAATCAGGAACAATGGCCAGGGACATTACTTCAAGTCACTGAATGCATCTACTGCGCCCATCCTGAGAGACAGCTGTTCATGAGACAGCTCACCCACTCGTCGCTATATCTTTTAATCCTAGTAAACCTCACCACTTCAAAAACCTGGAGGAGGAACTGGTTTAATCGCCGATAACCCGATAATGCTGCAATTAGTAATAAGTTAATTCATACAAGTAGCACGCATAGAGTAAACTTTTTACAATTATGTACACGTTGTACAAGGCCTAAGAGCCACTCGAGGTAGAGTGTTACAGTATGAGGTAGAGTTTTTCGGGATAGGTTGAGATCATAACGGTTGATTGTAGAATTTATCTGTTGCGGGGTGTCTCTTCTATGTCTGTGATGAGATTGTCCAGCATTCACTGTCATACAGGAGAACAGATATTACACAAAATTTCAGTATTCTTTTTTCTTTGTTCCTAACAAGATTTGAAAATTAATAATTTGCTTATCGTTTTGGTAGGACATTTTGCACCTTTTACGTATCCTGTTAAACTGTATATTTAAATTTTTGTACTTGCTCTATGCTGGCATTTCCTATGTATATTTCGAATTTTTCGGTCAACAGCCATATATTTTCTCTTTTTAATGGATTTTAATCCTTATTACTCGTTTTCCTACAATACCCTCTGCTGTATTTACCTTTCTACGGTATTCAATTCAATGTGGCTCTAATCCTAGACTGGTTATTATTTAAGGTTAAACATCATTATTTATTCTGCTATTTATCACATGTAATAAGAAGAAGAGAGGAAATGAATTCATATCTTTTCAAAGACATCTCGATGCAATAGAGTTAGAATTTGAACCCGGCTTGCCTATTCTACTCTCTGCCAATTTTACCGTACATGAAAAATGTCTTTCTCTCCAATAAACTGCATATAGGTTAAAATAATGAATGCTATCCGTCTTCTCACCTTGTTTCCTTCGTTTGTATTTTAAGGACAAATATATTTTCATTTTAATGATTCGCATTTTTGAAAATATAATTCCTTGTCGTGAAGAATCTAAAAACACTCACCAGTTTTCATTTACAAAAATTAATGTCAAATCCATTTTTCCAGGCTTGGAATTTTAGTAAGAATTTTGCCAAATTGAATACAACAAATTACGCGTCAGTTCCAGTTGAGACGCCAACAAATGTCCCGGTACTCGGCCAACGTCAAAATGTATTAGCAACAAGAGAAAAAAAAGTAACTATAGATGACTAATTGTATCCGTTTGACCTACCATGACTACAGGAAGCTAAAAACCAAACAAAAACTAAACCTAACTCACCCTTTACATGCTGAGATCAGCGGGCCGTTTTTTTTGCAGTTATCTTTGTGTTATCACTCATTGCAAAAGAAGAAAAAAAAACTGATGCTAGGGGGCGCTTCTTAAGCCTATAAAAAGGACTAAATTTCTCTCCTTAGCCTCTTTTACACCTTTCCATTTAGTTGTGCGTAAATAAAGTGTCCCTCGCTGGAGCACGTTCATTTTCATTGTTTTCTCTTTGACTTCTGTTGCCACTCACACACGCTTGTTATGCGCGCGCGCGCACACACACACACATTATTATTATAACCAGTTTCATGGCGTCCTGGGTATGACGATAAACGATGTCCAACAACAAGGCTTCAGATAATTTTTTCGGAAAAATAATGTTGCCAGCTATACGTTTTTTGAAAAAAATAACGTCGCCAGGTATGCGTTTTTGAAACAATAATGTTGCTAGCTATACATTTTTGAAACAATAATGTTGCAAGTTTTTTGAAAAAATGATGTTGCCAGCTATGTGTTTTTGAAAAAATAATGTTGCCAGCTATATGTTTGATAGTACTGTATATTTAATATATGTATAGGTATATGTGCATATATATATATATATATATATATATATATATATATATATATATATATATATATATATATATACACCTAAATTTGGCATTAAATGACCCACAGGGGTTGATATGCCATAAAACCCAAGCAACCCACCAACCAATCAGTTTCATGTTATTCCTTTCGTAACATGTAATTCCATTTGTAAATACATACATTGTTGTTTGTTTTATATTTATTTGTGTTCCTCATTTTTTACTTGGACTCACATTGAGTCAGCTAATGTTGTTTGTGAAATAAATTCTCCAGTAGCCCGTAAATATTTATTATCCAAGGTGTTGATTTCCGCAATATAATGGTGACTAAATATTTACGCAATCGTACTAGAATCCCGAAAACTATCCCAGTATTATTTCTCTATGTATACTTGACTCAGAATATGCTTCTGAAACGAAAAAGTAAATATTTATAAACACTTAGCAAATTGTTTCATCATATCTGAATTTGATTTTCCATCCATTTGTTTCCTTTTTGCTTACAAAAGTATTGCATCAGAGTATTTGGGTCATAAATACACGCCAAACATCGTTTTCATCACCATGGACGAAATAATAGTGTCAGTCTGAAAAGAGGTTGGACAGATTTCCGATGACAACTGATTTTCTCTTTTTCTGTGGTATAGAATGCCATCTTTCTGCTTACACGGGTATTGGCAGTTAGGTCTCAATATATTACAGTTGAAGTTGCAAGATGAAAATTCTAACTTTGTTACCTAGACGTTATCGACTTAAGCACGGTACTTTCATAGGCTATATAAAACCCTAATTTCTTCTCTTGGTCTTCTTGCTCGTGGAACACTCTTGGGACTTCTTACTTCCCATTCAACTTCATCTTCAGAAAAATTACATCCACTCTCTATCGTTATCTCCTGTCTTCCGACTAAAAATTGTTTTGTTGTTCTCTCTCCTTAACAATGGGGCAGTTTTGATTATTTACACTCAAACTAATTTCATTATCTTCCTTTATATCATCACAACGTTTCAACAGTTATGCATTCCGGCCATCTTCAGTTGTTTATTAATCGGACTAACTTTTTTTTGCTCATATTCTTTAACAGTTAGTAACCATTTGCATCTTTGCTTGGGGTGAAATGTTTAAAAACTGATTAGAATCTGTAGAAGCAGCATTTATAAAAGCGTTTTTCATTTTAGTATCCCTGACCTAACGCATCCCATCTTAGATACAAAAAAAAAATCAGAATTTGGTACCGAAAACAATTTTAATATTCCGGCGTAAGCACATCATGTTACCTTTCACCTGTATTGCTTCCTGGTCTGAAAATGGGGGATCGATTCTTCCTCCGTGTAAAAAGAGAAATGATAGGCTTGGTAGTCTGGCTGAGATTTGTTTTCCCATATCTTCTAATATAAATACGATGATTTCAAACTGTTTTTATTCAAAGACACCCTCTCACACTTTATATGGATGGATTATCACTAAAGCTATTTGGGAATCATACAGAAAATTCTAAATCCAATTAATTGCTTAACTAATGCAACTCTATTGTTACTAACACTCGCTTGTATAATTCTAAACCTAACATCACTTATATCTGAAATGTCATATGAACTGAACTAAAGATACGATGAAGGTTGTCCACGGTTTTTCCTTATTTTATGATAAAAACAACACAGATATTTTACATAAGATTTATGCCAGATGTCTTAGAGGACCATGAGCAGAGTTTAAGCTTTTCCTAAAATCCTCATCCTCTCCTACTTTCCCGTATGACATCGATAACCATTTTCTATAAATATAAAGATATTTTTTCCCTTTGAAAGACTGACAGTGAGTTTTGAAAGACATCTAATCCTCTGCAGGATGAATATGTATGTTTCTGAGTTGATATTCCCAACGCCTACAAGAAGATTTCCCCTCGGGAAATCTGGCTTATTTCATCGCGGTCCGCAGTGGAAAAAAATGAATGCCTATCAGTGATAAACTCAGTACTCGTCATTGTTCGTTGTTCAAGAATTGTGGAAGCTTTAGTTTCAGCAGAAGCATAAATCTATGTCCAATGCCATCATCTGTTTGCTGATATTTGTGGCTGTTTTCTATGAGGAATATTGAGTGATTCATGAAGTGAATAACACTTGGTTTCTCTGCTATAATAACTCAAATGAAAGATATATCTACTGCTGTTGTTAGACTTGAGGATTTTACAAGATATGTGTGTTTAAATTTCATTTTTAATACAGAAAACCATACTACATGTGGTCGCAAAAATCGTCGATCAAGTAAAGCCATCTGTTATTATTTAAGTGGAAAACATCGATGCATAGAACCATCTCATTCTACTTTTTGTTTACTAAAATATGCTTTTTTTATCTCAATATGAGAATCCTGATTCTATAGGCAGTGCCACTGTCATGTTTTTCCTTATCGGTAATCAAGTTTCGAAATATTCCCATCACGTAGAACCTTCTACCTACCATTGATACATTTAAGCTCCTTTTCTTATGTGTCTTTTTAGGGCTCAATTAATAAAGACTCTCCAAATATTTTTCAGTTATTATTATTACCAAAGATGATGTCCCCTATCTTCGAATTAATCAGGAACAATCGCTGTGAACTTTTCATCAACTGCATCTACTTCGCTTATAATGAGCAATGACTGTTCCTGAGACAATCCATCTGTTCTCTGCTATATCTTTTAATTCTTATAAACCTCCCCACCAGAAAAAAAAACAAAAACTGGTGGACGAACCGGTTTAATCGATGATAACACGATAATGCTGCAAGTCGTAATTAGTTACATCATACAAGTAGCACGTATAGAGTAAGCATTTTTTTTACAATGATGTCCACGCTATACAAGGCATAAGAGCCACTCGAGTTAGGTGGTTAGAGAGTAAGAGGCACTGTTTATGGGTATATGTGAAGAACATAACGGTTGATTCTAGAATTGATTTTGTTAAGATTCTAGTAATCAGGGAAGCATCATCTTGGGAGCCGGTTACACAAAGCAGCGGTTCGTGGAAAGAAGCTACTCGTGTGGGATTTACCTCTCCCTAATGAAATGCGAAGAGACTGACGGCGGTTCGCTAAAATGTGCGTGGTATGGCGGGTCTTACTGGGGAAGGTTAGAACAATTTCAGTGGTGATAGCAATAGAGCAGAAAGAGACATTCGTTTGTAAGAAATGGATTGCAGAGTAGAAATAATTTGTCACCCACATGGTCGCGGACAGGATTTTCGAACTTATGTCTATGTATGGCAGCAGTATATATATATATATATATATATATATATATATATATATATATATATATATATATTGTAATGTTAGAGGTTAAGAGGAGGAGTCAGGTACGGGAAACCAAATGTTGAATTAGTGATAGATATTGGACGACCAAATTTCTGACAAAATAAAAAAAAAAAAAAACAAAAAAAAAAACAAAAAAAAAACAAAAAAAAAACAAACAAACAAATGACTTACCATTAACTGTAAGAAGAGAAAATGTTTGGTTGGTAGCAAAGGAGGCACTTTGGATAGCGTCTCGGATTGAGGAATCAGAGAGCCTAGTTCGAATTCTAGTCAAATCCATTACATTCACCCACGTGCTAATACCCTTTGGAAAATAGTGAATCCTCTTCCTAGGTAAATAGCAGGAGAGACCGGATTCTCTAGATTAGATGGCAACTGGTCTACAGCAGAAAGAAATGGCAGCCTATTGCGTGGGAAAAATGCATTATCGCCTATCACACATGGTACATAACTGACTGACTTGTAGTATAAAGTATAAATGTGTTGTTATATATTGGGATCGTCCAAGTCAAGCATATACATAAATTTAATTGTCTGATTAGTGTAGTAACAGATGAAGGAAAATGTGACATAGACAATCGAAAGCGATTAGATAGAAAAAAAAATGATGCATTTAATGGCTTATGCAAATGAACAAGGAAAAAAAGAAGCATTTTTGTGTTTCGTCCTCTGACTTTATCAAGAAAATTTAAGAATTTTATTTTGCAACAAGTATTTCTAAACAGAATTAAAAATATCGGTAGCTTTAAAACATTTTAAATCTAAAAATACTCGTGTATATTCTTAGGGAAACTCTGAAAGACATGTTAAAATATGAAGGTTTCTGTGTAATGCAATTTAGTGTCTAATAAACGAATGTGAGTAAATGTTGCTTATTGTTTCGTTTTGATTTATATATATTTATTTACTTTTTAAAGGTAATTATTATTTTATTTCAATTTGAAAATATATGTATGCGTTTATTTATGTGTCTAATTATTATATTTTATAGGTTTTGATTGAAACGTTTTCATTTATTTTTTAAAAATGGTCATGCATGTTGGCTTGTGACTGTAGTATTTTTTTTTAGGAAAGGAGGTATTTTCATAAATTCGGTTTCCACATTTACATTTTGGAAAGATTCGGTAACGGCACTCTCCAGGACTTTGCGTCTTAGCAAGTTACTTCCTCCTTTATTAAGTGTGGCATTCTTTCGCAAAATTTCCTTACAAACAAACAAAAACGTCTCCTGTAATACATAATATCTGCTCTATGGCAATGGATGTTTGAAACTTTCTTTTAACAAAAAGATATTTCATGTAAAAGAAGCACACAGAAACAGCGAGCAACCTACGTCACGAGTTTGTTTGAATGGATGGCAGAAAAAATGAGAAGAGAAATTGTAAAAAAATGTACAAAAGGCAGGAAATTATGAAAAGCCATAATTGCCCAAGTGCTAACAAGACATTTCATATAATAGAAGAAAAAATTTCATGGAAGGAAAGGAACTTTCTCCAAATAAGAAGATGCCAATAAATTCCAACAGTATGGGAAATATCGGACGATGACTTAGGCACATTTCAACCGACATCCGCAAATGAAGTAATATATGTGCTTTCTCTGAGATTAACCAGAAAAAATGAGAGATAATGTCCGAAAGGTTTTGGCAGTTAGAATGGTCTTGAGCGCAGACGAGATTATGTCTAAAAGTCGGAAGATACGCTTGTCCAAAGGAAGACAATATAACTTGCGAAAAGCCGGATCGGTCAGTATCTCCACTCAAATAAAGTGTTAGGAGGAATAAAGGGAAAAGACAATTGCTTCTACAAATTCACAGAAACCATTCCACTAAGATGAAATCTGTGGAAGAGTAATGTAAATGTGCCCCAAAATTACACACATTCACACACACGAGACACACACACACGCCGGAACATAAACATGCTCATATGTGTATCTCCGACGAATTAATATTTATGTTGGTCACACCACAAACTCGCTTTCACGACGCTTGACACTACATCTGAATGAAAACTCTAACATTTTTAGGCATTTAAAACAACATGCCTGCCCACACACACAATTCTGTAAAATAATTGTCGAAAACACAATTATAGTTCGATATGAAAACAATAGACAAAAACTAAAAATCCTTGAAGCATTATACATCAAACAGTTAAAACCCAACCTAAACAAAATCAATTATGGCATCTCTACAAATATTCTTAAATATCTATAATTGGTAACAGAAGCCATTGGTTTATACCAACGGATTTCCATATTTCATACTTCTACAATTCACTCTCTTGTGGTCATGTGTTACGTCATGAGATGCGGTGCGATTTTCGCTTCTGGTGTCTTATATACGCGTGTTTATCGTTGCTTAGATATCTTCTATGTAAACGTTGACAGACTATCATCGCTGTCTTGTCCGTATATTGTTTAATATGTTGTAATTGACATCTTTGATAATAGCTTATGTAAGCCGAAAGCTTAGATGGAATTAAAAAAAATATGGATCACTATTGTGAATTTCTTTCTTCTTTCAACGATAATGTTATTAAACTTATCTGAAGTTACGAAAAGAAATTACATAAAATAAATAGACAACACTTGTCTATATTATTTAATGAAACGTGTATGTATATATATATATATATATATATATATATATATATATATATATATATATATATATATAATGTAAATATAATTAAACTCGGTGCAAATAAGAAAGGATGCATATCTATCTTCTGTAGTGCATTCAAATGTTTTTGATAAGGTCCAACACAAATAATTATTTCAATTACTAGGTAAGCTTGATTTATTTTTGGAAATATATTAGCATAAACCAAAAATTATACAGGGGTAAACCGCCTGCATGCCGATGGAAAATGACTACTAAAAATTGTCATAAAACAAGACTTATTCCAACTTTACTTTGCTGCAAATTCAAAATTAGAAGTGCTAATAATATTCATAATCTTAACAATATATGTACATGACATAGTGTTGATATCAGACAGAGAAAAGAAACTACAGGAAATATTATAAAAATTAGTAGAGGAAAGTTAGAAGAAATAAACCAAACTTCAATTGTAAGATGATTGAATGCATTGTTGTTAGCAAAAAAAAAAAAAAAAAAATCGATGTGTGCTGTGAATGGAAAATTACAGAAATGAAGCGAGCAAAAGAAAAGTTCAAATATCTCAGAAGTATTTTAAGACATTATCTGTCTATATTTCTGCGATGAGGTATTATATACACTATTTAAATTATTCGAACTTTAGACCTCATATTTGTTGGCATATTTATCACAACGTTTCGGCCGTTGTACGCTCCGGCCTTCTTCAGGTGGTTGGAATGTCGAACTGAACCATTTATTTCGCTCGCCCGGTAGACTGTTCTCGTTCCACGTGCCATCGATATAAGTTATCAGATATCTCCTGTTAATTTCCCTCTTCAAATTCTTCACCGCCGTAAGCAGGTATTTACCCACTCTGCCATGTGTCCTCAAGGACACATGGCACAGTGGATAAAGGCGTTGCTTAGATCCAGTGACAGGACCTATGCAGTGCGAGTTCAATACCTGGTTAAGGCGGTAGAGAACTTGGAATGGGTAATAAACACAGGAGATAACTGATTAGTCATGGCACGTGGAACTAGAAAAGTCTATCCCAGCGAGCGAAATAAATGGTTCAGTTCGACAGTCCACTTGAAAAAGGCCGGAGCGTACAACGGTAGAAACGTTGTGATAAATATGGCAACAAAGATGAGGACAATTGTCCGGATAATGTAAATAGTATTTTAAGATATGAAGGAAAGTGTGAAACCGAAATTCGAAGTCATCTAGCGAAACTAGCTTTCTAAAAGCTAAGAAGAATGGAGGCTTTAAAAACTTGATACTCACAGAACATATTGAAGGCAAGCGAGACAGAGAGAAACAGCGAATAACCTACCTGTACATGTAAATGTATGAAAGAATAGTGAGTCGGTGGGATGGCAAAAACAAACCTTGCTAAGTGTTACAAAAGACACGAAGTTGTGGAGAGCCTTGATCGCCAACGTCCTGATGATCCCTGGCACATAGAGGAAGATATTCATCTCTCCTAGTATGTGAGTAAATTACTGTATCGGAATTCTTTTTCAGTTTCATTTGTATTACTTATGTATATTCATAACTTTCCCAGTGGTATTAGTTTCGAATTGAAAACTGATTATTTTAAACGGAGTTTCAACTCGATTAACTGATTCCATTTTCCGTAGTGGTAATCATTTGATCATATCCCGTAGAACTTACTAAAAATAAATAAATGTTTACGCAGACGTCTACAATTAGGTTTCTTCCGAATTATTTGTGAAAAGAAATAGCTGTTCAGACCTTAAATTACCCAGTGACAACTATAATTATTTGGAAGGTCAGTGTCATTTATCTGATGTCCATTCTAGACACAAGTTAGCCTTATAGGCCATTTTCCTTCCCTACTGGCTAGCTATTTATGCAATCATCAGACTTGTGCAATCAGACATGGGTTATCTTTATAACAACATGATATTAGCTATTAAATAGAGGAAAGTACATTCTACTTAGTCATACTTACCTATAAAAGTATTAGTAATACATATCAAATGAAAAATGGCTTACAGTTTAGAAAAATACCGTAATTCCCTATGTATAATACGTCTTTATCCATAATTCGCACACCTAAAATTATGCTGAAAGTGTGGGGAAATGATTCTACTCACGCATAAAACGCACCCCATTTTCAAAATCTTTAAATTGTAACTCTCCAAATCCATTAAGCACAGCGTTTCCGAGTCATATTTAAAAAAAAATGGTTTTAAACATAGAATAATATTATTCTAATTTAGTTTTATGATAATTCTTATTTTATTTTACGGTATTTTTTAAAAGATTTTTGCAGCTGTGAAAATACGCATCTTTACTTTTGCTTATTATTTTTCTAGAAAAAATGCGTATTATACATGCTGAATTACAGTACCTATCTTAATTTTTGGAAAAGGTCATAATAAAAGATGGAAGGGTATTTTTGTTTTTTTAAATATTTGTTAAAAATAATTATACATTTATTGTGCAGTAATATTTATTTTTATAAAAAAATAATGTAATAAGATATTGATTTAAAAAGTCAAAGCAACATTATTTGACAGCATTATTTCATGTGGTAATTATAAATCATTTTCTTTTTCTTTTCAGATATCCATATTGATATGTTTGCCGTTTCAACTTCTACAACAGACACATATCACTTTAATGTACCGTGTCCCTTCAGAACTTAGTCGATCATGACCCTTCACAACTTCCTGTCCCTTGCAGCTCTTAATAAGCACAGTCTTTGTTATTTGTTCCAAACCCTGTCCTACCATCCATTTTCTCAAGCTCATCAAGTATGTTACGCTCTTTTCCTCTTTCTCTCTTTCTCTCAATCTGTCCTATGAGTGTCAAGTTTACCAAGCCCTCCTTCTTTATTACATGCCCTAGAAATTTCATTTGTCGTTACTGATGTTAAGTATAACATTCTACAACATCTCGTTGTTGCTCACATGTTCGGTCCATGGTATCCTCAGCATCCTTCTGAAGAACTATATTTCTGTTACTTCAATTCTTTTCTTTATCTTTGAGGAGATTGTCCAAAATTCGCTGTCATACAAAAGGACAGCTATCACGTAACAGTCGTGCATTCTTAGAAACATAAAATATCGGCTCAGCATCATTGAATTAAGTGTGAATGCAGACACCATACAGAAACGGATATGCAAGGTGATTTGTCCTGATCTGGCCACCCATATCCATATATATAGGGTGTATCAAAATACTTTTACATTGTTTGGGGTGGAAAATTACCTTCTTTTGGCGTGAGGAACCGCCCCCCCCCCAAAAAAAAAACAAAGTAAAAGTATTTTTGATACACCCTATATATACGTTCTAGATGGGGCGGGAGAGAGAAAGAAGCTAGCGATAAAGAAAGAGAGAAAAGGAGAAATGCTAGCGATAGAAAAAGTGGCACAGAAAGAGAGAGGAAGAGAGATAAAAAAATTGCTACCAAATATTGAGAAGAGAAATGTTCCCTTATAATTATAGATGACTCCCTTTTGACTAATCACCTTCACTTTCTAATGAAAATCGGTTTTTTTTCATTTATGGTCAACTAGGAACAACCATTGAAGACTTTCACTTCTTTTTAGAATTCATCTCTCAATCTGAGACTTATGTTCATTGTTCAAAAGTAGCATCGCCAGTTTATTGGTAAATATTCAGTTCACCTCTAATGTTAGTACCACCAGTCGAAACATTTTTCAGATATGGCTATCTTTGCTCCGTCCACAGGATTGAATGACGATAGTTGCCTCCCTATATCATAGAAAAGAAGTAAGTTCCACTCAGAGAGTTTCCATTCATTTTTAAATGCTTGACAGCTGATTATAAGACACTCTCCCAAAAACTAACTAAATTTGCATAGTTCAAAGCCACGGATGATAAAGGGATGCTAAATGATCTGTTTTTATGGGTGTCAGAGTAGGAAGTAAGTTCAAATTGGGTGGTGATAAAATAGAAATATGTATGAGCAATTATTGCAACAGGGATTACCTAACCGAAATATCAAACAGTCACACAGAAAAATGAGCGGTCAGTTAGTTGACACCACCTGAAATCTCTGTGAATTTTGTAAGAGGATAGCTATATCATCCTTTGTTTATGAAATATATGCTAGAATTTATTCAATGATTTCCTATACTTTTTCCCGAGCATTGCCGTGTATCCTTGCAATTTATAAATTCTCGACATAGGGGCAGGGGTTGAAAATGCGTGTAACGATTGATTTCAGCGATTATCATTAGAAATACGTAAGATAGGATGAAGAAAATACTTTTGAATGTGTAAATTTCAATGAATATGCTGACCCGTGAGTGTGAAAAGCCATAACCCGAATACGCTGAAAAAAAAACAACTTCTCTGTAGCTCAAATTTACGTAAATAGAGAAACAACTTGTCTGTAGTTCAAAGTTACAAAAAACAATAACTTCTCCGTATTTCAAAGTTACGCTAATAAAGAAAAAAAACAAACAAATCCTCTGTAATTCAAAGTTTCGTACATAAAGAAACAACTTCTCCGTAATTCAAAGTTACGTAAATAAATAAACAACTTCTCTGTAATTCAAAGTTACGTAAATAAATAAACAACTACTCTGTAATTCAAAGTTACGTAAATAAAGAAACAACTTCTCTGTAATTCAAAGTTACGTAAATAAAGAAACAACTTCTCTGTAATTAAACATTGCATAAGTAAAGAAACAACTCATCTGTAATTCAAAGTTACATAAATAAAGAAACAGCTTCTCTGTAATTCAAAGTTACGTCAATAAAAAAACAACTTATATGTAATTAAAAGTTCCGTAAATAATGAAACAACTTCTCTGTAATTAAAAGTTACGTAAATAAATAAACAACTTCTCCGTAATTCAAAGTTACGTAAATAAAGAAACAACTTCTATGTAATTCAAAGTTACGTAAATAAAAAAAATAAGATTGAATAAAACACAGAGTAAATCAAAGTGAGAACAGCAGGCGGAAAATAAGAAAGGGAACCTGAAATACATATTTAATCGCAAACCCGATGAATTTGAAAAGTGACGATTGGTCTTGATACCTCGTTTATAGATGCAGGAATGTAACTGTTTATCCGTCGCGAAGTTTGTCACCAGCGACACTAGTTGGATTTTTATTATTATTTGCAATTTTACTTTCAATATCTATAGAATCATGTTTCTTAATACGTCCGAGCTTTACGATTGCCTAAGGGAAAATTAGAGCTATGAATGCAATCAACACAACTTTTATTGGCCCCAGATATTTGCCAGCAACATTAATATCTATTTTATTGTTTCCTCCTTAGCAATAAACGTCATACTTGCGCCATCACTTTATACTGCTGTCGTAGCCACATTTCCTTATTGCAGGCTACATTTTACAATGTTTTTCATTGGCCATAAACCGTCATTTGCACACTGAGGGCATATTCGCCCTCACAAAATTCTCAAGATTGTTAGAAATGTTTACTAACCATAATATTTTCTGGTATTGGGCCAAATCGATGTGGGGAAAGGGGAGGTGGAAAATTTGGGTTGCACAAAACGTGCTTTGAAAATCAGAATCCATATGTTTGAAACACCAACCAACAACGTCATATCACGATCATGAATCCTACGACCAGTTATTTCCGGGACGTATCTACAGTAACGGTGGGTGTGTATATAAAGCATTTGGGGCCAGACTCCCGTGAGGATGCTTCCATGGTCACAGTTATTTATCTTTCATATCATCGTAATGTGCACTTGCTTTCTCTTTTTACACACATAAAAGCACATCATTCAGTATCACTTTATCTTAAGTGGCTCTTGAATCTTGTATTGGTTGAAGGTTTAGTACAACTAAAGATGACCTGTGGATTCCATCATTATTCAGTCTATTTTCACAAAGATTTACGCAGTCAAAGCATATATTGTATTGTAGAACATAAAGACAATAACATAGACATGGCTGTTTATACACAGGAATACATACCTACATACAAACATAACTCGATTAATGCGCATTCGATTAATGTAGTTTCGATTAGTGCGCTAAAATGTCTATCTACATAAATTCGCGCGTCCTGGTTAAGACGATAAAATTAATTCAAAAGCAAGACGTCTGATCAGGTCATTTTGAATAGTGCGGAACCACCTCGTAATTGCTGGTGTTCCCAGGTCCAATCTGACCCGGGATAATAGCATCTGTTAAAGTCCCAGCTATGAGTTAAACCCACAAAAGGGGTCAAAACACTATGAAAATATAAAAATGGGTTTTAGCAATACTTTCTGGAGTAATTATTACCAGCAACGCATTTTTTGAAAGAAGATATTACCAGCAATACATAATTTGAAAAGTATTACTATCGTTACATTTCTGGAAAAATATTACCGACAATATATTTGGGAAAAATATTACCAGTAATAAAAATTTTGTCGGCATTGAATAACCCATTGAGGTTGATATACCGTAAAACAAACCAACACAAACCAAAATACTATGAAAGTGTAAAAATAGGTTTTACTAACAGAAATATTTTTTGTAAAAAATTATTACCAGCAATATATTTTTAGAAAAAAAAAATGACTAGAAATAAAATTTGTCGATATTAAATAAACCATTGAGATTGATATGGCGTAAAACAAACCAAACCAAGCTAAACCAATATATATATATATATATATATATATATATATATATATATATATATATATCGATTAGTACATACATAATACTCGATTTGTGCGGTAAAACATTCTTCACGATAGCTATTAGGGAGATGTGATTAAATACACTTTAACGTCTGAAAAAAAATTCATTATTATTATTGTTTAGGTAATAAGCATTATAATATACCACAAATAGATATTAGGTTGGTGCAAAAATAATGACGTATAATGTCGTTTTCTGAAGTTAAAACGTCAAAAAACAACATTATTACCTCATTATTTTTGCACCAACCTAGTATGTTGTGGAAAAAGGAATTTTCCACAATATACGCATTTTTTTTTAGGTATTTATGGTTATTTTGAAACCAAAAATTTTTCCAGTATCTTTACCGATAGATCGTATGTCCAAGTTCCACTTGAGGAATGAAGTGTTCTTGAATCCCAATATACGTCCCAGCAAAAAACAGTTCTTGACTGGACAACCATTTATCATGACTAGCAAAACTCAGAGTCTGCTGTGTGATAGATAAATACAAGAAACATTCGATTAATGCGTTTTCAATTAGTAGGCTAAAAATTGTAGTCTATACATAATACTCGATTAATGT
>OZ010594.1:64334851-64349851 GCA_963932145.1 Acanthosepion lycidas | reverse complement strand
CAGTTTAAATGACGTTATCTTGGGTGTCTTGAAATTGTTTCCGGCAAATGTGAAAAAGTTGAAATTAAACACAAACAGTTGGTTAAATATGCACAAAATACAATCCATATAAACGAATGTAGTAACATTCGAAAGTTCTCGGAAAAATCATAATATAGCGTAAAATAAATACAAAGATAACTTTGGCAAATTTATTGATAAAATTAAAGAACTATTTCTGAAAGATAAAAAAATTAATAAAAATTGTCGATATAATTTAACAAAAAATGATTATACATATATATATATATATATATATATATATATATATATATATATATATATATATATATATTGCGGATTTAGGCTGCAGTTACTATTTGATGCATGTTTCATTAAAGACAACTGGTAACGAAATGCTATTAAGCTTTTTTTTTCCTTGTGTTCGGACAAGTGTTCTCTTTTCTGGAGACTGAGTATGTAGAAACGAATGTTAACTAGCATGCTAGCATGCAAAAAAAAAATCAATAGCTGCATTCGTCACAAGTGGGAAAAAATTAAATCTACATAGCACTTTACTCCAGTTGGCTCATTCGCTTCCTTAAACTCAACGCAGGACTGGGTTGGTTGTGAAAATGTATTTGTTGTTAACATTCTTTTTTCATTCGGTTTTTCCAGTGATGAGTCCTTTTTTTTACAGCTGATCGTTTTGCGTTCATTTTGTTTAGTTCTTTTTAGGTAACAGATTTAATGTTTAGTATAGAGCTTAGAAAAAATTCGCAGTGTGAGATAGGCAAGAAGTAAGGCATGTAGCAACATCAGCACGGCAAAGGACACTCCTTTAAAGGCAAGGAAGGGCAAAAATATTTTATGTCAAATGATAGCGATTGCTGTATGAGTCGTACGATTTTTGAATGAAGCACCGGCAATGCTGGGCCATGCTGCTAATATATATATATATATATATATATATATATATATATATATATATATATATATTCCTTAGTTATAGTTTTATATATATTCATTAATCCTTATATATATCTTTATTTTTTAGTACTACAGTGTAACTCGGATATAAGAGAGTTGTCGTGACCGGAGAAGAAGTCTCTTTCTCTTATGTCCGTGTTTGGTCTATTATATATACATTAATACTATGCCTACCGTTACCATTTATCTTCTAAAATCCTACTTTTGAAATAAAGCTTTTCTTTTCTGATATTATTTCTGATGCAACCTTGGAAAAGTTACTGAATAGAATAATCACACGAATGTTTGTAATGAACGATAATACTCAGGACAAGAACAACACATATAAGTTTCGCCAGCGGAACGTAAAAAAAGTACTCAACTGCTAGAAAAGATGGAGTCCGGGCACGATCCACAGTCCAAGAATGCGGACCGGCCCATCAATCCAGCCAAAGGGCCCTCTTTCAGGCTCCTAACTGCAAACCGGAAGACTTCTAGCGGTTAAATTTGCTCCCGTCACCGCCTCGTACCATTCAAGCGCCTTCTGTACCACCTTAATGTCATTGCTGAACGACACGAAGATGGATACGTCATCGGCGTACGCAAAAAACCTAGTTCGAGCTCTACCAGGAAAAACGGCGATTCCTTGCACTGCCGGACTGCAGCCGGCGAAGGAGGGGCTCTAACCCCAAAGCATAAAGTAAGGACGATAGTGGAACCCCCTGTCGGACCGACCGGGTCAGCGCAAAAGCGCTCGACCGCTTCCCGTTCAACTGTGCCACAGCACTGGGGGAGCGATACAGGAGGTTGATCCACTTGCAGAAATTGGGTGCGAATCCGGCGGCCTGCAGGACAGCAGCCAGGTATTGAGGGAACTCCGTCACATGCCTAAGACTCATCTAAATTGATCTGCGTGGCTCGCTTGTCGTCTTCTACACCCTCTATGATCGTGCAGGTTGCTTTGAATTGTTCGTCTCCTCACAGCAAAAGTCTGCTCGTTCCCCAACAGGCTCGCGAAAACTGACTGCAAACGCTCCCTCAGGATCTTGGCCCAAATCTTTAACTCTGTGTTTAGCAGAGTTATGAGCATGTAGTCCTTTAAATCCCTCCCAACTATATTGCCTTTTTTCAACAGCGCAGATCACATCCCTGGAAATCCGGTCGGAGATAGACCCCTGCCGGCATCAGTTGTTGAATACGACAGTCAAAATCGGGACTAATACGTTCGACAGCCTTAGGTAAATTTCGTAGGGAAGACCATCATGTGCTGGAGGCTTGCCACTGCCGACCCGCTTAATGCCAAAGGAACTTCGCACTCCGTGAACTCAGCGTCGCAGCTAGCCGCTTCAGTCGGCGAAAGGCCGAGCAAAGTCAGCTAAATAGTTGGGAAACACGTCGACACTAGGCTCCATGGTAAAATCGGATCTCGAAATTCCACCGAAACGCCACGCACATGTCCTTGACCGAACCCAGAGAACGGCCCTACGGGGTAATGACTTCACGAATGTAACGATCGGAACCTCGACGGATCTATTCCTTGCGCAATTCTGCGCCCATGTTTACAGCCTCGTTAGACATACTGTTTAACTTATTTCTAACTACCTGACTTTGATAGAGCTTGCTAGCCTCACGCCTCAGGGCTTTCCTAGCAACGGCTATCTCTAGAGAAGCCCCGCAACCACCGCCCTGGAGAGATTATCCTGTAGGGCCTTCACATATTTAGCCCTATCTAAGGCGAGAAGTTATTCGGCTATATTCGGTGATGAAGGACCTAATCGTATCCTTAAGCCTCCCCTGTCACTTATTCCTAATAACCGCCTGCACTATTTCCCACTGCACTAATCTAATGAGCTGTTGCTGGAAGTCCCACCTGTCTAGTAAGGACAGATTGAATTTCCAGTGCCCAGCCATTCTAAGCCTAGTATCTAACACCATCCGAGCGCTGACGAATAGTCTAAACTGTGGAACGTGGGGCAATCTAGTAAATCTAGGCCGGCCCTTCTTACTAACATTCTATCCAGGTAGCTGCCTAGATTAGCTGGACACTGGAAGATGATGGTTTCCCCTACAATGGTATACGCAGGATTTTACTAAGTGTTCTCAAAAGCTCAGGCCTATAAACGTAATATAAACTGTTTGATAAATAAAGGAAGCTGTGCCTATTTAAAATACAAACTGTCGAATATAATAATGTTTGAATAATATAAGATTTAGATTAAAAATGAATAGACTTAATATTCAACAATAGTAATATACGGGAAGAAATATATAAATAAAGTGTCGCAAGTACTATTAAAGTCGAACGAAAACAGAAGTTAACAATATCAACTAACATTGGTCACTTAACGCGAACGAACCAATATTAACATGTAAGATAATAAAATAGTTTATCGTATATATGATATATTGTGCTAATCACATATATTTCTGAAACCCCTATCTTTTACTTTATATTAGGTTGGTGCAAAAATAATGACGTAATAATTTCGTTTTTCACGTATTTTTTAACGTCAAAAAACGACATTATTACGTCATTATTTTTGCACCAACCTAATATATATATATATATATATATATATATATATATATATATATATATATATATATATATATATATATATATATATATATATATATATATTTCAGTTCAGCTCTCTTGGGAGTAGGTATGGGATTGTAAACAGTAACTATTATAGCTAATATAGCGAGACTCTTCGCATAGCGAATTGAGTCACTGTCAGTCACTGGGCGTGTTTCTAAAAATAAATACGCTAAAAATCGGCTTAGTGGTAGAATCTCCGATTGACATCAATTCAGTCGGGTTTCAATCCGAGCTACAGGCAACCGGGTGTCTAGCCACACTGATGAGCTGCGAAACAGTCTGTCTGTGGATGACGTTATATATATATATATATATAAAATTTGTATTGCACTTTTCGTCATAGAACCTGATACCTTCCCGTAAACATTATATCGGTTGTATTAGTAAGGATAATTTAGTAAACTAACACGATATATTTTACATATTGACATAAATATTAGGTTGGTGCAAAAATAATGTCGTTTTTTAACGTTAAAAATACCTTAAAAACCGACATTATTACGTCATTATTTTTGCACTAACCTAATATAACCAAAAATCCTTCCAACTTATAATATTAGGTTGGTGCAAAAATATTGCGGTTTTCTCACATATGTTACTACGTGAGAAAACGACATTATTTTTGAACCAACCTAATACAATAATGAGACTATTGGCTCGCATACTGAAATCTGATATTGGCTACATACATCGGATGACCTATCTAAACTCAAACGACTGTCGACTGAAGTAACTTTGTATTTCATATTGTATTTCACATTAGCAAGTATTACTTAATTTCCAGGTTATATGCGTCACAATTTAAATGCCCTATAGTGCGTGCAAGAGACGACATAATTTCCTTCGGTGTTGAAATAGACTATAGACATTAACTATTGTGCATAACCTTAACCAACTATTAACGCTATCACATTACGAGTCGTCAAAACTAAATTCGTTTCTTTTCATTACTCATCAATAGTCCAGTACTACTTGCATAAAATTTCGGACAGGTATAAGTCTACATCTAGTTATAGTATCGGGATTCGAATATTTATTGACGAATAAGGGCAAAATAAATCACTAATTTCGAAGCGATCCACCATTGCATTGAATTGGTCATGTTGTTTGAGTAGCATCAATAGCGTATATCAATGCACAATCAATTAGGATCGTTACATTCTCTTGTATAATGACGCTGGACGAGAGATCACCAAATTTTATGATTTTGATAGATTTTTGCCAGGATCGTTTTTCATTAAAAGTTTTTCACGTCTGTAGAGGCTGCCTTCAGTGTCACCACCGTTATTTAACGGTGGATGACGGGAAATTTCGTCATTATAGTCCTATGGCATAATGTGGGATGTTAATATTCTTGCTACCGTTAAGAAGAAAATTTATTACCAGAAATTTACTTAAGAAAGAACACCTTTCATTTACAAGTTGGTGACTATTGTCTAGTGCACTAAAATAACTATTAGGTTGGTGCAAAAATAATGCTGTAATAATGTCGTTTATTGAAGTTAAAAAATACGTCAAAAAACGACATTATTACGTCATTATTTTTGCACCAACCTAATATTAGAAAATCATGTTTTTTTTAATATTATTTCGACAGTTAACACAAAAAAAGAAAACAAATTACTAATCCTATTTCTACTGCAGATATATTTTCGCTGCTGGAGGTCGTTCATATTGTCTTCCATAGGCTGACGATGGTAGCCTTAGTGACGAGTGACTTGTCAATTCAAGACGCCCACGAAGCTGGTTCACCAGGGACGGAGAACGTTTGGCATTGAAATCTCTTTTGTAACAAGATATTCAGGTTAGAGCATGCGCAGCCGATTATGTAACATAAATATCTTTGGTTTTATGGTGATGTTAATTATTTGTCTGTGTAGGACATCTTTGGATTCACTCAGATTAAAATGAATACTTAATATCCCAAGACAAAACAAAAAAATAGAAGTAGGGAAAAAACAGTTATCTTGAAAAAGAAATGAAAAAGTTATAGGTTCTTTCATCTGCGATTTAGTCACGTCAATAACAACAGATTGGGGAAGAGGAAGAAAAGAGGACTAGCAATCACTGGGCAGTGAATAAAGCTGATTTTGTTGTCTCTGTAAATATGGACGAATGTATCGATCCAAGACATCAAATGAAAAAAATGTAATAAAAAAAAAAACAAAAAAAAAAAAAACTAATTATGATTGTGAGGTTTAATGCATGAATTAATTGATTCTGGGTTTAATTATCAAGACATAAGCTAGGCTTGTTATTGATTATTGTTTATTGTTCTTTCTAAGTCTTCTTTTCTAATTCAAGAGGTTGGGATCAAAACGAAGAGAGAGCCTTGCTTGAGCTTATTGGATGAAAACGTTTGTATTCAATGTTCTTACAAGTGAGGCAGGGTATATACAAGTCCCAACTTCGCTTTATTTTTCATATATGCGTACTTACAACTACAATTGAATTGCATGTCAACCTAACTGAAATGTTTACCATCCTTTTAAGAGAGGGCTAACTACATAACACATCTGGCGCATTCAAAAAGTACACTTTAAGAAAATACATACTATATATATATATATATATATATATATATATATATATATACATATATACATATACATATATACATATATATATATACATATACATATATATATATATATATATATATATATATATATATATATATATATATATATATATATATACAAAGTACGAACGCTGATACATCCAGATGTATCAGGTTCCATTATCAACGATGTTGTCAAGCGATAAACAATATATTTTACTATGTGTCTCATTGATTACCGTCTGAAATTTTTTAGATATTTTCTTTTGGTGGAAATGGTAAAAAGAAAAAACGGAAATTTAAAGGACATTACCCGAACTAGTCACATTCGTTCATCATCAGCGTTCAAGAAAGATCAACTTGATTTACAGTCTCACGGTCTTATTGACTAAGGTCTATCAAATGAGGAATTAATCGTATTGAAGTGTCGATTATCCGGAATGTGTCGTTTACTAATTGCAGACAGAAATATTCAATGATACTTGAAAAAAAAACACTCATTTTACAAATATTTCTTCAAAATGTAAAAGAAAAAAAAAGAAAAAGAGAAAATAATTTCACTTGCGACTTTCTTATTCCATAGTCAACCATATTTTGGACCTTAATTAGATTCTTCAGATTTGGCGAGCATTATAATTGCGCCCTTCCCTAATAATCTGTTTCGACCACAAATCCCGGAAACCGGAAATTTGCGACGACAAAGAAGGAAAAGTCAACAATGGATCCTTGGTGCTTTTCTCTTTTTTTAGGTAATAACAGTTTACAGCTCTTCGTCTTTGAATTTTAACTGATATCGACGCTTTCTCATTATTACATTCAGGAATCTGGCTGTGAAAAGAGTATTGTGTATGAACAATATATTAGTTTTCGACTAACAAAAGTCGAGCAGACACACACACGCGCGCACGCACAGAAACATATACACTCTCACAAATCAATGAATCTCTGATGATGCTAGGGCTTCTTTTCTACTCAACGTAAATGAAATCAAACACTGGAATACTTTCTGAACACTTGCATATAATGAAAACTAATCTGTTGGCAGATTTCTACCAATATGTACACAGAAAGCCTTATATACTCGTGTATAAGTCGACTTCATATATAGTTTGACCCTTGAATTGTTTGCATGAATTTTAACCATCGCAGAAAGAAAGTACCTGTGTATAGTGCAACTTGTCTTATAAATGCTTCAGCTGGTGCAAAAACATTATCTGTCTATAGTGCGGCATCTTATATTTTGCGAAAAAAGTGATCAGAAAATCTCGCACTGTTCTCGAGTATATACTGTAAGTAAACATTTAAATACTTATAATATACCTTTTAAAGTGGGTAAATCTTTAAATAATCTTGACTGTAGTTATGAAAATGTATCTATTTAAAAAAAATATATATATGTATATATACATTGACAGTCGACATTAGTTATTGTTTGAATGGCTTCTCTGGCAACATTTTTATCGGGAAATGAAAATGGATTCACGTTAAGCTATGCATGAAAATGCAAATTATTGACTATTTCCAACTATTCTAGATGCAACACACCCATAAGACAAGTTTAAAATTGGAAGAAATTGTTTTGAGAATATCGTTGAAAAAATGCAGTGTCTAAAGGTAAAAATAAGGTCATAAATACATGTAATTATTTTGTCAAATATTTAAAAAATATTCTGCAATTATTTAGCATATTATTATATTCTTTGCACAAGAAGTAATTGATTTTTCGTGAGGGAAAATAGTCAAATATATCATCAAGTCCTGAGCATTCACTTCTATATTCTTGACGTTGTTATTATTATTATTATTATTATTATTATTATTATTATTATTATTATTATTATTATTAATAATAATAATAATAATAATAATAATAATAATAATAATAATAATAATAATTTTATCATTATTGTTGTTGTTGCTGTTGTCGTTAATGTGTGTGGTATCATCTTGCTAGAAAGTAATTTTAATTGTCTAATTACGCATCTCTTCCATCGTTATGGGTAAAAGCGGAGAGTTCGGTATGAATATTTGGGACGCTTCGTTTAGATAGAGAGAGTTTCAGATTATATATGCAGTTTCGCACAAAGTATAATTTTGTAGCTATGTGATGCTGATGCGTCCAGGAATTTTTCTCACACGATGTTCCCTACCATTCCTTGCCATACACAAACCCCTATCTCAACGGAGATAATTGTATTTGATAGGTTAATTATAATTAGAAGAAGCAATATATATATATATATATATATATATATATATATATATATATATATATATATATATATATATATATATATATATATATATATAAATTTTTTGTTAGTTCGATATATAGGCTAATAATAATTAGAAGTCAAAAAATATCGAATTATAATTCGATAAATTTTTGTCTTCTAATTATTATTATTATTATTATTATTGTTGTTATTATTATTATTATTAATAATAATAATAATAATAATAATAATAATAATAATAATAATTGCTTAATATATTTATGGTGGTGTAGTATCCGATATCTGATGCAAAATATTAAGTGATGACAATTTTTTTTATAATACACTGGCCTCTCTTGCCTTATTAAAGCCGAAATGTCGTGTGATGGGGTTGAAAGTTCCTCGGGCCTCCAGATCTGCAAGTTTTGTTTCGTGTTGAATGTTCGGTTTACTGTCGGTTTTATGCTAGACAACAGAAAGGATTTCTTAAAATGGAATCAGAAGAAATACAATTCCCAAGACTTTCGGAAATGTTTGCAAGTTGCAAAAATTATAGAAATAATTATTTTTATCCCGTTGTACAAACACTGAGACAGACAGACAGTGGGCGTAAGAGAGACGGAGAGAGAGAGAGAGAGAGAGAAAGAGACAGACAGACAAATATCTGTATAATGATAGATCGGTAAATAGTTAGAAAACAACATACTACGAGAGACAAAGTCCTAGATTTATATTACACACACAGACACACACATATACAAATTAAAAAAATAGGATATATATAAGGAAGGAACATTGAGCATTTTATAGGCGCATACATACATACATAGATACATACACATACACACACACACACACACACATATATATATATATATATATATATATATATATATATATATATATATACATACACATGCATAGCTCTCTAGCTAGATAGATTCATAGATGGATAGATAGAAATTTAAGTTCAGGGATAGTTAACTAACGAACTTTGATAAAAGTCTACATATTTTTGCACATACACACACAAATTCACACACACACACACACGCACATATATATATATATATATATGTATATATATATATATATATATATATATATATATATATATATATAAAACAGCAAGAAAAGGTGTTATATATATATATATATATATATATATATATATATATATATATATATATATATATATATATATATATATAAGTAAATATATGGATATAGATCCGACAGTATGAAGAAAAATATACGGAAAAAACAAACAAAAATCCTTATATGCAATAATGCTGTTTTAATGTTAATATGTCGACGTCGGACGTTATATATATATATATATAACGGTGTTATATATATATATATATATATATATATATATATATATATATATATATATATATATATATATATATGTGTGTGTGTATGGATAGATAGATAGATGGATAGATAGAAGTGCAATCTCCAACAACACTGGTTAAAATGCTTTAGATAGAACTAATCAAATAATATTTTACAATTTGAAGCCAACCTTCATTCTTCGATAGTAGAAATGGTGTTAAAAACTTCTTACCACTGGACATTTACACAATAATTCTTGCTGGTTACTTTTTGATAGAGCAGAATATTTCAATGAAAAGTTTATTGATTATCCTTTCGTCGTGTACACAATTTCTGTTTGGGAAGCAACTCTTTCTTTTTATTGGAAACTCTAAATGATACACACGTCTCGTGATGAATGAATTACTTTCCAAACTTTACTCTTTCTTTCTATGAAGAAATATTTTCTCGTCTCATTAATATTGCCGAAACACAATGTTAAGAAGGATACGTTAAATAAATTTGCCAAATGTCGGCGTTGTTTACCATGCTCGAGGTCGAGTCAAATTATTCCCAGGGATATTATTCTCTATTTCGAAAGATTCTTCTTTAAATACATTGATTTCCTTTTATATTGCATGCAATGATCAATGTTAAAAAAAAAGACTACTTATAGATTCTGTTTTTTGCAATTGTTGAAGTCTTGAGAAACATTATGCCTGCAGTTAAAACAAATCAGTGAAGGCATCTTTTTTTGAAAACTTGATAAATCAGTGCACGTTTGATTTATGGAAAACATTTAACAGAACGAAAGAAAACCTAACAGTGGATTCATTTACAAAGGAAACATTTCCCAGAATTTAATGGAGCTTCAACTTATATCTTGTCCTTCAAGAGGAAAATGGCATTTCGATTATCTAACCGTATCCTACACATTAATACCTGTCTATAAAACTCTGTACTATTTGACGGTATTGTTAACATTACAAACATCTTTAAAAAAATAACTGACTTCAGCCATTGCAAAGTAAATACTTTTAATCCTGCAGAAAATTATTTTTTTTAATTTTTGATTAATAATCTATGTCTATAATTCTCAAAATGTGTGTGCGTATGTATGTATCTGTAATCGGATATTGTTTATGCATTTCTACACTTTTCATCCGATTTTGAGGATTACTTTTTTTATTTCATAGATAACTCATCAGCGCCGGTTTTGAGTCCAAATTGTTGACGACAATGGATCTCCACTACTTTCTGTTCGTTATAACTTTCATCAATGTTTTACTATTTATTATCTGTTCTTGGATATATATATTTCATAAAAGATTTAATAAAAAAAAGTTTAAATTATTACAATATAATAAAATTATTACAATATCATAATATTATGATTAGAGATTTCCCTTTTCCTAGCCCCCATCGTTAATCCCACCTCCATTTGGGGATGTGCCTCAGTTGCATCCAAATGTTGTTACGAATATTGATTTTCGGGTGGGCTGACTTGAAACTTAAACTGCTCCAAATGAAAGGCAAAATTTCTCAGTAATGCCAGACACGGTCAAAGATGGGTTATACTTCTAGTATATATATATATATATATATATATATATATATATATATATATATATATATATATATATATATATATAACGAAAAGCTTGAAACAATTCATTTTGGCATAATTAAAATCTCTTCAAAAAAACAAACCAATGATCTTGAATGATCATGTTGTAAAAATCGACATACTTTTCAAATTTTACTCTGCCTAATAGTAGTATGATTCATACAAAACTATGAATAAAGTGGGAAAAGACAATAAGAAAACTGTATGTAGTTTTAGCCGAAATCAAAAGAAAACGGTTGAATCCGTTAGCACAACAATACAATCAATGTTTCTAGACGTGAAAAAATTATCTTCAAACATAAAAAGTAAATGACGTAATTTTTCAATTGACCCACTGAATATATAATAGCGTTTCTAAATTATTTTACTTACTAACGCCATTTTGTTATTTTTGTTTTTGTTTTTGTTTTTTTTGTTTATAGATACGTTGTTTAAATTAATTTCGTTTTTTTCCTTCAAAAGGTCCACATTGGATGAAACGTGTCGGCTAAAACTATATAAAGTTTTCCTATAATCTTTTTCATTTATACATAATGTATTTTTCTACAGATTAATTCTGATAAGTTTTTACATAGAAAAGTATTTTAAGACATTCTTTTATGTGTATACGTTCTTTTTATAGACACATATATTTAAATAAATGCTCTGTTATAAAAAAAAAGTTCGATTCCTGTCGGCGGACGCATATTTTCAATGACAATTTATCGGACATTTAGGCCGGTATATGTCGTTAATACTGTTTATTATAAACAGAGAATTTACTTAAATATTTGTATCTATAATATGAACGTATAAACATAAATAAATATGCCTTAAAATAATTGTCGAAGTATATAATTTTTGGAATAATAAAAAAAATCTATATATTTCATACATGTATAAAATTCTTCGTAACACTTAGAAATGTTGGAACAATTTTCAAAACTGTAGCTACCATAAATAAACAATTAAAATCAGTTTAATCATTTATCCCCAAAAATTACATTGGAAGATAAGCAAAACTTAACAAAACTGAACTGAATAAAAGATAAATGAGAAAGTAAAACAATTTATAGAATAAGCAAATCTTTGGGAAAATAAACGCAAACAAACAAAATTTAATAATTTAAGTTTAAAATATATCATTTATCAAAAACGAAAATAAAAGAAATAACAAGCAGACAGCAAGCAGAGTATCCGACACCTGTAAAACATTTTTGCTTCACATGACACCATATTTTTTCCAGATTGGATAATTTGTTTCTAATATTTTCACTGATTTAATCATTAACGATTTATTTTGATTCTGACGTTAATGAACACTGACATTTTAATTATTAAATGAACAATTAGCCTTTTTCGATGCCAAAAGTTATATAAAACAGTAATTATATGCACTGATACGAAAATGTGCTTATGACTAATTGTAAATTATTGATCTCCTATATATATATATATATACATATATAAATATATATATATATACATACATACATACATACATACATATATATATATATATATATATATATATATATATATATATATATATATATATATATTAAAAGTTTTCATATGTTTGTTTCTTCATATGAAAATTATTCTAATGGAAATATTAGATTTGGTCGGACAGGTTTAAAAACAAAAATAAGTCGTTATATATTTCCTTACGTTTTTAATTTTTTAATTTATTTTATTTCTTTTCATAGCGACAATGTAAAACAAGTTGTGCATCAGCTATTAAACATAAACTGTCTGTCTGTCTGTATGTCTGTCTGTCTGTCTCTCTCTCTCTCTCTATATATATATATATATATATATATATATAGATAGATAGATAGATAGATAGATAGATAGATAGATTTTTTAGGAAATTTAATAACAAAATGGAAACAATTATGCGAGGCGTGTCATCCTTTATGACTATATCGACTAATGATAATGCTAAAGAAAATATTAGTTGTTTCTTCATTAGGAAGCATTCGGATTTTATTGACCGAGCATCCAGTACTACTGTCGCCTGTAACTTAAACAATCATTCTCTTCTTCAGGAAAACTGGTTTCTCAAGTAGTTATCGCTCTTTCCAGTATTGATGGGAGTTTCCTTCATAAACATTTATGCGAAGTTTATGTGGAATGTTAGCATCTTGATTAGGTCATTATTTTCTCTCCAATTTCCTTATGATATCGACTTTAACTGTAGCTGTTGTTGCCAGTCCTCAATTGATATGGTCTTTGTTATCAGTTATTGTTCTTTGTTTTTGATTTTATAGTCACATACGGCCCGATAGAGTTCACGGAGATCGATGAAGGATGGTCTTCGCCAAGACCCACAGACTTCACTTGCTCATAGCTTTTTTAACCACTAGTAAATCTAACTCTATATGCATATGAAAGGGAGTAGGAATATAAAATATTTTGTCATAATTATGCATAGATAGGAAAAGTTGAACATTTTTGATCAGGTTATATTTTAAACTTTTAATCTTTTCTGATATATCAATTTATATATATAGGTAAAAAAAAACACTAGGAAACTGTATTAACCAACGCGTTTCGTTCAATGTGGACTTTTTTCAAGGTAAATACGAAATTAATTTTTTGAAAATTAAGTAAATTCATTTCGGTTTTGCCTTCAAAAAGGTCCACATTGGAAGAAGCGTGTCGCCTAATAATACAGTTTTCTTTATCTTTCTTTTATATATATTGTCTTTTTCTACAGTTGAACTATATATATATATATATATATATATATATATATATATATATATATATATATATATATATATATATATATATATATTGTGTATTTGGGCAGCAATCACAGTTTTATAAAAGATGTTTCTTTGAAAATAACTGACACGGTGAGTTTCTTATATAATTTCTCCTATATTCTTATTTTTTTCAGGACATAAATTATGTAAAAATTGTCCGGAAGTTTTCCAAGCTCTTTCGGCTATACATTTAGCCACACTCAAGGATCAATTTTATTTTACTTTAACTCAATATAGGAATGCATGTATCTATGGTTATAGGAATGGTTTATTTTCTAACTGCAGTCAGCATATTGTTGCCGTTTCATAGTTGATATTATTGAGTGTTGGATTTTTATTTTTTATTCATAATGCTTTCATTATTTTTAGCATTTTTGTGCATGTGGGTCATTCTATTATATTTGTATTATGTTACGGATAGTGTGTAGTTAAACTGATTTAATTAAAATGCATCCTTGATAATGGCTGAAGGTAAAGCCGAAAGCGCTTGGAAAACATTCGGAAAAAATTTATATAATTTATGTCCTGTAAACGAATACATGAGTTCTCTAATCAGTTTCTTGATATTAAGATGAAATACCAGCCAAAACATTATCAAGACGACTTATCCTTCCTTTGTCGGATACAAGTTCTATTGTAAAACATTTAAAAAACAATTCAGAGAAATACTTGTATATAACACCAACACACAACACAACGAAAATAATGAAAAAAAAAACACTTTAAATTCTCGTGGCCCCCTGTATCAAAAGCAATCAACCAACACTCAACAAAATTTATTACGAGTGTATCAACAACGTGTTGAAGTGCATTTTATCAAAAATTGCATTTCTACTAGATTCTGGTTAGATCCCTTATATTGGGACGCATGTTTTGCAAAAATAATTCTATAGCTACAACGGATACATTTTAAATTCTAAAATTATTATAACTGAGGGCGTTCCTGCGTGTTTTTAAAATCACCATCAAACGAT
>OZ010594.1:64327351-64329851 GCA_963932145.1 Acanthosepion lycidas | reverse complement strand
AATTGTTAGGGAAGTTACCGTCAAAATATTTGTAGAAAGAACAGAGGCAAGCCACGTTACGTCGGTGAGAAAGTGACTGAAGTCGAGATGCCAAGTCAGGATCGATTACATTGCATGTCTTTCGTTGTATCTTGTCAAGAACCCCTAGACAAACAGTAGGTGCACCAGACATATATAATTTCACACACACACACACACATATATATATATATATATATGTGTGTGTGTGTGTGTGTGTGTGTGTGTGCGTGTGTGTGTGACAACGACATATATGTGTGTGTGTGTGTGTGTGTGCAGTGTGCGATACGTAAAATGTCTTTATTTAATATTTTTAATTTCGCGCATGCGCGTTGTTTTGAGTTTGTCTACTACACAGGTTAGTAGGATCAGTTGGGCACCGTCAATGAGAAAAAGACCACCATGCCACAATTCACCCGGCAAGAAATTTGAAAACGGCATGCTATAATGCTTGGCATTCGCGCCGGAATCTCCAATACGAAATTTCAGAGTATTTGTGTCGATCTGAGAAAAGTACAGAGGGTTCAGAAAGAGTTGGATCAATCCAATGATGATTGCAAACGTGTTTAGGGTGTTCAATTGTAATGGCGACGTTATGTCTCCATTCATCTTCCTACAGATTCTCAAACTTCACATGGATGGTGGGGTCTGTATTACGTACCTTGATGAGGCAGTGCTACCCTAGGTCAAGAGGATGGCTGCTGGAAGACCCTATGTCTGGCAACAGGACTTTGCACTATGTCACACAGCAGGATAACCCAGTCATGGCTGTCAGGCAATTTCTGCGACCACATCACTTACATCTTACACCTAACTCTCCAGACTGTAACCCCCCTACACACACACACACGCTTGATCATTATGTTCAGGTAGCAGTTGAGCGATAAACCAAAAAAACCTGGTAACACCTAAAATGGCAAAGATAATCTCAAACTTCACCAACTTGAACGAGGAAACCATCCAGAAGAGTTTCAGCAGATTCCCAAGTCGCCTAAAGGCCGTCGTTGAAGACATTGGTGATTTTATAGAATAAATCGATTCTTTAGTATTTCAAGATATTTTTGTGCAATTTTGGTAAATATATATGTTAAAATGAGATGTCAATGTTATTTTCATTTTTGCGTAATATCAACGACAATTCATCCATCGCACCTAGTATTTATATATCAAGAACAAGTTTTTCATGTGACGCGTTTTGTGACTTTATCGGACTCAAATAATGTTTAAATGGATGAGGAATTTGCTATTATTCGCTGTTCAATGGCAGCCTTATATTATATAGTAGTTACACGCTTCTTTTATTTAATGGAATATTTCTGTTTCTTAATATTTGGTTTAGAGTTTAGAAAGCATCTTTCCATATCTCATTTGGTCTTCAAAATTAAAATGACAACTTTTTCCATCATCTGAAAATTTCCAGACACGTATATTTCGTGTTCGAATTCCATTCAACTTTGTTATATTCACTTACGCGCAGCTACGCTTGGGGAAGGTATGAATCCTTCTTTTCTCCCTCCAGCTATAGGTTGAATAACCGGACAGTTTGAGTTTTATAGCTGTTGTTGGCAATCAGTCTAACTCAGAAAGAAACGACAACCTACAGCGGGAAAATGTTCTGCCTGATCACTCATGGAGCGAAAGAGACATTGTCGCCCAAGCGTGTATGACACTAAACTGCTATTTTTGTACTCTCTCCCTTTCTCTGTCTTTCTCTATCACTCTTAATTCCTTTACTTTCCTCTTTCTCTCTCTTTCTTTTCTCTCTTCCCACCAGGGATTGAATCCGTATAAAAATGAAGTATTTCTCCCACGTTTGAGCCGAAGCACCCCAAACCTCATCAAAAGCTTTTGCACATGCTTATAAGTTCTTTAACCTTCAACCCTTTTCCCAAAAACAGAACGTTACTCGCTTCTCGAGGCGCTATCCATATTTAATTAGCAGATGTTCCGGATAAATGCATTCTTTCTTCCTATCAGTGCAGAATTTCACAGCGAGGACCCGCTTTGTACCGGATTAACAATAGAAGTGAAAAAATATTCATAACTGTTTACACAATTTTAGTGAAAAAGCAAATTTAATGCTGATAAGTAAACAAGTTAATAAATTAATATATACGTTTTTGACGAAACACGGAATTTTCTCTACATTATTGTAGTTTACTACAAAAGTTGAAGTAAAAATCATTGTTTTTCTTTACGTCTCTACATCTTCATTATTTTTCTGTTTGGAGACATGTAACATTTTTTAGCATTTATATAGACTTGAATATATACATAATATATACCGGGTGTAACAGCAAAATTGTCCAAATCGTGTAATAGCATGGGATAATTGTTTATCACACAAAATATTTAATATATAAAAAACCCTCTAAACTAATTGAGTTTGTTTTGTTCCAGGTTTTCAGACGAGACGTTTAACCACCCTAGACACCATTTACCGTAAGAAAGACTGAAAAAAATCCTTTGAGTTATTCAGCTA
>OZ010594.1:64127351-64324851 GCA_963932145.1 Acanthosepion lycidas | reverse complement strand
TTTTAAAAGTAGGTGTACTCCAAAATCATCCCCCCCACAACTCATGGAAATTAAGAAATAATATTGTTGTGTAACAATTATAATATTTTTCTTAATTTCAGATTTAATACTGACACTTTTTGAAAAAGAAATACTAATGACCTGATTATATAACATTCGAAAGGTAACGAAGAAAACTATGTGATTTCCACGAACCGCGAAAACTCATTCATTCTGCAAACCATGCGGAAGATGGCCTAACTTGACAATACGCTCCTCGTGATAGATGATGTTTACAAACAAGGTGATGGATATGCAACACTTTTGAAATGTTTAACTGTTCCTAGATGGAAAATTCGTAAAATTATTTAGAACTACAACAAGACTCTTTGTGTTGTGAATAAATTAAGAACTGGCAGAAAGTGCTTCATTTCTGAGAGAATAGAAAGGAAAATTGTTAAAGATTGCTAAATTAATGACAAAAGTCACTGATGTAAAGACACCAATGTTCAGCTATTAGAATGTATCGGCAAAGACTAAATTTTCATCGAGCAGGCCTTCGAGCTTGTCGCTAAATACCTAAAATGCAGATTAGCTTATCCTAGAAGCCATCTAGAACTTAAAAGTAAATATTGGGACTCTGTTTTATGGTCAGATGAAATCAAACTTCAATTATTTGGGCACATGAACTCTCGTTATGCATGGGAGAAAGTGAATGAATCTCACAAACCAAAAAAAAATAACCTCTCTACAGACAAGCATATTCGTGGAAGCATTCGACGGTAGGGATGTTTTGCTGCTTCTGGATCAGGAGAACTTGTAAGAGTACAGGGTACCATGGATAAAGATCAGAATTTGACTATTCTTAAATAATAATTTAAAACCATGTACATGAAAGATGTCTTTGGGGCGTCAATAGACTTTCTATTATGACATTGGCCAGAAACACAAGGCTAGAATTGTTACAAAACAGTTAGATGAGAGCAAAATTAAAGTATTGGCGTACACCACACAAAGACCTGACCTAAACCCCATTGAAAATTTATGGCATAGTTGAAGAAGAATATAAGGGAAAGAAGTCCTTCAAATTTGCAGGGTGTAGAAGCTATTGCCAAGGGAGAATGGCGCAAATACCTAACAGTTTTTATAGTAATCTTGTAAGGAACTATCAAAAATAATTAAAGTAATCGAGAATAATGGTTATAAAATAGATTATTGAAGCCAGAGAGCCAATAATTTTGTCATAAGTTAAATCTTTGTGGTGTTTATTTTTGTGATATTGTTTGAAATTAAATAAAAATTTTGTGGCGGCCATCATTGCACATTCTTTCAAATCTTTTATATCGTCATTTGTGAAAAAAATGCACATGAAGTTTCCATGAAAATTTGAGTTATTACAGCTTTATGTATCATAATTGAAGTGGGTTGAATAATTATGTCCACAACTGTAAATATTTTTATATTGATATCTTAGATACATGGATAATAAATACCTATATACATACAGAAATCTGAAGGTGGATCAATAAGTATACTGCCTGAAAAGTAGTTACAAGATGCAGTTTTATCTGCAATTGGCGCGTGATATTATTGGTTGAATGTTATTAATATTTTCTAAAAAATCAAATGCGTCGTAAAGGAGGAGAATGTATTGTAAAATGGAATGTTTGTGTAAATAGGTGTAACTGAAAAATAAACAGAAAAAAAAAACAGAAAAAAACGGAAGTGATACAAAGAACAAAATCCGCCTCTACATTGGAAAATGATGGACCGTGTAAAGGCTAAAGAAGTTAATCTGTTCGTAGAACTGTAAAAGATCATAAGACGAAAGGCGTTATATGAAGCTGACGAAATGGATTGTACTTTGCCTGAGTCCAACTATTTCTCTCCTTTCATTCTTGCTTCTCCCTTTGATTTATCTCGGGTGAAAAAGTCAGAAGAGTATCTAGACTTTTAGTAATATTCATCTGCTCTGTGTTTTCTTCGTGTCGTGGAAAACGATCATCAATTCTGATCATCTGACATGATATATGAATAAAAATGAACGCTTTTAAAACCTTACGGTGGTGTAATGGTTTGTGGCTTTGAGTAATTGATGAGCTGAGTTCGCATTCCAGTCGGGTTCATTGTATTCACTTACTTGAGGAAGGTGGGTGTCCATCATGTTTCATCTTCCAACGGTGAGGAAAATAGTAGGACAGACTCGGTGCTATAGGCATTGCACTCGTCTGCCTTGAATGCCACTATGAATCACAATTGGGAGCTGGAGAGGTGTGGTGGCCACATCGGTAGAAAACTACTTTAACTGAATTAATCATGATGATAACTTAAACCCCGTCCGACAGACGAAGGCAGAACATTTTAAACATGATAACAAAAATGCAATTAGAAATATAATTTTCATTGATCTATTCGTTTTGAAACGATTTTCATGATACAGCGACAACGTTGTTACAATTTTTGAATCTTAAATGAAAAAAAGCTTCATCATTCTATGAAATTAATAATTCATCAACCAGTCATTTTTGTAATTGTTTGTTATACTAAGACACAGTGGAGTAATGGATCCTGGCTTGAATTGAGGAGCCGAGTTCGAATTCCAGTCGAATTCATTATTAATACCCTTTCGAAAAGTATGAATCCATATATTCAGATTTGAGTAAATTCTATGAAACCTAGCTATGAGTAAGGAGCTGGAATCATTTTTTACAGACAGAGCCCTATCGCATGGTTGGCAACCAGTCCAAGAGCATGAAAACTCTGGTATCAAACCACCTCCTGCTTCTTTAACTTCAGAGATAACTACATTATGTCCACTGACGTGGCAAATACCGTTGGGAATGTTCTGAATCCACATCTTCTCCCCGAACTATGTGTTAACTAGTAAGACATGTATCAGTAAATCATTATTATCTCCTGTTCAATAATAATTTCAGATTATTATATTTTAATAGAATGTATTTGGGAAATATCCTTTTGAGGCTGACTTCTGGATCAGCTGGTAGACAAAATAGGGATGTCGATTTGGATTAGTTGAGTCGAACATGGAAATGTTAGATTTAAAAAGTGTTTTCAGTGAGTTAAGTTTCGTCGAAGAGAACAGACATGGTTATTTTGTGTCTCAGGGAATTAACCCCCACCCCAGTAGCGATGATAGAGCGACCCCACTGTCTAGTTAAAAATATACATGTCGACGTGCTTAATAAAACAGTAACTCAAAAATAAGGAAAAAAAAAAAGGAAATATAAAAAAGTCGTCTAGACATATTGGCCATTCTGTAAGTATGATGATATTACTTTGTTCTACTGCGACACACAAACGCACACACACACACACGCACACACACACACACAAGCACACACATACACACACACATGCACACAGATCTAAGCAACAAACCAAAATAGAAAGTAATAATGAAAAAAATGAGGAAAGGGCATGTGCGATGGACTGACAAAAGAGAAAAAAAAAGGACAATTAGGGAAAAGAAGAAAAAGGAAAGAGCAATGAACAGGCACACTTACGCATACACACTGATGTGACCATGTCAATTTTCATGAAACATTTTAGTAAAGGACTGATATGTTTGTTTATCTTTTTACAAATGTTTAAACCATCTGCGAAATTTATTGTTTGATTTTGATTGACACTTTTAATGTATTTGGGTGCATCCAGATTTTATATGTCTGGCAGCCTTTTGCCCACGAGGAGGCCTGAATTTGCGTACGTAACGCAATGGAATTTTTTTTGAAAAGAAAGACTGACGGCATTTTTGATGGTACATTCTCACTGTGATTTCTGTGAATTGTTAATGAGTTGAAACTTTTTGTGACTATGGTTTTGCGTGCATTCAAATGTTTTAAGATTATAATTATTTTGTTAATCGTAAATAACTGATAAATGATTGTCTTTTTTTCATTTTCTGTGACAGAGTGAGGAATTTGTTATTTTTATTTTAAGAGCAAATGTGTTGCCTTCATTGTTTGAAGAATTAAGTTATTAAGTGGTGAATTTTGAAAATTATTTTTTGTGGAAAAGTAAAATAGGTAATTATTATGGGGATAAGTAGATTCAGTTTGCATGATTTCGGATTTCCGAATGTATTTGTCTGTATCCTGAGGTGGAAATGGTCACACATAGCTATGTAATTAGGCACCTGATGATTTATGGGAAGTAGAACTGGGGCCTGTTCGCCATGAAGTATTTATATCGAATAAATATAACCTACGATACATCCAGGGACAACTTTTTGGGCCCCTTATGATTAATGGAATTGGTCATGTGATTTGTGGGAAATTAATGGTGTTAAAAATTGTGAAGATTCACTCAAGTGAATCACGTAAAATGCAAGTAAAAAAGCAATTAATTGGTTGTTTGAATAAAGGGGGTTATAAAGAAACCATGTGTGCTATGTCCCTGTGAGTGGGAGAAGAGTGTAGATCATAGAATATTTAACATGTAAAAAATAGGTGGCAAGGTCTTGCCTCAGTTATGGAATTGTCTGACGCTGTGGTGTGCAGATTTGGCATGTATTCTATGTTCTTTTAGACCAGTATTTATTTTTCAGTGAATTATATGTACATTTTGTGAAGTCTCAAGTGAAGAGGTAAGGGATTTTGTTCTCCACAGGAACATTGGATTGCAGACATAGTACCTGCAGACATTGGTGGAGACGATATTGGATAGGTCAGGGTACATCTTTGGAGTGATTTGTATCCAGACTGGCGTCTGAGGCGTTGATCTTGTGTCACTGAAGCTAGTGACCAAGAAGGACAAAGGAATGCCCGGTATTCTCTGTCTTGTTTAAAAAAAATGTTTGTGAAGTGTGAAAAACTGGTCCGAATTTTGTAGTTTACGTTCATTCTTTTTTCGGAAATTGTTTATGTGCATGTTCGAGTGGTCACGTGACCGAAGCCCAATGGAAAATTACTGTTAGAAGCACGCCCTGTATACACGAAATTATAGACGGTATTTTAGAGTAAAGTGTGGGAATAAAATACACAAATGAATCTTTTTAGATGGCTGGCTAATGAGTGTTAAATATAATGCAATTCAAAATAAAATTCATAAATAATTTTTTATAGTTAGGTAAGTAATGTTAAATAATTTCACACTATTATTTTTAGTGGCAGTATATTTGGCTTAGATCTTCTGAGGCTGAAGTTGGTGTCAGCTGGTAGACAATATTGGGATGCCAATTTTGTTTGTCTGGAGCAGAACGTCGGAATTGTAGAGTTACAAAGTGTTTTCAGTGAGTTAAGTTTTACGCGTCGAACTTACTCCCCCTTGGGTATGATAGCGCGACCCCACTGGCTAGTTAAAAATGTACACGTCGACGTGTTTAATAAAATAGATAAGTTTAAAAATCTGTTTTAAGTTCTCCTTTATTGTCCAACTAACAAAAAAAAAAAAAAAAAAAAAAAAAAAAACTTGGTATCACCCGAATGGGAGAAGTCGGTCGAGAGAGAAAAATGCAGCTTTGTTGCGAAATCGACCCCGTCAAACAATAGACCTCTCCAGAACGAAGAGTTGTATGAAACACTCCCATAAAATCTCTTACAATGCCAAAATATTTTTCGTCTTTAAATTTCGTGTAAAATTTTTTAAAAATCTATCAAACATTCTATCAGACTGGTTTCCAACCAAGTCTAGATAGCCCGATCTATTCTGCTTTTAATCCATAACCGGGAGTGAAAAAATGATGTTTTCAGACCAATAATGTGTTTGCGAAAGTAAGCGCAAAATCTTCTTGTGGAATTTGAAATGTTCACTTCCAGGTCTTTTTCCTTAATAATAACCACAACACAAGTTGCACATCCTAGATAAGGTCAAGATATGTCTTTTTTAAATACCATCAATATCGAGACATATTTTCCCGTCTTATCTAAAAAGAAATTTGAATTGTTTCCCAACGAAACAGAAAAGTTAATTATACATCTACTTTTTTTATACAGCCTATTCAATGGCCGATATCTTTTGTATTTCTCTAATAATTATAGATTTTCTTTTGTACGAATTTTGTCAGTTACGCTTTACATTTAACTTTTTAAATAATAACAACTCTTTGATATTAATGAAATTCTTACATTCAAAGACATTTATAATAAACGTAAATCATCGTATATCTTTCATGAGAAATTTCATTTTAATTTCCATCATAATGGCTGCTGCTAACATCCAGGAGTATAATTCGTTGTGCTTTTTTGGGATAACCTTTTCCACTGACATAAAGTCGGAATATTATATTGAATCAGTTGCTGGGTCTGCTGATAAGAAAGGTGGTTCACTGTGACGCGCTCCTCTATTTTTCTCACCAGAATCTGTCTTGCGCATTTATAAATCGACCATTCGTCCAGGCATTGGATATTGCTGTCACTTGTGGTCCGGTGATGCCGTTATATATGTAGAGGTCCTCGAAAAAATACAAAGCAGATTTTGAAATATTATCTACTTTTCAGTAAGTTCCCACCACCGTATCGTAAATCTCCTGTGCCTTTTCTAAAAAATATTTTCAGAGTCATTTTTTTTTCATGAGATTTCCATTTTGGTACGCGGACGTTACACAATTAAGTGAAGTACATAATTGGCAGCATAGTCTCAACCTTTTATAGATTAAATGGCTATATGTAAGCGTAAGTACTATATTAACAGTTTCTTCACTCACACTGTTAAAGTTTGGAAATTCCAACTACTTGCTTTTCAGTCACGTTTGAACTTCAAGATCAAAATGCAGTTGTAGCCTACCTACGGATGATAATTGTTTTTCCCCCATTTACATAAATACAGTAGTAAAGACTGTATGTTGGTCTGCGGTTGGAAATTCTACTCGAGCTGAGCTGGTCAACTCTCTGCCTCCGGATCACCTGACGTGGCTATGTCGAAGGGCAGAGTCTCTTCTCGGGAAACAGATATCCGACCCAGTTTCAGACGCAGTCTACGGGGAAGTTTTGGCCGAGCCTACGGGCACGGATACCCGATATTAAATTCGGCCTTTTGCCACATCTGACTGCGTGGGTAAATATCCTGCAGTTGGAGATACATTGTGGAATTCATTTTACTCACTTCTAGCAGTTGACTACTTTTTCTACGCTCCGCTGGAGATCCTTATATGTGTTGTTCTTGTCCTAAGTATTATCGTTCATTACTAACTTTCATGTGATTATTCAGTATCCTTCCCTAGGTTGCAACAAATGCTATGTCAATTGTCATGTTCTGTCTTCTTAATTCCTAATTTTTTTATTAATCTTTCTCCCTAAAAGTTTTTTTTTTATTTTTCTCATATTCTCTCATGATCAGCAGCCCCTTTCGTCTTCGTGGCTTTATTTCCTTCCTTGATTTTAATTGCTGAGTGATTGAAGATTAAAACCTCATAGACAGTTCACTTATCATGCTATTGTTGTACTTCTGTTTCCAATTTGACCAGATGAATAGGAACACTGGTAATTGCTGGTTAAATCGGAGAAATTTTCATATTTGTCGACATGGAATACAAAAACTTACACACACATATAGGTACATTCTGTTTTTGTTTTTATTAGTTACTTTGTTCATTTATTTTCATTTTCGTATTTTGCTTTGATAGTTTTCCTATTGTTATTTTTATTCATAAATATATATATATATATATATATATATATATACTTACACATGAGCATTCTATAAACATATTACCGATGAGTGCTTTCGTGAGTTCAATTCTATAGCCGTATTGCGGATACTGCATTGATAAAGTGGGTTCTGTGTGCTACTGTTGTTCTTGGCACGTCTCTCAGTGAGGAGACTAGTACACCTGTTCAAAATGACATTGTTGCCCTCTTTGCAAGTTCTCATCTAGGTTGCACCGGCTTGGGTAGTACTTTCCCAGCCATGAAGGCCGTTGCCGCATCTCTTGAGAATGTAATTAACAGTGTCCTTGTACGTCGGTTCCGTTCTGCCTATTGGCCTGTCTTCTCTACTGGTTAAATCGGAGAAATTTTCATATTTGTCGATATGGAAAACAAAAACTTACACACACATATAGGTACATTCTGTTTTTGTTTTTATTAGTTACTTTGTTCATTTAATTTCATTTTCGTATTTTGCTTTGATAAAGTCCACATTGGACGAAACGCGTCAGCAATTACCAGTTTTCCTATTGTCATTTTTATTCATAAATATTGTCTTCTCTACTGGTTAAATCGGAGACATTTTCATATATATATATATATATATATATATATATATATATATAACGTATTTTCTCATCATCCCTCTATTTTGGCAAAAGTTCTACTAATGTACAATAAATATTATTAGTCTCAATATCAATGTGATTTTTGTTGTTTTTTATTTATCGCTTTATTTTCATTGGCTTACGATATCTACATTTGTGTGTGCGCGCACGTGAGCGTGTGTGATTTTATATGTGTGTGTGTGAGAGTGAATTAGTGAGTGAGTGTGTGTGTGTGAGAGAGAGAGGGAGGAATTTTGCAGGTCTACCCCCTGGCTGAAGCGGCACATGAGTGAACATAAGGAGAATTTAACTCTCAGGAATTGTTTCGAGTGTCACACATATAAGAATGTACGCAAGAGCAAAGCCAGCTTGCAGAGTCGGCTGCGGGACCATTGCCGCACAGCTCAACATCGAAGCGATGGCCATCTTCTCTAAAGAACTGGCAGTTATCAAGTATGTATGTATGAATTTATCTATGTATTTGCTTATGTCTATTAGATCTTACCAGTTTTATGCCACTCAATTCCTTCCCCAACCCCGGTGGCAGATGCAAGATCCAAATATCCATCTATTTTGCTTTAGATCTCAGGAAAAGTTCAGTGTGTTTCGATGGGGTGAAAAGTCAGCTTTTAAGAACAATCAATTAGAAGTTCTATTGAAATGTTTCTTCGCAGGATATCTTCTTTCAGTTGGTGTTATTTACCGTATCATACTTCTTCTCACTTTTATCACGTGCCACACCTCATAGAAATGGTGAATAGAAGCCAAATGAACACATTCAGGAAGAAAGGGAACCACTCACCCACAAAAAAAAAAAAAAAAAAAATCAACCCGACCGTTCAAAGAAGTTTTAAGTACAGTTCGTTAATGATATTAGAAAGATGAAGGATATAATCTGTTTGTTTTTCTTTTATATATCACTGGATATGTTTTAGCAATATCGATAAATCTAAATTTGACTATCCACGATAAATAAAGAAAAGTGAGAGAGAGAGGCAGAGAAAGAGAGAGAGTGAGAGAGAGAGAGTGAGAGAGAGAGAGAGGGATGATCAGTTGCGGTAGATAGATAGATAGATATGAACAGTCACATACGATGATATGAAAACAATGAGATAGATAGATAGATAGATAGATAGATAGAAAGATAGATATGAACAGAGTGATTGTATGAAAAAATGAGCTAGTTAGCTAGATATATATGAACATAAAAAAGATATGAAAGTAATGATAGATAGATAGATAGATAGATAGATAGATAGATAGATAGATATATAGTTAAATCGATAGATATGAACAGAATCACATACGATGATATGAAAACAATGATATAGATAGATAGATAGATAGATAGATGTGAACAGAGTCAAATACCATGATATGAAAACAAGTAGATAGATAGATAGATAGATAGATAAATAGATAGATAGATAGATAGATAGATAGATAGATGTGAACAGAGTCAAATACCATGATATGAAAACAAGTAGATAGATAGATAGATAGATAGATAAATAGATAGATAGATAGATAGATAGATAGTTAGATAGATAGATAGATAGATAGATAGATAGATAGATGTGGTCAAACTGAGACCGCTAGTTATATATAAATAGAATGATATAGATAGACCAGCAAACAGATCGTTAGGTATGCTTGAGCAGACTGAAAGAGTATATATGATTTATTATACAATAAATTCATAATATTTTTATTATGGTATTAATGTTGCTAAAATATTCAATCATTATCTCTCCCAATTAAATTATTGGTTATAAAATGTTTTAATGGCGTCATATGCTATTATGAAAGCTGAATAAATACATCTATTTTATCTATGAAAAAATAAAAAAAATATGGCCTCATTGAGAAACTATTTTATTACGACAATATTCCATAAACATGAACATTTTTTTTCATCTTTGTATAATTTCGTTAAACTTCGTTCAGTTTTCATTAGTTTAGTTTTCTAATTACTTCACTTCATCAAATTTATGTTTTCTAACAGCAGTTATTATTTTGCATATTACTGTTGCATGGATATTGATTTCCAATTTCAAATCTGTATTTTAATCATAAACCACAAATCTTCTAGAGAATTAAAAGATTCAGATCATTCTAATAATTTTGTTTTTAAATCACTTTTAGCAAAATTGGCAAAAGTCACCGTTGTTTTAAATGTGTGAAAATATTAGGATCCAGGTAAAGATGTAGGCGCGTTTCTGTTCCACAATGTAGCAGGTCTTGAAAAGAACAAAGGAGTATGGACTGAATTACTTTCATACAAATGGAATTACATGAAATGTGGGTAATTCATTTCTGTTTAATCTAAACGTATTGTATTCACAATGATAAACCACCACAATCTAACATAGAATATGAGATCCATGAAGGAGAAATAATATTGTACCTTTGGTGGAAATCGTCGGAGTATTCTTATTCATTTGGATTTCTTAAAAACAGTGTGACATTAAGTTCATGCTTACACATCAAGCAGCCGGAACTTGTCTGTAAATGTTTCGTCAAAAAGTGCCCCGTGTTTGTCAAGAGGAAAGAAATATTGTTCTTCTCAATGCCAAAGCAATAACGCATACAAGAAGAATAACAAAACCATCGGTTCGTCGTTTCCGCTCTACCCGCCATTTTCAACAGGCATTGCAATGACTGAATATTAAACTTTGCATCAGTACAAAACAATTTGATGAGTAGTCCTGAAACTAATGCCTTTCATCAGAAGTTTGGAGGTCTTGAAAAGCGTGGAATCACCACTTAATTGCTGCTATTCCTAGGCCTACACTGATCCGGTGTAATAAACACCTGTTAGGACACATTTATATACGAATAGTGAAACCCAAGACAAAGGACAGAACTTTATGAATGTATATAAACAAATTTTTATTGTAAAATAAACAGCAATACATTTTATAGTAGAATTACCAACGGTGCATTTTATCTTTACTTGACGGCATGCAATTGCGTTCAAAATATTTACATTTCAGCATTAAATAACACATAGAGTTTGATATGCCGCAAAACAAAATTAATCAAACGGCCAACATAAATAACACATTCACGATATTAATATATATATAATATCCAACAATTTAAAAAATCAAACTGTATTCCAAAATACTACATGAAGCAGTAATTATGCCAACAAAAACATGTATATTCCCAAAAGGTGAGCATCATCTACCACGTAGTCCATTTTAAAAAGAGGATAACGTGTCAAATCTCAAAGAAAATTAAATTTTAACATTAAATGACAGGCAATGTGTTGATATGCTGTTAAACAAACAAATCAAACAAACAAGCCTTAATGGAGAAAACTTTCCAAGTTAAAATGTTCATCGAAAACATTTCCCATCAATGTCTGTGGATCTTTACTAGAAATATATCAAAAAGTTGTTTGATAAATGGCGACAAATCATTGTAAATAATGTTGAATATAAATTTGAATAACATTTAATTATATTTATTTTTTAAGAATGGAATTGAAGATAAACGGAAAATATTGATGACTGAACGCTTTTGAGAAAAATGGATATTTTTCCTGGATTTCTTTTTTCTTGACAAGAGAGTAGAAAATTGTAAAAAAAAATATTCATGGCAATATAGGTATTACCTATTGATGAAAATCACTAGTGCGATCGTTTTATTTTTAATTTTTTGCATATACTTACACAAATAAATGATTAGTATAAAGCAACTGAAAAAACCAGCGGTGGCTATAGGTAAAAAGGTTGGCAAATATACAAAAAGACGTCTGATTTTGAAGAAAACAAAAGAAAATAGAGAGCTATGATTAAATTTAATAGCACAAAACACTTAATTAATCACGTGTCATACTCATAGCTTTATATTTTTATAATCTCTTTCTCTAATCTTTTAGTGGATACAAGCATCTATGTGGATATTCAGTGACACTTTAGGTACATAAGCTTCAGGTTCTTGCTCGAACAACTATATCCAAATAATCCTATGAGATTGTAAGCGGATCCAGGATTTGTGGAAGGCAAAGTGTTTCACACAATTAACTTCAATATAACTATTTTCTAATCTTAGTAACATGTTTTTGATCCCTTTCATCGATGAATAATATAAATAAAATAATCTTCAGAATATTCTGATCACTAAGTTTCGTTTTTCATCAAAACGTTCCTCTACGCAAACGTAGACTTCATTCCATTAAAAAAAATAAACAAAAAACAAAAATAAGCAAAAAACAAAAATAAACAAAAAAAAAGAGATAAAGAAAAAATTACGTCATGGTGTACAAGGAAATGTATAAAGGGACGTGATCCACTTCCAAGAATCTTCCTAAAAGGGACAACGAATACATCTGTAGGGAGACAACAGCTGTTTCCCTTGGGTTGAGCTCATGGGAGTTTGGTTCCTTTAGAGAGAACTCTTCTGTCCGTTTTTTTTTCATTTTTGCTTTCGTTTTTTTTTTTTTTTTTTTTTTTTGAGGAACGGTCTCTTTGCCTTCCAGACCACCAGGGCGTCTACACACGTGCAAATCAGTCAACATGTGCACAACCTAGCGTAAAAAAAAAAAAAATAAAAAACAATTCTATTCACACGGACGGCCAAAGGCCATAAAGTTGCTATGTTATTTCTTCTCATTTTGTAAATATCCTCGTTCATTTGGACAGTATGAGCAATTATTTGTTTTGGGACATATGTAAGTCTTTTTCATATATATATATATATATATATATATATATATATATATATATATATATATATATATATATATATATAGATGTTTTTCTTATTAAATATTTTGTTTGATACGGTCGCGTATCACGCCTTTCTGTATTCGCATTCAGTGTTAGTGTATCAATGGCTACGCTAATGCTAATATTAGTATCGGTGTGCTTCTGGAAGGCTAAAACACATTATTCTTCCTAACACTAAATAGCCGGTAAGCTATATCTGGCTGATAAATAATACTAATACCCTGAATAAATACAAGCGACATATACCCCTCAATAAATACATACCACATATGCCCTCACAAATACATCCTGCATAGCGGTAAGAGGTAGGTATGATATGCTATTCTTTGACTTTGTTCATATTTGATAGCGCACTAAAAAACTTTTAAAATAATGTGCTAAAACGAAATCTAGCGGCAAACTGGGAAGAAAAGGGAAAGTTACAGATTATTGAGAAAGCAAGAACAGATTAGCATATTCATAGCTGTTTGAAATGAGGAAGAAATGTGGCGAAAGGAAGTACACTTGAGGCTACTCACCAGTCTTCAGATGTCTCACCGCCACTAGAATAAAACACGAGGTTCTTTTTTATTTTGCCTTCCATTTCCAATTCGCCAATTGAAGATTCACATGTAACAGTCTTATTTCGTTTCACCAAATATTTTTGTACGAACCATGTCTTCTGGGAAGAAAAACAAAAAAAGGTAAAGAAAAATAAATTGCTGGAAAGAATGACTCACGGCCAGATAAGAAGTACTTTTATTTTCATACGATTCTTTTCCTTTGGGATTTAGTTATTTCGTTCAGTCAACAATTTTTCCTGATTGTTTTTCAGCTCCAAAACAGAGAGAGAAAAAAAAAAACAGTTCAACGTAGAGTGGGAAAAAAGCTGGCCTACTAATAATTAATTTCGATGTCAATTCTTACTGGCTGATGGACGTCAGCCCCATGCTGACACCATGACGAATTGTTTCAAGTAAATAACGGTTCAACTCCTGTTTCGACGACAACAATCACGACAATCTGTTAATTTAATTAAGTGAAAGAAACAAGGAAAAAAAAAACAAACAAAAAAACATGGAGCCGACTTATGCAAATCCACCAGAGTCAAAGCAAATAAAACTAACTTTGTTTTTAAAAAGATAATTGCTTTAATTTCAGGTTTCCAGATATTATCCGACTTTAGATTTAAATGATCTGCACAGACCATATTCTTCATAGGACACCATTTTTCTATCCCTAACATTCACCCTCTTAGAATTGTAACTCATCCAGTGAGATCCAAGTTAAACAGATTATAATTTGAGGATAACATATATTTCCTGAATTTGAATCTCTATATGAGATGCATAATGTAATTCGTTCTGTTCTTAATCGTCGTACGTTCTCATGCCTTGTGTTGCATATTTTTAAATATCAGCATTAATGCATGTATTCTGGTTAAAGATTCCAAGAGGATTCGTTGTATATTTGTTGTGATAAGAATTTTACTTTTCCCATATCCATAAGCAGCTACATCTTTTTTTCACGAAATAATGAATCAATAAATCCTATATCTTTCTTTCTCTCTCTCTCTCTCTCTCTCTCACACACACACTCTCTCTCTTTATATATATATATATATATATATATATATATATTAAGTAAATATAGATACAAGCAAACATACATGAGTGCGATCACGTCTATATTTAAATTTGCAAATGAATATTTAATTTAATTTTCCGTGCTAACAAAAGAGTGCTGAATGTGGTATTATAGAGCTATAATATATATATATATATATATATATATATATATATATATATATATATATATATATATTACATTACGTCGAAAGTACAACTCAGAGTTTCATTATGAAATGGACAAAGTCCGACAATTTTTTTAAGACATTTTAATGCTTATACATTCTTTTTATAGATACAAATATTGAAGTAAATATTTTGTTTATAATAAACAGTATTAAACAACATTTACCGTTGTGAATGTCCGAGAAATTTTCACAGAAGATTGAAATTCAAATACAGTAAATTCGCCCTTGCTAATCGAACGCGCCTCTGTAGCCAAATCGGTTAAGGCACGTCAAGCTAAATGACAGTTCCGTATAGGATGCAGGTTCCAATCCTGTCGGAGGACGAATATTTTCTGTGAAAATTTATCGGACATGCAGGCCGGTAAATGTTGTTTATTATAAACAGAAAATTTACTTAAATATTTATATCTATAAAAAGAATGTATAAACATAAAAATGTCTTTATATGTGTGAGTAAAATTTGTCAGTTGATTGATGTTACCTTCAGCATCCGGTCTCCAGAGTTTCGTAGACAGAACTCTATGTACATTCTTACACGTGTTGACTTTTTCACACAAACACACATATAAAAAATATTTCATTGTTTCTCATATACACACACAGATAACTTATATTTTATTTAAGAATTTTATTAATCAAAACAAAAACATTTTACTTTTTAATCTATCACCAGTTGCTTGTATTCTTGCCGTTATATTAAATTAATGTTCATTTGTTGAAACTACGTTGACTCTTCTACTGAATTTTATTCTTTCAATGCAAATCATTTGATTATTCTAATCTGCCGATTAACGCGCAGCCCGCAACAATATTTTCTTTTATTGCATCGAATACTAACAGTCCGAATTTTGACATTCCAAGCTCTTATTGTTCAACTTTCTTCAAACAAAGAATTTTTTAATGTTGAAAGCAACTTCAATAACTGCAAATAAATGTAAAAATATGTCTACTTTTACAAACTCTTCATGAAACTAAATGTAAACAGTAAACACAGTAAGATAGGTGGTCTAGTTTTATTTTTTAAATATCACTTCTTGCATATACCAAATCCACTTCATCAACAAAGAAGCTTTACTCTTCAAGAAACTGCTTAATAAAAAAATGAATAAAACCCACTATAATTAATACCTTAATATATGACATAAAATTTAAAAATTATAAACTACTACAATTAAATAAAGCAAACGGTAAATTACATAAGATGTAAGCATACGCTTTTTTAATACATACACACTATATAAAAATTATGTATACGTGTGTGTTTTCGGCGTTCAACTGTGTTCCACACTCATGCATAAAGAAGAGCCTAAAATATATACAGATTATGTCCCACATCGGTCAAATTCATAACGGAGAGCATGAAAAACTGGAAGTACACTGAATCTGAACCATACCAACGGATCATTCAAAACGTCAAAAGCGGTATCTTGAGAAGCCCCTGAGAAGCCCCTGAGCGCACTCTGTCCAAGGACAAAGACGCAACTGAGAAATGATAAGCCATGCGTTAGAAACTCCTCCAAGGAGGAATTTTTACGCTTGTTATGTTCGGTTTCTAGTATCAAACGCACTCTACTATAAGATTCTTTACAGGTCTTTTTCTTCATAACTTAATGTTTTATTTCGCCTCCTTTATTAATTTCTAAGTATTTGTATGTATCATCTTGATATAGTTCCTTGGTCTAGTATTCATATGTAACTTTTTGATCTGGTTCTTGTTATTGCCTAAGGCTTAAATCCGTAGTTCTTCGTTACTTTACCGCCATTAAAGGTGGCTTTAGTACATTTGTCGATTCTGAACTCCATTCTAATAGCTTCGGTGAAGGTATTGACAATGGTGAGTAGGTTTTACTACAGGTTGTTATACTTGGTAAACGTTTTAAGATCATCAATATAGAATAGGTGATTTTTTGTAGAGTTTGCTATTCTGTGACGTATATCCGTAGCTACTGTTGTTCAGTAGGCAGCTGAGTGGCGCTAATGCAAGGCAGAAGATTTGCGGTGACAATAAATCTCTTCTCAAGATCCCGCTTTTGACGTTGATTTATCTCGATAATAATATTCCGTTGGTATGGTTTAGATTCACTGTAGTCTTCCAGTTTTTCATGTTCTCCGTTATGAATTTGACCGATGTGAGACATAATCTGTATATATTTTAGGCTCTTCTTTATGCATAAATGTGGAACACAGTTGAACGCCTTTCTGTCGTCGATTCATGCTGTCGATAAGTTTCTTTTATTATACATATATATATATATATATATATATATATATATATATATATATATATATATATATATATATATATAATATTGATTCTCAGCAATGTTTAATCATATTTATATCCTCACTAGGATATTGATGTATTATTGTTGTGGATTCCGAGATGAATTCGGTCTCCAAGGAATGTCAAACGCAATAATTAAATATAAGAAATAAAATGTATTTACACAATCATACAAAGAGTAATACTGTTAGTAAGTCCAGGAACGTGGTTAGTAGCAAATACAGATAGATATATACAGTCTCGAAGTAGGACTTCCTTAAAGTCTACGTGCTTGTAATCGACTTCTACAAGAGGTTACCTCACACTCCGTTCGTATGTTCTCTCACTCTCCGTTCGTATGTTCTCTCACTCTCCGTATATCATCTCTCTATCCGACTACCGAGTACCATGTCCCCTCACTGACTGTAACTCTGGGTATTTAACGACAGCAGTCCAAGTACACTTAGTAGAGTCCACTTATATGAAAAAGGGGTGGGCCCCATAACAGTTATGTTAATAATTTTAATGTGTTGTTTAGTGTATGTTCCTTAATAGATATATGTCTAATTATATAAAGGGTCAGTTTTCAATGTTAATGATGTGTTATGGAGCGATTTGATTGTTGCTTACTATTTTTTCATTGATTTATATTTTGAATTCTTCTTAATTTTGACCATATTTTTTCTAATATGTGTTTGCTTATTTTCCCAATATTGCATTTTGTGGGGCTTTATAATCTGCATGTTGCATTGGTATTAAATTTGTCCTGATCGTCTTTTAATGGTGTCAGTAACATCATCAATCCATACCTACCTACCAATTATAGCATCACATCCACCCACGAATTCCTGCAAATTTCAAAAACTTCTCAACTAAACCGAAGTATAATAATGTCACTTGACGTCGAAAACTTATTTACAAACGTCCCCGTCGACCAAACTATTGTCATTATCCTCAATTCTGTTTATACTAATAATTCTCTCCTTCCGACATCCATCAAACCATCCATACTAAAAAAATTACTACACGCATGCACAACCAAAGTTCCATTCTATGTCCATAATGGCAACATTTACACCCAAACTAATGGTGTTAATATGGGAAATCCCCTCGGTCCATGCTTTTCCAACTATTACATGTCCTACGTAGAAAATACGATATTTCCACAGGTCTGTAAACCTAAAATATATGTCCGCTACGTAGATGATATTTTTATTTTAGCAAATAACATTAAAGAAATAGATACACTTAAGACCACATTTGAAAAAATCTCCGTCCTTAACTTTACCAATGAAAATATATTACATTTTTAAAGTATCATCAATTAACAGGTTTTATTTTCAATACCATGATAATCTGTGTCTGTATCGCTCTTCGTCCGAGGTTCATATGAATATGAAAAATTGCATTAGAGTCCTGAATGACCACAGTAATTACTGTTGAAAGATTGGCGAATATGTAAAACTTCAGCAGAAATGATGCTGGTTCGCTGCTTAATTTCATTTACAATCTCTCTCTCTCTCTCTCTCTCTCTCTCTCTCTCTCTATATATATATATATATATATATATATATATATATATATATATGGAGAGAGAGAGAGAGCGAAAGATAGAAAATGTAAGGAACATGATACTCAGATATTACTATCTTTCCGCGACATTTTACGTTTTACGTAAACATCAAAATAGTTATGCAACTGTCTCACATTCTACAGGCGGTTCCAGGGATGGGAACTTTATTCTATATAGAATTTTTAAATCGCGGAAAGCCAGTTGCATCTGACTACTGGTTTTCTCATATCTATTATATTGGCTCTTTTTGTAAATTTTTAAAAACTTTACCTCAGCCACAATTTTTAAAGTTTCTGTGTTAGTTTTTCTTATACAATACTATACTATAATATATATATATATATATATATATATATATATATATATATATATATATATATAAGAAATCTAAAGAGCAAGGCAAACCTGTCGATCCGCTTAGGTGAAACTTAGGTAGGTTTGTCTGGCCTTTTATGTTTCTTAGTTTGCTCTACTTAGCGTATTGAGGACTTTGCTTAGTTATTTTTACTTTATTCGTACCGGAGGATTGTTTTCCTTTGGAGTCTGAATTTTCATTCTGGACCATTATTTTCGCCGGAAGTACATGTTCTTAGTTCTTTTTTTTTTTAACCTTTTTTTCACCTTGGCTAGTGGTTTGTTCATTTACAAGCTAAAACACTTAAGGTTTGGCTGCTTATACGATTATTAGTACTATATACATATTTAAAAGATTTAGTGGATAAACTTGTCACTTAAATAAGTGGTGTTATTTCTGTCATATAAACTGTGAGGTTTCGTGTGCGCATTGTTGTAATGCCTTCACATTTCAGGGCTATTGACTTATCACTAAGAAGCCACTAGTCCTGGACAGTGAAGGCATTACAAAAATTCGTTTACGAAACTTCGAAGTCTGCATGATTGAAATAACACCACTCAATTAAGTGACAATGAAGTGACAAGATTTCCCACATTAATTCTATTAATGCTCTATACATACCATTTGATATCGATCCTTTTAAGACTAAAACTTGTCTGCCGATAATGCCTTCCCACCTCTAAAGACGGGAAAAGAACCAGCAATTTTGGTACCTAACACTCTTACAATTTAATAATAATAATAATAATAATAATAATAATATACGCATACCCCAACGGAAAATTTAATTCCGTTCGAGCACTCTTGTGAGAAAGCACGGATTTTCAAACAATGACTACTACCGCTAATACTTTAAAGCTCTTGTATGAATTATATCATCGCGGTCATTGGCGTGTTTATTCGAAGAATAGGTACGTAATAGATTCGCCTTCATCTCTACTGGGCGCAGAGAGCTCAGGGGTAAAATCTCCGATTGATGCCAAATCTGTGGGTTTCGATCGCGGCTGTTTAGCCATACGGATGAGCTGTGATACAACAAAACACTCTGTTTGTGGATTACAATATATACATATATATATATATATATATATATATATATATATATATATATATATATATATATATATATATATATATATATATATATATAAAGACATTTTGTTATGTTTATACGTTCGTTTTATGTATACAAACATTTAAGTAAATGCTCTGTTTATAATAAACAGTATTATATTAACAACATTTACCGGTCCGAATGTCCGAGAAATTTTCAGAGCATTTACTTAAATATTTTTATCTAGAAAAAAGAACGTATAAACATAAAAAATGTCTTACAATAATTGTTGGACTTTGTTCATTTCATAATGATATATATATATATATATATATATATATATATATATATATATATATATATATATATATATATATATATGTAATGAAAAGTTTGGCAATCCTTATGGATAATCCCAAGGGGGATATAATACAGAAAGATCAATGTAAAACGAGAGCGAATATTAATTAAAATTAGAAAAATGGACAAACTTAAGTGTACATTGTTTATAGCTTATTTCCCCAGGAAAGTGGTTTATTCCTGTTTCCAAGCATAAAAGCATGGTTTTACAATTTACGTATTTAAAAGCATATATAAAAAAAAAAATTAAAACCATTTTTTATGCTTGGAAATGGGAACGGAGGAACTAGGAAAAAACACTTTCGTTGGGAAATAAAATATAAATGAACCCTAAATGTTGTCTGTTATATATATATATATATATATATATATATATATATATATATATATATATATATATATATAATCTTGTAAATATATTTTCAATTTAACACTGTTGAATGACAAGCTAATTCTAAAAACGACGGTCAACTGCGTAAATGCGAAGCTATTCAGTAAAATATATGGATCACTTTGGCTGCTTGGCGTTTGTTTACGTTTGTAAAAACAATACGCTAGATTTGGCTGACTCGTTCTGTCGGGTGAAGATAGCTCAGTGGTAGAACCTCTGAATCGATCCTGGCTTGAGGCATTCGGTTGACTAGTCGCACTGTAGAGCAGTGATACAGCGAAACAGTACTGTCTGCGAATGACATATATATATATATATATATATATATATATATATATATATATATATATATATATATATATATATATAGGGAGAGAAACAAGCAGAGGGAGAGAGAGAGGGAAAGAGAGTGAGAGAAAGAGAGAAGTGATGAAATTGACTATATATTTATCCGCTCCTCCGAAAACGCGAATATTCGAAGAATTAAATTATCTCCAGAAGCTTGGTTCATTCTACTGTGTGTCCGAATTCTAACTAAATAAATAAAATGCAAAATCTGCCAACTATTGAGGGATTAATGCTATCTTTGTTCTAATATTAATGTTGTTTGTTTCACTGAACAGCTCAGCTCTACAGCATAACGGATTAGTAAGTTGAATTACTGTGAGAGAAAGTGTGATATATTAAATAAATGCTGAAACCACAAAATGGTAGCTGAGGTAATTGGGTAGCATTTTTAATTCTGTTTTTGGGGAGCTCCTTCTTCTTTGAGCAATTCTTATCATTTCCAGCCATGAATTCAAATTGAAACAGAAACTGAAATGTTATCAGTTGTGAATACATTCTTTATGATTTTTCTAGCCTTCTTTGAAATTTCTTTTAATTTTTTGGTTAATACAGTTGTTAATCGACAAAAAAAGTTGAAGTTTCGAAATCAGCGCGAATTGGAGATATCATTAAAATATTAAACTATTTGCATTTATTAAGCAAAAAAAGAACAAAATATTGTAAACGAAGAATAAATTCATTTAGAATTTCGAAAATATAAATAAAACGATTAGAAAATTCAATGAATAAATGAATTATATTTACAGGGAAATATTAAGAAAAAGTAATGATAAAATATGATTTTATTAAAGAAAGTATGCAAAGGAAATGACTAGAGAGACAAATTTAAAGGCAGACCGATAAACATTATATATAAGAAAGAAGGGAAGGTTATTAAAATGGAAATAGGTTTGAAGAAAGTAAAAAACAAAAAGAATGAAAAAAAAATGGAGGAAAGACAATTCAAAAACCGAGAGGATAAAAGGAAATGCAGGTAAAATTAAACGTGAATGAAATAAAAAGAAAAAATCAAGAAATAAATACAAATAAGCAAAAACATAGAAAATATTTAAATGAATGCAAAAAAGAATTTTTTTTAAAAAAAAAAACAAAGCTAAAAGAAAGAAGATGGAGATGGCAAAATATAAATTAAAATGAAGAAAGAAGAAACAAATAAAAAGTAATTATTAAAAAAGAAAGAAAAGAAATAGAAATATAGAATAAAATTTGAAGGAAAGAAAAAAGAAAGAAAAAAAGAAGTTTAATAGAGGAAAAAGAAAGAAGGGTACAAAAGAAAGAAAGAAAGAAAGAAAGCAAGCAAGCAATAACAAAAGAGAAATAAGAAAAAATTCTAGAAGCCAGAGTGATAAACAATAATCCTAACAAAGTGAATATGAAATGAAGAAGAATGAAAGAAATTATGCAAGAAAGAAAATGCATGAACAGAGGGGAAAAATAATAGAGAGGAAATATAAAAAAAAAAAATCAACGAATGAAAAATAAAGAAAAAAGAAAGAAAGAAAAAGAAACAAAAACAATGCAAAATTCAAATGAATGCATAAAAAAAGAAAATGATATAAAAAAAGAAAGTTATACAACAGAAAATATAGATGGAAAAACATGAAAGAAACAAAAAAGAAAGGAATTAAAATGTAATTATGAAAAAAAGAAAAGAATAGAAAAAGAAAAATAAAAAAATTGAAGGAAACAAAAAAGAAAGAAAAAAAAAACGAATAAAGAAATATAAAGAAAGAAGGAACAATAAATGAAGAGTTAAGGCATGAGAATGAAAATACGAGATATTTAAATAACTGAAACCTCGACTATCGGCGAACTGCCCCTCTACTTGAACGAATAAACCAAGCAGTTGGGGGCCTAGGTTGGCCATTCGACGATGGCGGCAAAGTCAACAAGGTATTGTTTGCTTAACGGCAATCAATAAAATGAAAGAGAAAGCAACGCATTATATAAGCAGCTACTCGAGTCGACATGGACAAAAATAACGGTCAAGATGTGGTGAAGTGATAAGACAAGAGCAGATAAACAATAATCAATGCGCCTTGCTGGGATGGTTTCATTCCTTTAACGTTGGGCCAGCACGTTATACTTTTAAACGAACATAGGGAATCTAGAGTAGAAAGACAGGAAAAGATTAAATCATTTATGCATTACGATCGTAGAAGATGTATATATATATATATATATATATATATATATATATATATATATATATATATATATATATATATTAGGTTGGTGCAAAAATAATGTCGTTTTCTCACATAGTAACATATGTTTGAATGCGACATTATTTTTGCACCAACCTTATATATATATATATATATATATATATAATTTTTGAAGAAATAATGGATTTCTATTTATTAATCCGAGTAGATTTTATTAATTAAACGTTATTTTTAGTGAATACCCATATTTGAGTAGACACCACGTTCATTTAGTAAACAACATATTAATTTATTTTCGTCTACCACCGTGAATATCCGAGAAATTTTATTGAAGAAACATATATGCTTTCTGTTTGTTTGTTTGTTTGGGTCTTATGGCATATCAACCACTGTGGGTTATTTAATGCCAAATCCAGTTTATATGAATTTGAAATGCCTATTTTGTATGGAATAAAAAACGTATAGCTGGAAACATTATTGTTTCAAAAACTTATAGCTAGCAACATTATCTTTTACAAAAAATGTATAGTTGGCAACATTATTTCTTACAAAAAACGTATAGCTGGCAACATTATTATTTCAAAAACTTATAGCTGGACACATTATTGTTTCAAAAAACGCATAGCTGGCAACATAGTTTCAAAAACGTATAGCTGACAACATTATTTTTAACAAAAAACGTATAGCTGGCAACATTATTGTTTCAAAAACGCATAGCTGGCAACATTATTTTTCCGAAAACATTATCTGAGGCTTTTCTGTTGGATGTAGTTTATCGCCATACCCAGGACGCGGATGTAGTTTATCGTCATACCCAGGACGTTCAAAAACGTATAGCTGGCAACATTATTGTTTCAAAAACGCATAGCTGGCAACATTATTATTTCATAAACGTAGAGCTGGCAACATTATTTTTCCGAAAACATTATCTGAGACCTTGCTGTTGGATGTAGTTTATCGCCGTACACAGGACGCAGATGTAGTTTATCGTCATACCCAGGACGCTATATGCTTTCTGGCAGGATTAGATGTAGAAAAACATATATATTTCGTCTTCTACAATGGAAATGCAATGATATATATATATATATATATATATATATATATATATATATATATATATATATATATATATTTGTGTGTGTGTGTGCGCGCGTGCGCGTGCGCGGGAAAAGTTGAATATAAATCGTCCGAGTTTCTTTCCACTTTCAGAAGTCATTATCAAATCGTTTTGGTTGATAATTTTGGGGTTTTCTTTATTCGCATTCATCACAAAATATCCCCAAATAACTTCGTTACATTCAGTTTTTTAGCCATTAACTTCTGTAGTTTCCAAACGACTTGCTTCAAATTTTGCCCGAACTTTAGTTATACTACAAGGGATTTTTCTAAATTCATTCGCTTTAAATTTGTGATTTATTGAAGTAAACTGATTAAACTTCGCTATTTGATTAAACTGATTTAAATTTACTCCGCCCATGGTGTAATAACACTCGCCGAACGGTGAGAGTGACCTTTGACATGTCGGCCTGAACACTATTATATCGCCCCTCCACCGTAAACTATTTATTGTGAACTAATTCTTTAAACACGTGTTTACTCACTTGCCCTCCACCTTTATTACCGCCCACGATCATAAAACCCCTTTTTCAACATCATATTCCTCACGCATTGTCAGATAGGGGATGACTTCAAACACAAACTTTAACCTGTGCGTGTAAGCACCAATTTTTCCCCCTTCCCCTCACTTTATTCGTAGAAACGTCCTCAAATTGAAGTGTTTAATCACTTACTCTGCACACGCCGCTATGCACATGGACTGACAATAAGGGATGAACTGCGAACATGATCTTTAACCTGTTCGCACGATCACTACTAATTGTCCAATCAATTCTTTGACAGAATTTCAATGGTTCAGAATCTTCTATACCCTCAGGTATCATCATTACTACTCATGGAAAGACAAAAGATTGACACGAAGAAAATTAGTTGAAACTTTTAATGGACTTCCAGGCATTAAGTTTGGCCTTTGCTATCCACCTCGGCCAACAGGAGTGCTTCTACCTTCGGATTCTATTACAGGGAGTAAAAGGTCCAATTTGTTTCCAAGACTTAAAAAGATTTGCAGCACAGACCGCGAGGCCTGCTTCAAGCATAGGCTATTGGATGCCAATGCTAAGTGTGATGTAACTCTCGACGCCCTGGATACGACTTAATGATTAACTGTTCATCTATCAGGTGATTTCGGGCAAACTCTCCTCGTTGTGTATCTGTCTATATTTCTGAGACGAGGTATTATGTACACTATTTACATTATTCGGACTATCATCCTCATTTTCGTTGCCATGCTTATCACATAGTTTCGGCCGTTTTACGCTCCGGCCTTCTTCAGGTGTTTAAAATGTCGACCAGAACCCTTTAATTCACTCGCAGGGGTAGAATGTTCTACTTCCACGTGTCATGTCTAATGGATGTCAGTTATCAGTTATCTCCAGTTAATTCCCCTCTTTTCCACCGCCTTAACCAGGTATTGAACTTACGCTCTTTGGGTCCTGTCACTGGATCTATCTAACGCCTTTATCCACTGTGCCATGTGTCCTCGTTGTTCCCAAATGTACAAGGGCAGGCGATTTGTAAGCATGCATTACGTCGTAACATCTGTGGCAGCAATTAAAAATTCTGCTCCTTAATTCCAGTATGAGATTTGAACTGTTCGGGGACTAAAGACCAGCGCAATTTTCAAAGGACCTTCTAGCACTCGATTTCAGCAATGTGTTATCGGGTTCCTAAAAACACCATGTTGCTAAAATCAATGAGATACTGCTGAAATGCCAACAAGGATGGCTTCAAATCTACAAGTCAATTGGCACAGTTGCCGATCCACTAGAGGTGGGTCAATATCCAGTAGAGTTTCTAATCTCTTTGAACCTCTCCGGACTAACGCCCCATGCATTTCACCTCAGCATCAGAGCTCCAATAATGTTGCTGAAGAACTCGGAACCGGCAAGGCTCTGCAATGAAATCCACGTTGTTATTAAGAAGCTGCTGAAACATATTACTGAGGCAACTGTTCTCACAGAATGAGGTATAGTAGAGGATGTATTCATACCCAGGATACCCCGAATTCCATCAGGTGCGGAAATCCCATTTGCTCTGTAGAGACATCAATTTTCACTAATATTTATCTTCGCGATGTCAATCAACAAGTCTCAAAGAAAAATGCTCTTCACATCAAGTCCATATTTAGGTGAGGCATGATTCTCCCATGGTCAGCTATATGTTGGTTCATCTAGAGTTGAAGCAAGACAAATATATTCGCTAAAGCTCTATCCATTGAAGTTCAATATAGGAGCCCTAGTAATTTTGCTGGGGAACTTCAAACCGCCAAGGCTCTGCAATGAAATCTACCTCGTGGTTAAGAAACTACTGAAACATGTTACTGAGGCAATTATTTTAAAAGGATGTGGTATGGGAGAGGATGTATTTATACCCACAATAACTCTCGTTCCATCAGTTGCAGAAATCCCCTTTTCTCTAGATAGACTTCAATTTCCATGGAGTCTTTGCTTCGTAATGTCAATCAATTACGTAGTAATTAAGGAGCTACGTTTTTTTTTCAAGTTCACGGTGTGTGAGTTGGTCTTGCCGTGCAGCTGGGATCACACAATTGTGCAATCTTTCTGGTCTCTTTCGACGAAGAGATTCTTCCAGTTTATCAGCGTTTTCAAAATAACTGACTGATCACGCGTATGCAGCACAACACTTAACTTGTGCTTTCTCTAACGGAGTTGCTACTTATTTCTTCACAGCCTAAATTTTGGGAGTTATCAACGACGACGGATTTTCCGAGGTTATTGTATCAACATTTGCCTCCGGAGTAACGTGATACCCTCAGGTGAGATCATGCTCCCCTGTGACTCTTCATCATATCTGTTGTAAAGTTGGAATAGCCGAAAAGAAATCCCGATGCACTGGAATTTGTATACTTGAGGCAATTGCTTTTTGTTCCACAGGTAAAATATTGCATTTAGCATGCGAAACTCTTATGGAAATTTCATATCACTACAGATTTATGATGGCGGCCATTTTCGTGGTGACATCACATACATGTGTTTCAATAGTCAGTCTCTTCCTGATTTGACAAAAGTATAACATACCCATTGTTGATTTGTGTTTCGCAGATTTTTTCGTTTCCTAAGTTTATACCTATCGGTATGTCGAACATTCTTTTTATCAGATTGATTAACACCTGATTAACCTGATATGTATTTTGTTAATTTCTTATATTGCAAAACATATTTGTCATCTGTCTACATTTCTGAGATAAGGTATTGTAACTATTTACGCAATTTACATTGTTCGGCCAGATGGCCTTATCTTTATTGTCACGTTCCCCGCATTTGCAAACGGTGCCCGGAGGAATGGAACATATTCTCAGTGTCTTTTCTGAGACACCTAGGAAAGTGAAGGTTATATGTCAGCGCATTTTATGAAATAAATGTGGGAAGAGAATCTATACAAACGTCATCGAACCAACCTTCAGAAACGCTAACAGAAAATGGGCTATTAAGTGTTCGGTTTGAAATTTCAACAAATATCACCTGAAAAATCCCGGAGCGTACAGCGGCCGAAACGTTGTGAATGTGACAATAAAGATGAGAACTACAGTCCTAACAATGTAATAAGATAAATGTTTGGCATGTTTTTTGTTTGTTTATTTGGATATTGGCATCAGCATAAAGCCTTTAGGGAGTAACCATTAACACTTACATAAAACCCGTAATTCAAGAACTTACAATACATTTCATCAGTTAACTTCAGATCATCTACAAATTTGGGGTCACCTATAATTTTACGACCTCCAATGTTAAAGTAGTCCTTTCATTTTACGCACCATTGTTGTCTTTTTTTCGTTTATGTGCACGTAACTTACACCCTGTCAATATCTCTAATAGACTATTCTGTTTGAATCTCGAGGAATTGCGAAAATATATCTCTAGTTTCAGTGTGAAAAGAAATGGAAGAAAGAAAAGAAAGACAGAAAAGTCGACAAAGCACTCATTTTTTAACGGCTGCTTTAGTGAAATGGAAAAATGTGACAACATTTTTTAAAATTTATACAGTGCTACTTTAATGAAAAAAATCTACATTTAAATTTATGATTTTTTTTTGCATGTTAAGCAGAAATATTTACAATTGTTATGGAATGGGAAGATCAGATATTTTCTGATTGTTATAAAATGTGAATTTAGAATATTTATGATTGTTATCAAATATGAATCTCAAATAATCATGATTGTTATTAAATATGAATCTCAAATATTTATGACTGTTATTAAATGTGAATCTCAAATATTTATGACTGTTATTAAATGTGAATCTCAAATATTTATGATTGTTATTAAATGTGAATCTCAAATATTTATGACTGTTATTAAATGTGAATCTCAAATATTTATGATTGTTATTAAATGTGAATCTCAAATATTTATGACTGTTATTAAATATGAATCTCAAATATTTATGACTGTTATTAAATGTGAATCTAAAATATTTATGATTGTTATTAAATGTGAATCTCAAATATTTATGACTTATTAAATATGAATCTCAAATATTTATGACTGTTATTAAATGTGAATCTCAAATATTTATGATTGTTATTAAATGTGAATCTCAAATATTTATGACTGTTATTAAATATGAATCTCAAATATTTATGACTGTTATTAAATGTGAATCTAAAATATTTATGATTGTTATTAAATGTGAATCTCAAATATTTATGACTTATTAAATATGAATCTCAAATATTTATGACTGTTATTAAATGTGAATCTCAAATATTTATGACTTATTAAATATGAATCTCAAATATTTATGACTGTTATTAAACGTGAATCTCAAATATTTATAATTGTTATTAAATGTGAATCTCAAATATTTATGACTTATTAAATATGAATCTCAAATATTTATGACTGTTATTAAACGTGAATCTCAAATATTTATAATTGTTATTAAATGTGAATCTCAAATATTTATGACTGTTATTAAATGTGAATCTCAAATATTTATGATTGTTATTAAATTTGAATCTCAAATATTTATGACTGTTATTAAATATGAATCTCAAATATTTATGACTGTTATTAAATGTGAATATCAAATATTTATGACTGCTATTAAATATGAATCTCAAATATTTATGACTGTTATTAAATGTGAATCTAAAATATTTATGATTGTTATTAAATGTGAATCTCAAATATTTATGAGTGTTATTAAATGTGAATCTCAAATATTTATGACTGTTATTAAATGTGAATCTCAAATATTTATGACTGTTATTAAATATGAATCTCAAATATTTATAACTGTTATTAAATGTGAAGCTCAGATATTTATGATTGTTATTAAATATAAATCTCAAATATTTGACGATGAAATACCAGAATTTCCACTGGTATTTTAGTCACAGAACTCACAAGGAATTTACTAATTTATTAAAGAAAGAATTAGGATTAATCAGAAAATTCAATAAAACAAAGTGATTTTTTCCCGGGTAATACTAGTACTTAATATATTACATCTTTTCTCGTTATCTACTTTCGTAATACTATTTGTCTAAATTGTTTCTTGCTAGCCAATCATCATTTCTGGCAATGTTTTAATCGCCTATTGAGTGTTCTTAGATTTCCGTTGAACAGTTATCCAGTTTCCATTACAATGTCACATTTATCTTTTGATGTTATGTAATTCTGAAAATCTTTTGAATATCGCTGACTATTTTTATATATAATACTATACATATTTGTTTATAATATTATAACTAAAATTTCTTTCGCTATAATTTCGTTAAAATAATTTCCTGTAAATATTTGTAAAAAATGTGTATTGCGAGCTGAAACGTACACATTTCGCTCATATGAATATACATGTAACCTGAAATATTACTAAACTCGATTTGTTAATACCGACTTATTTAAAAAAAAATATTTACTCGAATAATAAAATCTGAAATAGTGAATATACCACTATGAATATGTATGCTATATATTAAACACTATAAAATGTTAAAAAATATCGTATACAAATATATGGTAATTATAAAACCGTAATAAAATTCATATGAGAGAATTTAGTTTCTTACTGTAGATCGTGTGAATTTTTCCGTCTTCATTATATCAGAATCTTTCATTATGTAACTTAAGAGACATTTTGCTACAAGGCAATGAATATTAAAATGTTACGTGATATCAGTATTCCTGTATAGCAGTGAATGCTGGACAATCTCTTCAAAGTTGAAGATGAGACGTGAAGCAACAGAAATATGGTTCGACAGAAGGATGCTGACGATAACATGTACCGAATATCTGAGCAACGACGAACGTTTAGAAACGTTTGGAAACAAAAAGAACACTTATATTTAACATCAGGAAGAAACAGTTGAAATGTCTGGGACACATTAGGAGGAAAGATCGCTTGGAAAATCTGATACCCATAGGACAGATTGAAGGCAAGAGGAACATATGAAAAGAACGCATAACATAGTGAGCTTGAGTAAATGTATGGCGGAAGAGGGTTGAAGAGAAATAACAAAAAGACAAAATTTATTAAGAGCTACAAAAAAGAGGAAGTTCTGAGGAGCTATGGTTTTTAACGTCCAGAATTATCAGAAATTCAGAGCTTTCAGTGCATCGTTAATATAGCCATTGAAATGTCATTGATTTGCGTAAATTACCAAAAATCGATCGAGGATAATAAATTAAATGCGCGCACAAAAACTGAAAATATTTGACACTGACAAGGCATATCGAAGGGAGGAGGGAAAGGGTGAATACTGCAGGCCAGCTACCTGACAAGCTTGTGTAAATAAATGTTGGAACAGAGAACATATTTCTATGGAGATTTGGAGTAGCCATTATTATCCACGTCCTGATTTGAATTTCTTCTTCTATGTGCTGTCTCCCTTCAGGACTTTGGCAATTATGGTTTTCCACAGTTTCCTCTTCTTTATAGCTCTTAATATATTGTATCCTTTTGGCATCTCTCCCAAACTTTACTCTGCCATCCATTCACTCAAGCCCCCCAGATGGGTTATATGTTTCTTTCTTCTGTCTCTCTTAACTTCAATCTGTCCTGTATGTATTAAATTTTCCAAGTACTCTTTCCTCATTATGCGACCTAGAGATTTTAACTATGTCTTCTTGATGATAAGTATAAGTATCCATTTTGTTGCCACTATATGATGTAATGGAATAACCTGTCACCCCCACGATTAACTACATTATAGGTAGTAACTACCTATACGTAGTTGTAAGTCAGCGGACGATAGACACTAGCTGAGATCTGTTCCAGCTGTGCTGTCGAACTTTCTGCAATCGGGCAGAGAGGAAACCGGTCGAGGCTCTGCCAAAGGCAGAGTCTCGTCCGGGGAAGTAGACAGGCCCGAAACCGTTTATGCGGGGTTACGGGGAACATTTGGCCAAGCCTACGGGCTCGGATTGCCCCATATTAAACTCGGCTTTGTGCCACATCCTTCCTTGTGGGGAGGCAGGTAAATACCAACTAGCTGGGATTTATTCCAGCTGTGCTGTCGAACTCTCTGCCTTTGGGAAGAGAGGAACCAGGACGAGACTATGCCGAGGGGCAGAGTCTCGTTCGGGGAGGTAGACAGATCCGATCCCGTTTATGCCGGTTCTACGGAGATTTTTTAGCCAAACCCCAACATTGATGTAGAAGAAAAAGCTTAAAAAGGCCAACCGTATATTTTCACCTAGAAATGTTTAATTCTTTTTACAAATAAAAGCATATATCCATCATAAAAAAGCAAGTATAGTAACGTTGAAAAAATAATGTACAACTTCAAGCGTATATATTCCTCTACAAAGTGTTGGTTTTTCTTAGAAATAAACTTAGGTAAAGAAAAGACAACTCATGTCCTTCATTTTTGCTAACATTTATTTTGTAAACTACTATTATTTAGTAAACTTTCTCATAATGTCAACAGCTTCCCAAGACGGTAATATGTGCACAGATTCTGAGAAAGGCTGTAGATGAAAACATACTCACAAATACACACACACACATTCTCATATATGCTGCGTTAACTTGTTTACCTCAAATAATATTCTGATATTTGTTTCATGAATTCATCCGGTAAGGATTCATTGAATCTTATCAAATGCTTCTTATCATGTGAGTGAATGTTTCTCCCTCTTCTGCTGTTGTTTTCATTCGACAAACAATTCTCATGCAGCTCCTGCCAGTGACAGGCAGGGGGCTAAGTTGCTTTTCTATTTAAAAACATCAACGAACACTTATGCTCTTCTTTTCGAAGGAAATTTGCGCGCGTTCACGAACAGATGTAAAAAAATATACATATTACAAATAAGAATATGTAAGGTTTACAAATCAATACGCACTTACAAGTATTCAAATGTCACTATATTTTTGTTTATTTGTGTGTATAAAATGTCTTAACGGATACATTTCTTCTTCGTTTGCAGGACGTGTGCCTTCAGAAAATGGAGGGTCGTGGCTCTCGACAATTTCCTACCGCTTGTATCTCGTAGCTACTTTTGTCATATTCACGTCCCTTCCTTGCCTCGTCTCGCCATTCATTCACGAATCTAGTCAGGCTGTCTTGACCATTCATTGAATATTGTTGTCACGAGAGTGATGAAGAAATTTTAAAAAAAATGACATATTACACTTATTTATCTTGTGAAAGAAATTACCTATATTTTTGTAAGGGACATATTTAAATTAGTTTGGGATATTAGCGCATTTCAAAGTTTGATTACTTATTAGATTTTTATACATGACTTCTGATAAGTTTCATTATATAGTATTGTTGGAGGACATTAGCTGTCGTATAATATGGAGAGGGATGAACTCTACATGACCTACTTGCCAAAAATTACTGAATACCTATTTTGGCTTTGAACCAAGATATGTTAAGGGAACTGGTCATTTGCTCATTTATATAGCAACCCTGTGACTAATAATAGGTTTGGTGCTTCTGCTGTGTATTTAGAAAACATACAATGTTACCAGTAATATTTCTTTCTTTTCAGTATATTGGTAAAACATGCAGAAGTTTTAAAAAGGTATTTATGAATATAAGACCTTATATTCTGCATACTATATATATATATATATATATATATATATATATATAAATAAAAAATGAAAATACATTTTTTATGTTCATTTTAAAGATACAAATATTTAAGTAAATGCTCTGTTCATAAGAAACAGTATTAACGACATTTACCGTCCTGAAAGTTCGAGAAATTTTCAAAGAAAATATGCGTCCTCCGACAGGAATCGAACCTGTATCCTATACGGAACCGTGATATAGATTAACGCGTATTTACCGATTGAGCTACACAGGACCGTTTCGGTTAGCAAGGTCGATTTTACTGTTTTTAAACTACAATTCTCCATGATTTTCTCTCGTACATTCATATCTGATCGATGCGTATCCAAATGTAAATGCATTGGCACCTGGATATCATTAATAAGATAGAATTCCTTCAAATGTTGGCGAGGGCCTCAAACTCAATTCAGGGTCCTACATCAAGTGCCTTGAGGAGGTAGTGCTTCCCTGGGTAAAGTGGGTGGCTGCTGGAAGATCCTATATCTAGTAGCGAGACTCGGAACCATGCCACAATAGTGAGCGAACCCAGTTATGGCTGTCAGTCAATGACTGCCGCTACATCACCCCTTACATCTCCAGACTGCAACCAACTTGATTATTATGTGTGTGCTGCAGTTAAACGAGAGATCAACAAAAGTCCTAATAACACCAATGATGAACTGAAAGCAAAGATTACGCCAGCATTCAATAATTTAAACAAGGAGACTGTCCAGAAGGGATGCAGGAAATCCTGAAGTTCTTGATGCCAATGACGATTTTATTGAATAATTTTATGCTTTACTATTTCAGGATATTTTTGTGCAATTTCGGTAAATATATGTTAAAATGAGATATCTGTATTATTTTTCATTGCGTATTTTTGGAGACAGTTTATCCAACGCACCCTGAAAATATACGTTCGTGTTTCTGTATGCACAAAACTGAAGGAAATGTTAATGTCTTCTTGTTAAAAAAAATAAAATAAATGCATCCTTTCTTTTCTTCAGATTAATTCAATAGTCTCATTTTCATTTTTTGTAAGCAGACAATTTGTCGAAATACAAACGAAGATATTTGAAAGGAAACCCACTAAATGTAAACGAAAATTTTGTGAAAAGAGAGTGATGCAGAACTTTAAAAAAAATGACATATTACACTTATTTATCTTGTGAAAGAAATTACCTATATTTTTGTAAGGGACATATTTAAATTAGTTTGGGATATTAGCGCATTTCAAAGTTTGATTACTTATTAGATTTTTATACATGACTTCTGATAAGTTTCATTATATAGTATTGTTGGAGGACATTAGCTGTCGTATAATATGGAGAGGGATGAACTCTACATGACCTACTTGCCAAAAATTACTGAATACCTATTTTGGCTTTGAACCAAGATATGTTAAGGGAACTGGTCATTTGCTCATTTATATAGCAACCCTGTGACTAATAATAGGTTTGGTGCTTCTGCTGTGTATTTAGAAAACATACAATGTTACCAGTAATATTTCTTTCTTTTCAGTATATTGGTAAAACATGCAGAAGTTTTAAAAAGGTATTTATGAATATAAGACCTTATATTCTGCATACTATATATATATATATATATATATATATATATATATATATATATATATATATAAATAAAAAATGAAAATACATTTTTTATGTTCATTTTAAAGATACAAATATTTAAGTAAATGCTCTGTTCATAAGAAACAGTATTAACGACATTTACCGTCCTGAAAGTTCGAGAAATTTTCAAAGAAAATATGCGTCCTCCGACAGGAATCGAACCTGTATCCTATACGGAACCGTGATATAGATTAACGCGTATTTACCGATTGAGCTACACAGGACCGTTTCGGTTAGCAAGGTCGATTTTACTGTTTTTAAACTACAATTCTCCATGATTTTCTCTCGTACATTCATATCTGATCGATGCGTATCCAAATGTAAATGCATTGGCACCTGGATATCATTAATAAGATAGAATTCCTTCAAATGTTGGCGAGGGCCTCAAACTCAATTCAGGGTCCTACATCAAGTGCCTTGAGGAGGTAGTGCTTCCCTGGGTAAAGTGGGTGGCTGCTGGAAGATCCTATATCTAGTAGCGAGACTCGGAACCATGCCACAATAGTGAGCGAACCCAGTTATGGCTGTCAGTCAATGACTGCCGCTACATCACCCCTTACATCTCCAGACTGCAACCAACTTGATTATTATGTGTGTGCTGCAGTTAAACGAGAGATCAACAAAAGTCCTAATAACACCAATGATGAACTGAAAGCAAAGATTACGCCAGCATTCAATAATTTAAACAAGGAGACTGTCCAGAAGGGATGCAGGAAATCCTGAAGTTCTTGATGCCAATGACGATTTTATTGAATAATTTTATGCTTTACTATTTCAGGATATTTTTGTGCAATTTCGGTAAATATATGTTAAAATGAGATATCTGTATTATTTTTCATTGCGTATTTTTGGAGACAGTTTATCCAACGCACCCTGAAAATATACGTTCGTGTTTCTGTATGCACAAAACTGAAGGAAATGTTAATGTCTTCTTGTTAAAAAAAATAAAATAAATGCATCCTTTCTTTTCTTCAGATTAATTCAATAGTCTCATTTTCATTTTTTGTAAGCAGACAATTTGTCGAAATACAAACGAAGATATTTGAAAGGAAACCCACTAAATGTAAACGAAAATTTTGTGAAAATTCAAAACGTCTATCCAGACAAGACGAAACAGGAAAATCTTGGTCTATTAGATTTAAGATAAAAGCTTACTCTCTCATATAAAACAATAGAAAACCAATAGCATTGTTATATTTTAATAAATATTGCTTTTGTGCAAAGAAGACTGTGCCTAAGTTCAATGTGTGTAAATACGTATACATTATATATATATATATATATATATATATATATATATATATATATATATATATATATATATATACATATACATACATGTACACACATATATATGTACGAAAAGAGTGTAAGTATTTGCTTACGATCCAAGGAGAAGCCAACGTCTGAAACAGCACGCTTTTGACCGCTCGGCCACAGAAAGTTTCACAGGCCAGTTAGAGTAATTTATCTCTTTAAGTATTATATATAATCGCGTACAGAACTACTCAAAAAGTCATAACTTTATTTTCGTATCAAAAGCATAAACTTACAAGGTTGTGGAAAAAAATGTGACTCAGACAAATATTGGGGGAAAATATTGCGTTTTCTTATTATTTTAAATAAAAAAAAAAGATTTTTAAAAGAATTTGTCTGCAGTAAGGGAAATATTACATTGTCTGCAACTTTACAAAAACTTTCTTAAGAAACAAACTTAACGCATGTTATTTTTGTTTTTAAGGTAAGTATTTTCTGTGAAAAATAAGTGTCGCACTTTTTATACTCAATTAATTATGTACAAAGTTAATCTTATTTTTTTCTTAAAAAATAAAATGTAGTAAAATAGCAACACAAAAACAAATTCTTAGTAATTTATGCTTCCATCTTTGCCTTTCTTAACTTTGTTGACTCGGACTGGTATACATTTAATAAGATTTTTGCAGATATCATCTTCTAGCAAACTGTTCCACTCCACAATAAAATTTTCAATCAAAACTTCTTTGTTTTGAATGATTTTCTTCTAAAGTCTCATTTTTATTACGCTCCATAAATACTCAATTGAGTTTAGGTCAGAGATTTGATTGAACAATTTCAAGTTCTTCGACAGATAGCAGCAAGCAGGTGTCCAATAGTTTTTTTGAGTATTGAGTGCAGTTCAGCATTTAGCATACTGGTTTGAAAAATCCAGCTCTAATGAATGAGAAGCAACCCCAAACCAAAAAATTGACAAGATGCTTCTCAGTATTAACTCTCATTTTTAAAGGGTGTTGTTCGCTCCTCCATTTGATTTTCGTTCTTTTTGCTTTTGAAAACATTTAAATTTTTGTCTTGTCAGAGAAAATAGCTTTTTTCCAATCAGATTCACTGAAGGACATGTAAGTATTTGCCTATGCTAACCGTTTAGCCTTCTGTGTTTTATTTAGCAATAGCTTAAAAAACTTTTGAATAAGCTTTATTTCAAGAGCCATCTGCATAGAGTAGTGGGGTTGACACTTACTTCGAAATCATTTTTCAAGATAGTAGCAATTTCTTTACTGGTAATTGATAGGTTTTGGTTAATTTCTCTAATGATTTTTCTCACCCAATTTGGGATTTCTACCTCTTTCTTTCTACCTTGAAAAATGTGTCAGTAGAATTGAAGATTCTCAAAACTCTCGAAACATTTGACTAAGAACTGTTAACACTATTTGTAATATCTCGAGTCGACTTACCAGCTTTTGATAGGGCAACTATAGCTACTTTAACAGATTGCAGTGCGTGCCTATAGCTTTTCATAAAAAAGATCACTAATTAGTTATATTTTTAATTTCTTTTATATACTTTAAATAATTCTAAAACTTTCTAGAATTTTTAAGTATATTCTGGAATAAAATTATGGAAAGGAAATTACAAGATGTTATGAAATAATGATATTTTTTTAATGAGTCACTTTTTTGCATAACAGAAAATTTTTTAAATACTAAAAACCTCCATTTTTTTTTTTTTCAAAACATAGTCCCGAATTATTTCTTTTTAATTTTACTAATAATATGTATATTTTTAATTGAAAAAAATAATAAAAGTTTTTTTTATTTGTAATTAAAGTTAAAAATAATTGAAAAAGTATTGCAGAGTCACTTTTTTTGCACAGTAATATTCCTAAGGAAATATTTTTTTTTAATTTTCAATTCGCTATTATTATTTAACCGTTATAGTTTAGTAGAGAAAATTGCTTAAGTAGACTGTCAGATTTTTTTAAAACAGAATGAAATAAATCAATCGTCCTTTGCATTCTAGAATCCTAAAAAAAAGAAAATATCCATTAGGCATGTTCGAAGCTGATTCCACGTTGTAACGGAAAATCGAGGTTTTTTTGGGGGGGGTTTCCGGTGTGGTTAAAACTGCTCGGCCACAGAGAGATTCAAGCCGGTGGATAAGTATGTGTTCATAATACATACTACTTGTAGAAAATTATTTTCTACATGTACGCTGATCCACACACACACACACAGTGGGTTAAATTTTTCATTATTCATGTTGCCTTTTTATAGATATATATTTCTGTTATATCACAAAGACTCAAACACAAACATATATGTGTGTGTGTGCCTCCGTGTGTGCGCGAGTTTATTCATATAAACATTTTTGAGTTGATATTTTAAATGAACGCTTTGACAATCTTTTCACTATTCTTCTAACAGTAATAAGAGGTACATGATTTTATGTCGTATATATATATATATATATATATATATATATATATATATATATACGTTATATTACGTTATTGCATCAACATGTAGAATAATGCTGCACAAATGCAATCCTGTTTCAATGTGTATCAACACATTTCATCAGGCGTTACTAAATGACTGGTTAGTAGACGATTTATTAAATTTAAAACCACACACACCCTTTTTTCATGCGAAAAAAAAAAGAAAAGAAAAAAAGTAACAAAGAAAGACACAAGTTACAATCTCTTTTCCAGAGAAAAGGAGTAATAATGAAACACAGAAAAGAAGAGGGAGGAGATAGCAGAAACGTATTTTTTTTTGTTTATTATCAGAGCCACTAATGAAAAGAGGGTGTTAAGAAAACGAATCAATGGAAAATGTCAGCCAAAGTCATATACTTCTAAACTAAATATTAATTGTAAATTGATTGGTTTTATTGATACCCTATGTAAGATCCTTTAGTTAACACTTACATTCTCTTTTCTATAAACTATATTTTAATTAATTTTATATAATATATATGGTTAAAGTTTTGTTTGATGTATTTATTTTTAATATTTTTTTATCTACATATTTTTAATAATTTTGTTAGAAATTTTGTTTCCTTTTTCTTTTTTTCTTTTTCTTTTCATTTAATTTTAAAGGGCCATATTATTTACCGACTATAAAATCGTGAAATTTTAACTTTTAAATCACAAGGTATGAGGCTTGTCAAGAGCCTTTTTAAAAATGTCACGTGCCTTATTTTAACATTTGTACCTCAGTTGTAGTTCTATATAACGACTAACGGGTATACGTTTTTTTTTATCGGAGGCAATTTTGATTTTGAGGATTGAGGAAATAGAAGATGGCGATTGACGCGTTGCACTTATTTTTATTAGCTTGTAGTTGGTAGTAATGCAAGAAATCGGAAGGTGTTCCACAAGTTATGAGTTAGAAATAAAGAAAGCATCATAATAGTATATATATATATATATATATATATATATATATATATATATATATATATATATATATATATATATATACGGTTGCTCTACGGTTGAATTGAGCTCTTTTGTTAGTTAGTTGTTTACTCGTATCGGGTTTTTTTCTTTGGGCTTCAGACCTGCATCTGTGCGATTTTTTTCGGCAGTAGTTCATGTTTGTAGCTCTTTCTTTTTTTAAAACCTTTTTTTCCCTCGAGATTGATTTGATTATTGGCAAATCAAATATTCGAGGGTTTTTCGAAACGAGTCTAGTTATCTATATTTGTATATATATATATATATATATATATATATATATATATATATATATATGACGTCACACATTATGAAATGGACAAAGTCCGACAATTATTTTGACATTTTATGTTTATACATTCTTTTTATAGATGGCATTTATCAATCCACCCACGAGGATTGAATGTGGCACAAGGCCTTGTTAATGTGGGTATCTCCGAGCCCGTAGGCCCAGCCAAAAATAAATAACCATCCAAACCCCCCGAGGGGAGCCAGTTCCGTCAACCTCCCCCAACGAAACCCTACCCTTCGGCGGAGCTTCGTCAGAGTTCCTCCCTGCAAGCAGGGAGTTCGACAGACATCCAACCCGGCAGCTCACAAAGCACATATACTACACTTTGATCCTAGCCACCGGGCCGAGCGGGTATTGTTTTTATAGATGGTATTTATCAATCCACCGACGAGGATTGAATGTGGCACAAGCCCTTTTTAATGTGGGTATCTCCGAGTCCATAGGCTCAGCCAAAAATAAATAACCATCCAAACACCCCTAGTGGGGCCAGTTACGTCCACCTCCACAGTTTACGATATAATATCTGTTTCTTTATAAATATTTACAATAATTTAGTTTTTAGTCGTATGAGTTTCCTTTTTGAATTCGTTTCAGATGGGAAGGCCCAAGGTATTCAGACTTTTGAAAAATATCGATCTCTCAGTTTCTAACAGATATATACAGAAAGTATTGAATTTGGAGACACACAGAAGTTTCATGCGATCTGTAAACAATAAGTGAAAACCTGGTAAGGAAACGAATTCGTGTCCAATGACTCGACCATATTTTTTTTAATATACTGTATTAATACTTGTAGCAAAATTATCTAATCGTTAATAATATGACCGCATGGCTGGTCATGTACTTAGAATATTCGATTTCAAACCATGAAACCATCAACAAGGTGATTTCTTCGTGTTAACGAGGTGACCCCAGCGTGAGGAAATTATTTGCTAGCACAAAGTCACAAGACATCGGGACTGAGTGTGCAACGACTTGACCATGTTCATAATAGGGAGAACACCAGATGCGGTATCTCTCTAAAACTGTAACTAATGCCCGCAGTATAAACCAAATGTGCCTGATCAGGCATCTTCAACAGGGATTGACTTGGTGCCCTACCAGGCAAGCGTACTGGGATAAAAATGCAACAATAATACAATAAGTAATTGTAATAAAGTGAACATGGCAAATAATTTGTTGTTCTTTTTTTTCTTCTTTTTTTTTCTTCTTTTTTCTTCTGTTTTTCTTTTTCTTCTGTTTTCCTTTTTCTTCTTTTTTTTTTCCTCTTCTTTTTCTTCGGGACGTTTATGATCATGCCTCTTCAGAATTCCCTTTCATTTGTAGCTCTTAAGAAATATTGCCTTTTCGTTATCTCTCCTAAAGCATGTTCTGCCATCCATTCCCAGAAGCTCGCTAAGTAGATTACACGTTGTTCTCCTCTGTCACTCTTGCTTATAATATGTCCTGGGAGTATCAAATTTTCCAAGCCCTCTTTTCACATTATGTGCCCTTCAAATTCCACCTTTTTGCACGACAAATGTTATCTTTTCAAAATGCTATCTGTGTATATCACTTAACCGAATGAATAAACAATTAGCGACCATAATAAATAAATAAATATAACATGTATCTTTATTAATAAAAAGGGAAAATAATATAGTTATTGGTATAATATTTTAAAATATCAGATTCAAAGAGAAAATAAAGTCCATAAAAGTGAAAACATTACACAGAGGCAACGTTAGAAATTGTGCAAATTTTGAACAGAGACAACAGAAAAATCCGAAAAGAAATTGGAAACATTGGCATATTTAGTAATATTTTGGATAAGATGCGTGGTCAACACTTTTTTCCAGTTGTTACTTTGTCCCCCACCGCCTACTAGCTCTAAATTGCCCACCATCAACACGGTCTGCGATTACGCTCTATTGAAATATCTTATAAAAAAGAAATGGAGATCGATGAAGTTATCACAAGCACAAACGTGCCGTGCTCAAGCGTAGAAACTCTTTCCTCAATTACAGCGACTTTTCGAAACTTATAGACAGGGATGGGGAGCGAATTACTTCCGTCCTAAAATGTTCGTTGCTCAAATAACCAACTGTTCAAAATTATTTTCCGCCGGATAGCTTGTTTTCACCAACGGCTACTCAGTATAACACGTAACCCATCAAATAATGCCTTATCGAAAATATTAACAGAACACCTCTGCACAGAGTCACCTGATGTGTGAGAAAAACTGAACGACCACTGCATTTTAAGAAAGTTGATAGCACTAAAAAATCTCTATGGTGAGTAAAATATTTTATTTTATTCAAAGGTTGATTGGCTGCTAATGTATTGTCTTGTATATATAAAAAAGTTTACATAATTCTATCAACTTTCTTACTTTATTTTGAAGAAAAATCAAACCGAATTACAAGCTGTTAAAATCATTTTCACCTTTTCCTTACAAACAAGAAAGAAAGAGAAAAAAAAGAAAAAAAACATTAAAAACGCAAATAGTAACGCCATACAAAACAAAAACAGCAAAATATTTTGAGGACGTTACGAAAAGTGATTTGAGGAAAGCTAAATGTGTAATATGCAAGAAAAAACAGATTCACTACCACCATAATAATTGAAGTATCTGATGTGTCGAATGTGAACAGACAAGACACTGAGGAACATTCTAGAATATTTATGATATAACTGAAAGAAAGAAACATGTGTGAGTTGGGCGAAGTATTACATGAAAACTGATTTGGCTACTGTTAATGTTAGGGAGTTAGTATGGAGTCACGGTGGAGTAATGGATAGCGGCTCGGGTAGATGAATCGGAGTGCCGAGTTAGAATATTACATTTACTTATGTGAAAATACTCTAAGGAAAGTTATGAAACCTCTTCTTCTCCCACTCCCACTTATGGATAAATAGAAGGAGAGAGTGGGTTCTATAGACTTCGATATCAACCAGTCTAGGAGAAGGAACAAGTCAGAATTCAAAACTGTGTGTAGCCGTATGTACTAACGAAAGGATCGTTCGAATTGGCTCGATGATACCGACTAAGGTCGATTATAGAGAGGTATTGGTTGAGCGTAGAGCTAGATTTGTCGAACCTATTAATTGACATTTGGTTCCTTCGTGTAAATACCAACGAACTTAATATCAAAAACAGCAGTCGGATATGGAGTAATATTTTGTGCTAATTCACTTTCCGTCCATAAGACCAGTGTTCGAAACTCAACATGGTCGATTTGTCAGGTAGGATGATGTCATCGATCTGGCGAGGCGATCCCAGCGTGCGGCACCTTAGGAAAGTACATGAAAACCATAACAGAGTTTTCACAAACATTGTGAGTGAAACTGGAGAGACGGAACTGTATGGTCAATGGTTGTTCCAGCACAAAGTTACAAGTTATTGTGACCGAGGGTTTAAGCGTATTGGCCTTGTTTAGACATTTGATCACGCCAGGTAACGTGCTTTTCCCCAAGAACAGTAACTAAGGTCCGATCAACATAGTTATAATATAAATCAAAAGTTGCTTTCTGTGAGTGTTGAACAAACAAAAATGTGTCTGAGCAAGCGTCAGCTATAGGGATTGGCTAGCCACCCTAGCAGAGAGGCATACTCGGATACGAGTGGCCAGACATTAAATATATAGTTCAGTTATTTGCCATGCTTGATACACGCTATCTTTCAATACATGACTGACGAAGCAGATTCCCCCCCGCAGTATGTCGCCATTTCTTATTGCGGTAGACCAGTTACCATCCGAGGCTATAGAACCCGACCTGTCCTGCTATATAGCTGGGGGAGAAGAAATGTGTCATACCTTTTCCAAGGTTATTAGCACGTACGTGAAAGGAATGGATTCGACGGGATTTCGAAATCGGCTCTCTGATTCCTCAATTCGAGCTGCTATTCATCATATAGAAAGGATCGTTTTATGTATTTAAATGTGACGAGGGATAATTTCTAGAGAGAATTCGAGGTTTTCATAGAATATCTTTCCGTTTGGATGAGGTCCTACGCAAGAAGCTTAAGTTAAGTATTATATTCATGCTTAACAACGTTCTTTGACATTGGGCAAAACTGACTATTGAATTAATTACCAAAATGTTTTCAAAATGTTTTAGTTGAATAGTTATGTCTCTGTGTTTATTAATAACATTGTAAACATGGAGTTTATCATTGTAATAGATGTATATGAGCAAAGGAAACAATATCCAATCACAGAAGATCTCTTAGAAGCAATAAAAATTGCTGTGAGTAACGATAAAGTCAAAACAGTATAAGAATAAACGAAATCTTTTATGAAAAGCCTCAGAATCAATACAGTCAGGGTATTCAAATTTACGCATAATAATAATTGATGCTGTGTCAATCAAATATTTAGTGTTTATGGCTTGTATGTTTGGCATTGATTCTCAAATAAAACTTGTTATAATTTGGACATATACATCGTATGCCGGATGGGAGTATTCCGAATGTCCTTCTTTACAGGGAACTGGCCACAGGCAAGAGAGAGACTTCATCTTCGCTTCAAAGACATCTGCAAAAGGGATATGAGGTCGATGGACAAGGACATCGAGAGATGAGATGCCGTTGCCAATGATCGCTCACACCGGAGACGCGATTTACGCCGAAGGCTGGAGCGCAGAGAGAAGAGACGAAGGCTTGCCGCCGAGTAGAAGTGTGCTTGGTAGAAAGAAAACAAGGCTATGTCAGGGGAAGGTCTTTTCACATGTATTCATTGCAATCGAGACTGTCACTCCAGTTTGGGCCTGTACAACCATAACAGATGCCGCACCGCTATTAGCAGCTAAGACACATATTTTAGTGGGCAGATCAAAGGTTTCTCATGACTGTTGGATTCTACACACTGCATAACTTCTAGATTAATGAGTTATCACTATTTGCACGTGGGCTATTGTCCCGATCTTTGTTGTTGACCCATCGGAAAGTAGCCTAGTGCATCAGTTCTTGAATTTTTCGAGTCCAATAACGTGGCCTACAAGTGTGGGTCTGTACTGGTGCGAACAATAACGGAACAATACTAAATAAGAACCGGACATGATATACAGAGATGTTGACAGAGGAACGACAACAGTCTGCCTTCATAAATTACATAAAAGGTTCATTTCAAAATCCTTTGAAGCTTACCTGGAATGACAATAAACTGATGAAGGCCGAAAGGTACAGCGACCGAAATGTAGTATCAACAAGAATGACTCAAACAAAGAGAATAAAGTTTCGGTCAGATTAGCTTTTTTCTTCTTTTTTTTTATCAACCAACTTAATATCAAAAACAACAGTACGAATATGGAGTAATGTTTGGTGCTAATTCACTTTCCGTCCATGGGACCCGTATTCAAATCTCACCAGGGTCAATTTGTCAGGAAGGATGATGTCATCGATCTGGAGAGGCGATCCCATTGTTAGGCAACTTAGGAAAGTACAAGAAAACCATAAACGAGTTTACACACATATTGTGAGTAAAATTAGAGAGACGGGACTGTTTGGCCGATGCTTGTGCCAGCACAAAGTTACAAGTTATTGCGGCCGAGGATTTAAGCGTATTTGCCTTGTTTATACTTTTGATCACGTCAGATAACGGGCCTTTTCCCAGGAACAGTAACCAAGGTCCAATCAACATAGTTATAATATAAATCGAAAGTTGGCTCTGTGAGTGTTGAACAGACAAAAATATACCTGAGCAGGTGTCAGCAATAGGGATTAGCTAAGTTAGTGGGTAATAATGTAGTTAACTTGTTGTCATAGTGAAACATGACACGATCAGATCATGATGAGAAATCTTTTCAATAAAGAGAAAAGAACTGAAATATCTTCGCGAAACAATGAAAATGAATTAATGATGAGTTCTAAACCGAATCAAGTCGATTCAAAATCAATGAATGAAAATCTGACGAAAAATATACAATAGCAACTGAACTATCTCCTATATGAAGTTTTCCTACAGGACATTGGCAATCTTGGCTCTAAAGAAAATTCCTGTTATTAGTAGCGCTTAATAATTTTTGTATCTTTACCAACGTGTCAACATTGAAAGCATAAAACCATCCTAATGTGTTATGTCAGTCAGTTATGTGCCATGCGTAATACACGCTTAGCTGATCATGTATCTTTCGAAACATGACTAACGAGGCAGATTTTTTTCCCTCAGTAAGTTGACATTTCTTTCTGTAGTAAAACAGTTGCCATTCAACGCTAAAGAACGCGGTCTGTCCTGCTATTTACCCATATCTGCGGGTGGTGTGGGGAACAAGAGAATTCATACCTTTCTCAAGCGTATTAGCACGTAAGTAAATGTAATGGATTCGACTGGAATTCGAACTCGGCTCTCCGATTCCTCAATCCTCCTAATGTATTATTTACACTATTTAAATTCGAACTGCTGTTATCACAGTGTTTCGACCGTATGCTTTTGAACGAAAATAAATAAATATGCTGTTTGATAAATATACGGGACGTCTACTCGAATATAAGTATCGACTCAATATATCGTTTAAGTAATAAAATCTGTCGGATAAAAAAAAATCGTCATATTTAATCAGACCGAGAGATTGAACTCAAAGTTAGGGTAGCATCGAATTAACTAACCAAATATTTAAGCTACTGATCCGCGAAACAATCCTCGCAAGAAAAATTAGATATTTAAACCTAACCTGCTGAATCTGCTTCTGCTGTTTTTTTATACTTATGTACTCAAATGAAGTATTTCCTAATCTAAATTTAACACTAACAGAAAAAGAAACACGTTTTGGTTAAAGCAATCATACGAGTCATTTATTTTTTAATTTAAAATTATATTTAATAAATAGTTTAATTAATATTAAATAAAGTTATTTTATTTTTCACGCACCTCCCCAATTGTCTGTCTTGTAATTCTTAATGTAATCTTGTTATTATCTCTCCTAATCCCTGGTCTACCATCCATTTACAAAACCCCGTTAGGTTAGTTATATATTGTTTACATCTGTTCTACTTACCTTAAATAAGTTGAATATTTTAACACATTCTCAATTGGTTTTCCAAGAATATCTGCTGGAATCACATAGGAACTTCATTCATATGACTCAAGTGACGCGAGATTAGTCTAGAATCCTCTGATCATAATATTCTCTGGTTAAAGCTCAATGCTGTTTAAGCTCAGATCTGTTGGAGGCTACCCTTTAATCAGCAAGGCTCTTACTGCGCGTGTAACGCGTGCAGACATTGTATCGAAGGTTTCTCTAATGGTCTGTCTCCGTGATTGTACCTGGGCCAGGCACAAGTCTCGCTTTTATTGAAAATTCAAGCAAAGAGAATTAAATTCGGTCAGATTATCGGTTTTTTTTTGTTTTGTTTTTTTGAATATTCAAGTATTTATTTTTTTTCGGTTATTTTACTCTTCCGATTCTCAAAGAAATAAATTTCTGATTTTATTTTTATTTTTATTTAAAGCTGCTTATCGCAGACAATGACAATCAACATCTGGTTTCCATTATATTTTTTTTCCAGCGGGTTTCTGCAGACGAACCCTTCAACTCTCTTTGAAAATCACAACGTAGAATTATGGCAGAAAATGATACCTGATTATGGCACTCTGAAAAGGTTATCGCAATGGTTTCTGTATAGGCAAAGTAAACATTTTTTTTTATGTTTTAAGCGGCAAATACATTTCTTCAGTTAGATGCGAAATTAGAAGCGTGGAAAATTATAGATTACTGGAATGTACTGGATGGTACTGGCGAAGCGTGATTTATTTATAGGCTCTAATTTTCATTTCAGCTAGTATCGCTTATTTTTTAACATTCTATAATCAAGTAACATTCAGAAGAAAAAACAGATTATAGCGAATTGATAACCTGCTAATCTGTACACACACATGCATCTACAAACACAAGTATACAGACATCGACATTTATAAGGAATTATTGTTTTGTTTTTTTAATCTGTAATTATTTCCTATTACTTCAAAAGTTAAAAAAACTAGAGAAAAAAATCAGGGCGTCTAATAAAAATATGGGTATCTACTAAAAGATAAAGATCATGGACTATCGAGCAGAGATAGGTTGTTAGAAGACCGGAAAGAGATAGTGAGGAAAGTTCAAAGGTTACTTCATGATTCCTGTTTACACAGAAATAAATACCCCGATCTAAACGCCCACGACGAATTAACTAAATATATATATCTTGTCTAGTTTATCTTAGCTAGATAATAAAAAGTTGGACATATATATATATATATATATATATATATATATATATATATATATATATATATATGCCTGATGATCGCAAAAGCGTGAAACCCAAGCTCACAAACAATATATATATATATATATATATATATATATATATATATATATATATATATATATATGTGTGTGTTTCATTAAAGACTACAGATAAGATAGTACAATTAAGCTTTTTATTTTTAATCTTTTCTTTTCTAACTACAAGATTAAAAATGATTAAAAATATTGGAAGCCTTAATAACAAAAAAGAAAAAGCCAACACTTCATAATATTCACTAAGAACACGGTCACAATATACTAATTGTGTTCTGAAAATGAAACATCCATATAACTCTAAAAACATACACACAACCCATACACCCAATGAAAAAGTAAAAATAAAATCATTCTTAATAATGGCTAAAAGTACAGCCTACTCCGCTTGGGATTATAGAACATTTGGACAGTTTCTATACACTCTGTGTCAACAAAAAGAAAAAAGAAAACTCTTATTCGAACACAAAAAAAATGAAATACAAACCTTAATCGTTGTACATTGTTTGTCATCTTTAATGAAACATGTATAAACGGAAGACTGTTGTCTATATACACAATATACATACATACATGCATATATATATATATATATATATATATATATATATATATATATATATATATATATATATATATATATATATACATATATATATATATATATATATAATTTTCTAAAGAATTAATGGATTTTATTATTTTTAATGTGATGTATTTTTATTGCTTTACGAGATATTTGGTGGATACTCGTATTTAAAAAGACCCCCTGTTTTATTTAATCAGTATTCATTTTTTTCTACCGGTATGTATATTCGAGAAAACTTATTCGATTCCTCTCCGCGAGCAAATAACATCTAAGAAGTTTTCTTGTAAGTGTGTAAGTCTGTATACAAAATTAATACTGTTTAAAAATAAAGTGTGGGCGTTTACTCAAATTCGAATATCCACTAGAAATAATATTTGAAATAACACACACACACACACACACACACACACACATATATATATATATATATATATATATATATATATATATATATATATATATACTTGTGCAAATTAATTGAAAAGAAAACGTTTTACTTTCCTTTCTTTCTTTCAAAATACGGACAATTTTAGAACCACTGGAATGACAGGGTGCAAATTATTTTTTCTATTTTATTTCCCTCAGATTAGGTCATTTTCAGTGGTGTGCAGTAATATGAATCTATTTTCGGAGAGTATGATGAAATTTGGCTTTGACAAATATTGCGTCATCCGTGATTGCATCATATTTTCCTCATGCTCTGAAACTAATGTCGCAACTGTCGATTATTTGTACTACGGCCATTGTCTGTGTTCGAAAATTGTAACACTGCAGGAACACACTGGCATGCCTTACCAGGGAGCAAATCAATGTTCTATAGACTGTCCCGAAACCTCTCCTTATTTGAAACCGATCGAAAACCTGTGGTCTACCTGCAAGGAACGACTCCGTTGAATGAACATACGAAGTACTAACATGTGCACTGGGTCATGTTTCATTGGAAAGATACGAAAAAAACGGTAAATAATAACGGAATTATTCATTTTGTTTCAATTAATTTGCACAGTGATGTATATATACTTACATGCTGTTACACGATTCGAATAATTTTACTGCTATCTCCAGTATATATATATTAGGTTGGTGCAAAAATAATGACGTAATAATGTCGTTTTTTGACGTATTTTTAACGTCAAAAAACGACATTATTACGTCATTATTTTTGCACCAACCTAATATATATATATATATATATATATATATATATATATATATATATATATAGAGAGAGAGAGAGGCAGACAATGTATAAAGTGCAAAGGAATTTTCAGACACCGTGATAATCAAAGTACTTAGTGTCACACGTTGCACATACTCCGGACACGATAGTACAATGCCTGTCTTGTTTATTTGAGCTACCTAAAATCCAAAGAAGAATCAGCAGTATTAGTCGCCCTGATCTAGCATCTCGGCTTCAGTGACTTTTCCCGCGTTTTTCTATAAATACTTTCATGACAAGTGTTCGTATGAAACTGGCTATAGAAAACAACAAAAGCTATACTTGTATTAAACTTGCCGAACACTTTCAGGTTTTTGATGCAACAGTTCCATTTCACCAGCACCACATAGGAACACGTACAAGTTGAACAATATGGACCCACACACGCTAACGGAAGCCAACAAGGAAAGAGTCTTATTCTCGCTGCTTTCTCGTCACAAATTAACCATATTTGATCGAGTGCTTATCAATGACGGAAAATAGTCCTCAAGGACGTTCCCAACCGTGCCAGACATTGACTGTCACCACGGCACCTTGTACTTTAATCAAGAAGATGACCTCGGTATCCACACAAGGTCATGTTTATTAGTTGGTGGATAGTCGAAGTGCAATTTAAATGCACTGAAACGAAGTTGCATCTTTGTAGTGAGTAAATTGCTTTTGTCTATATGAAAAAATTATAATATATATATATATATATATATATATATATATATATATATATATTATTTGACTGAAAATTAAGCATGGTTTTGTACGGTCATGCAGAAAGAGGATGTGGCTCAGTCAGTTAGTTAGGCTCCATGCGCGATACACGCGTAGGCGATCAATTATCTTTCGATACATATCTGACTCGGCAGGTTTTTTTGCCGCAGTAGTTTGACATTTCTTTCTGCGGTAGACTAGTTGCCATCCAAGGCTATACAACCCGATCTCTCCTGCTATTTACCCCCTACTGGGGGGGGGTCAAGAGGATTCTTACGTTTCCGAAGGATATTAGCACGTAAGTGAATGTAATGGATTCGACTAGAATTCGAACTCCACTCTCCGATTCCTCAATCCGAGCCACTATCCACACCTTGCACTTGACCCTAGAAGGTGGGGCTAGTTTTATTAATAGCTTGTCAAATTTCATAAGGAAAATAACTTTTACTAAACATTTTGTTTAATTTCGATATTACTTGTTGAATCAAACGTTCTCATACATAACCAGTATATAAAAAGGATTAATAGAAAATTAATATATATATATATATATATATTATCCTTTCAGAAAATATATGTCTATAGTGCAACCGATCACCGAAAATGCAAGATTTTTACCCTCTTCAAAAAAAAATTTGTTATGTATATTGTAAATGATCAAAAAAGTCCCACACTCTACTCGACTATATTGCTTTACTAAGCTTAACTTAGTTGTAGCGCCAAAATATGGTTAATTCAAAAGTATAATGATTTACTAAGCATAGTTATAGCAAAAGTGTGATATTAAAGAACACGCAATAAGGATCAAACTAACTGCTCCGTCGTAATTGATCCGACGAGACAAAATTTCTAACGGTTAAGCCACGTCGGAGTGCGCCTATGCTAGAATATATACGTTAAGTATGAAGTCTTTTGACTTTTGTAACCTCTCGTTGAAATTAACGTTTTCAGCATTTTAAACCATTGCCAATTTTCACTAAGGAATAACATACGTACACTCTCTTGCTTTCACAATGAAAAACTTTTGCATTTTATAGCTGGAGTAAACTATACTTTGCCTTTTCAAATATTTTGGATTGTCTAATAATAAATTGAGAAAAAAAAACAAAAAACGATTTACTAGGCTAATACTATGCCAAAAATAAAAAAGAAAATGACAAACGTTTCCCTTATTTCCAACGCGGATATTTACGTGTATGGTATGCTGATGTGAACATGGCTTAGTTACCTTCCATTTTTTAATATTGCAGTCCATCATATGCGGCCCACTGCACGAAAAAATGTTGCCCATGCCTGGTTTAATGTTTCGTCTCGTTAATCAATTAAGACATCCGAAAGTTTTCGACAAAAAATACTTTTTACCGCTAAAACGGGAAGCAATAACTTGATTAAAATTGCTACCAGGTAAGGCGCCACAGCAAAAAAATAATTTCAATATGATGTCATTAAGCTGTAAATCATTCAATTAGTAATATTTATGATAAAAATGGGATGTTTAACGATATCTGCGAGTCGAGTTCAAATTCCTAATGCATTCGTTATATTTCAGCTCTGCACACAAAAAAAGAACATTGAGAAAGATAAGAATTCTTCTCTACTGTCCCCAGTTATGGGTAAAATAACAGAGAAAACTGTGTTCTCTAGTCATGGTAGGCAACCAGGAGAGGGAAAAAGTTGTATTCATAAACCTGGCGAACAAAATATTATGAAACCAGAAAAAAAAGTTTGACAGAGTTCACGATGACACTACGATCCTGATATCGATATATATATATATATATATATATATATATATATATATATATATATATATATATGTGTGTGTGTGTGTGTGTGTGTGTGTGTATTAGGTTGGTGCAAAAATAATGACGTAATAATGTCGTTTTCTGACATTATATATATATGCTGTGTACACCTTATTTTTATATCTATAAAATAACGTGTGAACAGGAACTATATTAAAATAAATATTAATTATCGGACTTAATCCATTTCATAATATATTATCATTGTTTACGTTAAGATATATTTTGTGAGCAGATATGAAAGATGGAGAAAAAACGTCGAAAGTGCATGTTTATAAACAGTAATTCGGAGTTTGTTGTCCAAATGCTTCTTTATGTCCGAATGGTTAACAGCACATCAGATCAAATGATAGATCACATTAAGTGTTACAGGTTCGATTCCTGTTGGAGAAGCAAATATTTCTTACGAAGTTTCTCGAACATTTTAGCCGACAATGTAAGTAATACTGTTTAATTAAAAAGGTATTACTTAAATAAATTATATCTATAAATATAACGTATAAACGGAAAATATATATTAAAATAATTGCTGGGCTTAAACCATATGCTAACATTATATATATATATATATATATATATATATATATATATATATATATATATATATATATATATATATATATATATATTCAATAAGTGGGGCTGGTCCTGCACGAAACCTTCACCACTATAATCAAATCTCATGTGCCGTTGTCGAGCTGTCGGTTTCCTGTAACTGATCTGCTTGACCCTCATACGTCGAACTCGACGAGAGAGTCGACTATCTCTCTCTCTCTCTCTCTCTATATATATATATATATATATATATATATATATAGAGAGAGAGAGAGATAACTATACTCGTTTTGATATACCCTCGAACTTTTGATTTGCCAATTTCTGATTAATACATATATATATATATATATATATATATATTGCCAGCCGACTATACATATATAGTCGACTATATATATATATATATATATATATATATATATATATATATATTAACAGGTTGAGACCGGTAGAGATAATTCCAAGGAGGATGTTAATCGAGAGAGAGCTCAGTGTAAACTACAGAGCATTATAATAACAACAAACCAAGAAGAAAAAGTTAAAGATCTAATTCAGTTCTCATTTATTTCGTGAATACCTTTATATATTCATCTCTTCAGATCGAAAGCTTTTAATAGACGGATACAATTTTCCCGGACTGGTATACTAGATTGACATGTGGAAGGGAAAGGAAGAGAGAAAAGTAGAAAGAGGAAACGGAAGAAGGAAACTGACAGACTGTAAAGTTCTTTTTAAAACCTGAAATAGATAGATAGATAGATAGATAAATAGAGAGAGAGAGAGAGAAAGAGAGAAAGAGAGAGAGAGGTGTGGTAATGAATGGAAAGCGAAGAAAGAAGAAATGAACATATAGAAGTAAAATTTAAAATTAATTCTGATAATTTTAAAAATGGGTCCGAATATCAAAGGTTGTTGGATGATTCTGACATGATTTTCATTGTTTGGCGGGGGTGTGAAGTGGCCAATAGAAAGAAAGAGGAGAGTCAGATTACATCTGAATAATTTCTTAGTCCTCAGCTGAATACGCGTCGCATGAAAACAACACAACATTTAAATATCCTAAGACATTATCTTTTAATACCAATAAATATATCTCCATTGTAAGTCTCTTAACATCTTCAATAAAACGATACACACACTTTACATACGAAAAAGGATATTTTTATATACACAATCTACCTCTTCTAATTCGTAAGCGCTCCACCGAAAAAAGGGGACAATTGATTCTTTAGCTTATATTATTTACTCCTTGTGTAAAATGTACATATATCTACATTTTTGGCTCGTGAAACTTAGACCTATATTTATCAATTTTAACAATATTTTTTCATTACATAGTCTCTCTATATTTCTGAGATGAGGTATTATGTACATTATTTACATTACATTATTAGCTTTGTCGGCATATCTATCACAACGTTTCGGCCGTTGTACGCTCCGGCCTTATTCAGGTGGTTGGAATGTCGAACTGAACCCTTTATTTCGCTCACTGGGGTAGACTGTTCTAGTTCCACGTGCCATGTTTGATGGATATCAGTTATCTCCTGTTAATTCCCCTCTGAAAGTTCTCCACTGCCTTAACTGGGTATTGAACTCACACTCTTTGGATCCTGTCACTTTATCCACTGTGTCATGTGTCCTTGAGGACATCTGGGTATGAAATTCTGGGCATTATAAACCTAATGTCTACAGCAAGCATTTTTACCAGTGCTCATATTGCAATTTTTCCTGTTATCATTCCATATTTTTACGAGAGCTCATATTGCAACTATGTTATTATCATTGCTTTTCTCTGGCACTCCTTATTACTCGTTCTTATATTGTATTTATTTCTATGCTTGGTCGGCTCAGGAGATTTTTGTGACCTAGCATATGTGCTGGTTCCTTAAGTTTACGAATTTTCCAATGGTGTTCCTTGTCAATGATCTCAACATGATTCCACAGAGGGCGGTGATCTCCCTTCTCTCTCCATATGTGGTCAGCCACGCCTGATTTTTCTATTTCCCATCGTGTTACAGCTTTCTGGTGTTCTTGAAGCCTTACCTTGATGGGGCGGTCTGTATTTCCTTTATATTCCTTTCCGCAGCTGCATGGGATAGCGTACAGACAGTTTTTAGTCATGTTCTTCTCTATGGGGGGTCTTACTCGGGAGAGATATCTGCGAAGTGTCGTCAAGTTTTAAAGGTCATCCTGATGTTATATGGACCGCATATCCTTTGTATTTTCTCTGATAACCCCTTCACATAAGGCAGGCAGACTGTTTTCTGAATGTTGTTGTCCTCCTACTCTTGTACCCGCCTATCCCATTTTTGGGGGGCTGCTGCCATATACCCAGGGTAGTTGTTACGTTGTAGGGTACTACTGATATTGACAAATACTTTAACTAACGTCCTGGGTCGCCACTTATGACTTTTGCTTGGTGTTGTAAGCAACGGATGATCCCTTTCTTTAAGCTGTATGGAAGGTGAGAGTTGGAATTGAGGTACTGTCCGGTGAATGTCGTTTTACGGTATACGGATGTCTTAAACCCATGCTCAGTTCGAGATATTAGAACATCCAGGAATGTGAGTGTGTTGTTACTCTATTTCTCCATTGTAAACTCTATCGAAGGTCTTATTGAGTTCAGATGGTCCAGAAGAACCTGAACATCTTCCTGGTGTGACCAGAGTATGAAGGTGCCATCTACGTACCTTAACCATCTAGTTGGCTTTAGAGATATAGATTCTAATGCCATTTCCTCAAAGTATTCCATGTATATATTCGCCATTGCTGGTGATAATGGCGAGCCCATTGCTAAGCCTTCATCCTGTCGATATATGTTTGATCCCATTCCGAAGTGTGTTGTTTGTGCACAGAATGTCAACATCTCCATCTGATTATCTATTGGAATACTGGTCCGTTCTTCTAGGGAAGAGTCAGAGGTCAATCTGTCTCTGACTACTGAGAGTGCCTACTCCGTGTGTACCTTAAGGCACTGGAGAACCTTCAGAGGGGAATTAACAGGAGATAACTGATAACTGACATCCATCAAACATGACACGTGGAACTAGAACAGTCTAACCCATTGAGCGAAATAAAGGGTTCAGTTCGACATTCCAACCACCTGAATAAGGCCGGAGCGTACAACGGCCGAAACGTTGTGATAGATATGGCGAAAAAGATGAGGACAATAGTCCGAATAATGTAAATAATTTTGATTACATGTTGGTTCAACGTGTACAAGGCATACCCGGCTGTTCTGGTGTATCGACGGCTCATCAAAATAACGTGAATCAGTATTAAATGTTTATATACCATAAAACAAAACAAATAAAAATAAATCTATCAGCTATACTACTAAGCCAATATATTAAGTTAAGAAAACGATGTCTTGTTTTGTAATCATAGCCTCTTCAGATCATTCTGTGTATGCCATCTCTTTCAGAAATGTCTAAATTATCAGCTATGTAGAATTGTCATCTGAGATCGTTGACTAAAAATGGTTTTATGTGAATCAACTCTGCGTTCCTTGCGTGCCTTAAAGACAAATATACTTCACCATAGTAGCGATATAGATTCACAAAGAACTTTACCAAATAACAGAAACAACGTCACTTGAGGTCTTTCAAGAGCATCAAAAATTAACATGGAGTACACGTTTAACTCGAAGAGAAAATAAGGTTAAATTTATGATGTTGTTGCTTTAATTTCTTCCCTAGTCAAGTAGAAATGTTTATTGGTAATAATAGACCCGGTTGACGAGACTTGTATTCTGCATGGCTGACGTTCATTCTTTATAAGGAATTTTGGTTCAGGAGACAAAGGAAAGTCATCGACGACATCATACGCATAATATTTTCCGTTGCCAATCGAGAACCTTTTAGATACCTTTCTTGCTGAAATGTGTGCCGTTCGCGTGATAGTTTAATCAGCTATAAAAGATCAGATCCACTATGAGACTAATCAGTCGACTTCTTTTGAGTGAAATAAACGTGGCTAAAATGAAAAAAAAATATAAAGTAATAACTTCTTAGGAAAAGCTATGATTTAAATTCAGGAACCAGAAAAATATAGTTAATGCATTTGGAAATTTTAGCTAAACGCAGGCAATCAACCCCATCGAATTTTTGTTTATTCGTTAATAATATTATAACCAAGAAGTTGTCTTTTGACAGTAATTCAAATAAAAGGTTAGGAAGGAATCCCCCGTCATTATAGCAAGGAAGGATAAGTGAAAGATTTAATGAATATCTACCAAAAGTCGTATAGGCTTTTGGGTCAATGAATACCGGATTTCTTTATTTTATCTTAAAGAGACGTCTAATATTACCGGCAGATATTTATCGTTCTTTGTAACTCAATAATCATGGGAAATATCGAACCGAAATGATGCGTCTGTTCAATGAAGGTTGTTTTATTTTTATTTCTTTCTAATATTAGAATTGTTTGCAGTAAATGATGTGCTTAATCGTTTTTATCAGCATTAAGAAACAAAGTAGGATTTAAACAAAAAATAAAAATAAAATATCGTTAAGTCAAATGTATTTGTAGCAAGGCCCACGTGTCAGTGATATCACTAATATAATCACTTGGTTTCTCTGTTAAATGCAGGTATCAATGTCTGGACCACAAGTAATTTTAAGTATAAAAGAACAGAAATTTTAAATTACATCTAACTCATTCATGTCCTCTATTCCATTCCTCACTTCCTCACTTCGTTAATTTATATATGCTTAATACCACCCGTCAAAAATGTGTAAATTTCTTTTCATTTTATCTTTCAACCTTTGGAAGTAAAGTCTGATGATTCGAAGTCCTTTAAAAGGGCTGTAGTGAAATAATTTATTACACGGAACCTTAAAGTGGTTTGTTTTTATTTAGATTATTTGCTCTGGATTTACATTGAGCACTCTGGATTTTATCCTCCTTGGGTTTACCCATACGGCTTACCTAGTTTTTCATAAACTATATATATATATATATATATATATATATATATATATATATGCTTATGGCCCATGTGTACTGACTTACACTGGACTGAATAATAATGTGCTTAATGTGGGATAGTGTTCTAATATATTTAGATATTGGGTGATGATGCGGTATCCATAAATTTGTAGAGGCAATTTTTTAAAATTTATATAGGATATATCATGCTCAAAATGAGTTATTTCTTTAACAAAATTACGTCAAATCTCGCAGGGGAGATTTTAGGAACGACCACTTATCTCGCTACTGACGAGGCTCGACGATACTTCGGTAAATGTACTGGAACCGGTGTTTCAGCCTGATGTGTCTGCAAACATTAAGAATTTATAATTGATCTACTTAAATAAAATATATTCTGACCATATATATATATATATATATATATATATATATATATATATATATATATATATATATATAGAGAGAGAGAGAGAGAGAGAGAGAGAGAGAGAGAAAGAGAGAGAGACACACACAGAGACAGATAGATAGAGAGAGAGAGAGAGAGAGAGAGAGGGGAATTATTGTTTTACTACTGAAAATCGTTACTAGTCTTCATTGGTCGATTTACGTTATCAGATCCAGTAACATGATCTAATCATGTTGGTCGATCTTTAGAAACGAGCAGCTGTTTGCACTGCTATCCGCTTACTTTTTCCTGCGCCTTGTACGTCCATATAAGCAGAACATCGAGCATGTCTGTATGACGTGGGAATTGGGCGAACGAAACACGTCCTTCCGGGCCTTATGACACCAGAACAGTCTCGATCAGATGGAGCTCGCTCTTTATCGAATCTGCACTGAAAATAAAATCTTTTCCTCCCTTCTTCGGACATCGCCTCGCCCAACGTGTAACATCAACGCCGAAACAATTTATAATGTAATCTGAATAGCACTTCAATACCAGCAAGCTGCTCGAAGATAATGTCATATCTCAATCAATATTTGCACTGCAGAGGTTTTACTCCATTTCGCGCGCCAATACTCCGTCATTAGCAACGTACTGGTTGAATAACAGGATATGCAGTAATAGTTAAAATGTGAGAATAAGACGGTTAGTTTGATATAGAAAAAGTAACTTCAGCTTCTCAGTGAGCATAGATTTCTATTTGTTGAAGAACAATTTGGAACTTTAAATTAGCTGTATCTCCAATAATCGCATATATATATATATATATATATATATATATATATATATATATATATATATATATACACACACAAATGAGAGAAAGAACACGTGCAGTAAAAAGCCACCGTCCGTAACAATTACTACTTCAAAAGTGCTCAAAACAAAGTAGAGCTATATAATATCATTATATTTTTATTAGGTTGGTGCAAAAATATTGTCGTTTTTTGACGTATTTTTTAACGTCAAAAAACGACAATATTTTTGCACCAACCTAATATTATAAGAGATTATAATAAAAACATATTGAAATGAATAGACAAAAGCTTTCATATTTCACTAGTATGATTTCTTGAAGCTATTTTAAGTAAATGGAGATTAAATGATTTTTAAGGAAATTTAAAAAGTTTTTTTTGCAAATGTTAAACCGGCGACAAAGAGTTAAATTGTGAGAATAAGTTTGATATAAAAAAAAAAGCTCTAACTTCAGCTTCACAATGAGCATAGATTTCTATTTGTTGAAGAACAATTTGGAACTTTTTTCTGCAATTGTCAATGATGGCCTGTGGATGTGCCGCTTTATCGTGATATGAAAAAATAACTCACCAGTTCTATTCTCTGAGCTTACTTTTCTATTTAGCGTAGATCTGACATTTGATTGGTTAATTAAGACACACACATAAGTCTATTTTTAATTCTGACCTTATGCCCCCCTTTCACTTTCGGAACTTACACTATTTTTTAATTTCTTAAAAAATTATTTAATCACCATTTACTTACCATCACATGAAGAAGTACAATCATACTATTGAAACGTTTGTGTAGCGATTTCAAAATGGTTTTATTAGAATCTCTTAAAATAAAAATTTAATAATTGTATATATATATATATATATATATATATATATATATATATATATATATATATTAGGTTGGTGCAAAACTAATTTCGTTTTCTCACATAGTAACATATGTTAGAAAACGAAATTATTCTTGCACCAACCTAATATATATATATATATATATATATATATATATATATATATATATATATATATATATATATATATGAAGAAATATAGCCTCTAAGTGTTGACTTCTATGTTCACATATATATATATATATATATATATATATATATATATATATATTACAATGAATCATTCATACAAAAAGTAAATTAGTAAAGTTAATGATATAAAATGGCATATTCACTACGCTATTAGGTTGGTGCAAAACATAATGTCGTTTTCTCACATAGTAACATATATGAGAAAACGACATTATTTTGCACCAACTTAGTAAATTTTAAAAATGCATTAATCCGTTAAATTTTCTATGAATGTTATGATCCTTTTTTTTTCTTTTTTTTGTTTTGTAAATTATAAACTGTATTAGATCTTCCTTAAATATCCAAGTATTTTCGACAGGTCCTCCGGTCATCATCAGGCATGGAAACTATTTTCTTTTTTTGTAAATTCAGGCATCCGAGACGAACAAATATAATGCAAATCGAAATATGTTTTTTTTAAAATGTGTTATTGATAACAGATGCAAACTTGAATAATGAAGATGCTAATTTCTTTCCTAATCAAATGGAAATATTTTTGGTTCAGCGGATGAAGAAAAACACCCCTAATATTTCCCTAACGGCAATCGATGAGTGTTCAGATGTCATTCTTGCTGAAAAAATGTGCTGTTCCTCTGTCGATCTAATCAGTTATACGAGATCAGATCCACTATGAGGATAACCGGTCCACTTTCCACAAGACAATCTAAAATGACGAGAGCTACTTCGCTTCTGAAATTTCGTAACCATAATTGTCATTTTATATTTTGCCATTTCCAATTCTTCTCAATTCCCAATTTTCCTAAACGATATTCTTCACAATGCTTAAATCTCATGTTTTTTCTATTTCATGATAATGTTTTTTAAGTAATGCCAATGCCTTATAAAGCAAAAAAAAACAAAGCAAAAAAAAAAAAACAAAAACAAATAAAACAAAGAACAAAAAAAAAATAACAAACCTTTAAACAAGAGTAACGAAACGCTCCTGACCGAAAGTAAAAAGTTTAATTTTAAATTAGAAAATAAATAAATAAATAAAAATAATAACTAGTTAGGAACGCTTGCATCTGTACTTCAGAAACCACAAAAATAAGTTTGGTGCATTTGGAATTTTCCGGTAAGCGCAGTCAATCAACCCCATCTAAATTTGTATCGGTAAAGCATGAAATCTCCAGTCTCGTTACGAGACGAGAATAACTGTTTTTTTCTTTGTTATTTTTTGTTGAAGAATAAAATTACTGAACAAAATATTCGTTTAGTTACTTGGGAATTCGTTAAATTTAGATTCTACGCACAAAACTGTAAATAGCTGTTAAATGAATATCGAACTTGTAGCCAGTAAAAAGATGGAAGTTTAAAAGAATCGAATTGATGAACAAGTTGTCAATGTAAAAGTCACGTTTATTTTATTTCTTATTTTATCGTTTGAATTATTTCACTAATGATAGATATCATAAAAGCAAAGCACAGAATTTTATTACTGCTTCACGCTGGAAAAGAAACAATTAAACATGCTAGCTTCTTCGTAATATGTCAGTTTTCGGCATACTAACACTTGGGTTATCAAATGCCGACAAAACATATATATATATATATATATATATATATATATATATATATATATATATATATATATATAAAGATTGATTAGAGGTTGAGAAAATGGGATAATGTATTATCGATTATGAAAGGAATAGAATCGATTTCTTTCTCGTTTTATTTTTTGTTGCAACAACCGTTATTTAAGTGAAGAGGCAGGTCAGAGTGTCAGATTCCCTACTGATAATGTCTAGAAATATCACGCTTTACTTTCATTTTTTTTACTTTTTGGCAGCAGCGTTTTTTTTATTAGTACATCTTAAAGATGGACTTCTTTATTGTTAGCTTTAATTTACCGACTATATATATATATATATATATAGGTTATCCGAGATACAATTACTTATGCCCCATGTGTACTGACTTATATTTGACTAAATGATAATATGCTTAACGTGGGCGTCGGATAGTGTTTTAATATATGTAGATATTGGTTGATGATCCATGAATTGGTATAGGCAATTTTTTTTATAGTTCATATAGGATATATCATGTTCAAAAAATGAGTTATTACTTTAACAAAATTACGTCAAATCTCACAGGGGGGATTTTGGAAACGGCCACTTATCTCGCTACTGACGAGGCTCGACGATACTTCGGTAAATGTACTGGAACCGGTGTTTCAACCTGATGTGTCTGCAAACATTAAGAATTTATAATTGATCTACTTAATTAAAATATATTCTGACCGTATATATATATTAATCGATGCGAAATGTGGATATTTTTAATAGTATTTGCCTTAAAGAAAATTTGCTGCCTAAATACACACACACACACACACACACACACACACACACACACACACACACATATATATATATATATATATATATATATATATATATATATATATGAGTGTGTGTGTGTGCACGTATGTGTGGTTGTGTGCACGTGAGTTCGGATCTATATATTCTAGTGCTCATATCTATCACTTTATCAGTATTTTCTACAAGTCTTTTTGTGTATGTATTTGTAGACGGATCAATGCACTGACACACATATACACGGGCAAAAACAAAGATGTTTACAGGGAGAAAGGTTTATGTGTATATGTGTATATATACACATTATGCACACACACACACACACACACACACACACACACACACACACACATATATATATATATATATATATATATATATATATATATATATATATAAATAAATAAATAAATAAATAAATAAATAAATAAATAAATAAAAAAAAAAAAAAATTGGGGGATTTGGGTAAATCATTATACTAATTACTCGAGTCTGGAAGAATCTTCAAAAGAATCCAGGAAACACTGGACAGCCTGGCGATTCATCAATAGTGCGCATCTACTACCGAGATTCGAACGCAAGCCGTTTCGATACAACGCCGACCTCATGCCAACTGTACCAAGGTACCGCGGTGGCAAAGAAGAAACTAAATAGACTCGATATAGCGCTACTACTCACAAATTCACTGGTGATACACATCCAAGTCTTCATAACCCAACGGTTTGTGCTCCAAGAACGACGTTTTTTCTTTCCCCCGAATCGCTCCATTGCAGAGCATTAGCTGGGTTAAGCAAGGATATAAAAGTAATAGAATTTTAGAAATTTTGGCTAATCATTATAATAATTCACAGCGTCTTGAAGAATCCTCAACAGAACGGGACACATCGGAGACGTCGAGGTAACTCGTTATAACACCGACGCCCGTTGCTATGACACTTGCGCTGTATCGTAATGGTTCGGATTCGAATATCTCTAGTGGATGCGCACAGAGTATTATATATATATATATATATATATATATATATATATATATATAAAAATATATATATATAAAATATATATATATATATATATATATATATATATATATATATATATATATATATATATATATATATATATATATATATATATATATATATATATATGCACGCATGCATAATAATGGGAGTCATTTCTTTAACAACGCGTCTCTTCCTCTAAGGGATTTAATCATGTTAAGAGTATGGATTGTATTTTTGCGACATGTAGTCATAATCAGAAGTAAGGTGATGGAAGTTTTTCTTTAAGAAATTAGATATCTGAAAACAGGAAACACTGAAATTTTTCAAATATGCCTTTTTAAAAACTTACTTCTTTCCAAAGGTAACATGCATGTCCATGAGAAATTCAAAGGGAAACGGTTAACTTGTGATATTTCATTTCTGTGCTTTCCTTTTTACTGTTGCTATTGAGTTGGCCAATTGGTGATTCACTTATAAATCTAGGGATAGATGACTACTATGCATTCCCCGGCTCGAAAATAATCTAGAATGTCAGTTAAATATCGTATGGTTCAAAATTTACTTTGGGTCGCCGATCGACTCTCCATATAAGTTATCTAAACGTACATTCAGACAAATAACTTAATTCGAATGCAAACCCAGAGCTGTTTTGAAAGTGATTTCAGAAGTAGCTCTATGAAATGTTTAATTTATTGTTGAATTTTTAGTGGATATCTACACATTAACTAATTTAAAACTTAGTAATTTTATTAAAAAAATGTTTTTTCTTCCTAATGACATCAGTTCCCTATTAGGCATTTATGCAAATATCTCTATCATTTACTCCTGTCTTAATAGAAAATCCGTCAGAGCTGACAAAGTAAACCTGGATGTTGCTCTTGAAAAGGACTTCCAATCAGTGGTTAACTGGGGCTTATAAATCTTAATGACTCTAAAACAAAAATGCTCTCATTTAACACCATAGAGAAACTGATGTTTGCGTCTAGGAAAGCGTCTCACTGCGCATTTCTAGCCTCCCGTTTCCAATATACATACATACATACATATATTCTTCACAGTTAGTTTGAAGAGCATTTTAGAACGTACTTAAATTTAAAATTTTGAAATCTTAACGATATTTTTCTTCGAGTATCCATCAAGGGTGAGTAAAGACAAATTCTCCTTGTTGCCTTTATTCATATTGATTTTTTATTTTTACAAATATATTTTATTTAGCTCCCTCCAAAAATTCGCTAAAAAGAGTACACCATGATGAAAAAAGCTCTAAACTTGACAAAAAAACGGGTTATCGTCAAAATATTAAGATTATTGTTAAGAGGAATACCAGAGTATTTTATTATTTTAGTAACATTTTTAATATTTCTAGCACGTTCGAAATTGTGGTTAAGAATATTGTTTCTTCTTGCGTCAGAAAGTGTTCGAAAAATTAGTATAGAGAGCTAACGTCTTTTGTCGGTAATTGTTTTGAAAATTATTGTAAAAATCATATAATTGTCGGATTGTAATGACAACTTCAGTACTTATTCAAAAATGAATGAAGTACTTTTTAAAATTTAGGTTTTAGAAAATCCTGGTAAAAATATATATTATTTACATCTGTTTCCCTAAGTTAAATAATTTTATGAAATTTCCGGAAATTAATATTACACCTTCTTCATATTTATCTTAGGTAAAAGCAGGCATCCTAGGCGAATTTAAATTATCAATTTGTTTCTCTCAAACACAAGCACTATTTACCGTAAATCTGCTCTGAATCGTAAAATAAAAAATGCAATAAAAATATAACATTATTTAATAGAAAAAATTTTAATTTCTTTTAAAAATAAGAACTATTAAAGACAATGTTATGTATTTTTTTTATAAATATTGAATTTTTCCAAGAATTATTTCACTTTTTTATATCTTTATTAGTATAATATAAGTTTTAAATCTTTTATAACTCTGAATCAATTTCAACCATTTAGAATACATTAATATTATAAAGTAACAATTATAGTTACTAATCATAAATGGAAAACCTTAGTAGAAATCGTCAAATACCAATATTTTAAAAAGAATATTGAATTTTGTACATACGGTCAAAACATACAGAAAATAAGAGCGATAATACTATTAAGTTTAAGCCAGGAAGCTAAAATTGAATGGATAATATTTTTCTTAATGTTTTAAGACTACTGTGAACTTAAAGGCAGTAATAAGTAAGAATCTCTGTCATCGAGCTGTCAACATAAATAAACAGCTACCGGCGTGTTAAAAATGCATTACTGCGATATTTTAAACTGAAAGTGAATAAGATGTGCTTCAAATCAGATTAATTGTATGTTAAATTCATGAAATAAAGTTTTAGAAACGTATATTTTATTTTTAGAAGAATTTTTAATAAAGTTAATTACAATGAAAGACGACAAAAAGGACGCTAATCAGTTATTAGAATTTAAAATTTTAGAAAAAAAAACTCTTCCCAGCCAATTTAAATCAATTTTAAAATGCAGCTTATTGCAAATATTTAATTTAATCAATTAGCATGAAATTAAAAGTGAAGTAAAATATTCAATGAAGATATTTAATTTGTAAATAATTCATTTAAAAAATGAGGTATCGCGTTGCGTTTTCTCTAGTGGTACCTAAATTTATTTATATTTGAATTTTTACACACACACACACACACACACACACACACATATATATATATATATATATATATATATATATATATATATATATATATATATATATATATGTCTGTGTGTGCGTGCGTTTGTCTATAGACCGGTTCACACTTCTCCCCATTCTTTTGAACAGGAGTAGAGCTTTATCCCTTTTTTTCCAATTTAGTATTGGTTTTCGAGTTCTTTCAAAGTCTTTTTCGTTCTCTTTCACTCACAGTAGTTCTTTGAGTTTATTGCCTTAATTGGGTTGAATTGGTTAATATATATATATATATATATATATATATATATATATATATATATATATATATATATATATATATATATATACACAGGTTGAGATGGATATATTTCATTTAAATTACGCAAAAATGAAAATAACGTTGGCATCAAATTTTATCAGATGTATTTATCATAATTACACAAAGATATCTTAAAATAGGAAACAGAAATTTATTCAATAAAATCGCCATTTGCTTCAAACATGCCTTTCAGACGACATCGGAATATCCTGCAAATTTTATAGACGTTCGGTAAATTGGTAAATTCTGCCATAATTCTTGAGTTCCATTCATCTTTAGTGTTGCGATGAGTATTGTTTATCTTTCTCTCAATTGCGACCAACCTCTCTTAATGAAAGGGTGATGTGGTCGCAGAAAGTTTTTGACAGCCAGATTGTGTTTTACTGCTTGTGTGCCATTGGTGCAGAGTTCGTTTACCAGATATAGGACCTTCTAGCAACCACCCTCTTGACCCAGGGCATCACTACATCCTCAAGGAAATTGACACAGGCTTCCATTTTGTTTCCGAGGGCCTGTGAGAAGTTGAATTGAGGCATAACTTCGACATCACAAGTGATCACTCCAAACACCTTTAATGACCATTAAACTGACCCAAATTTCTTCCAAATCTTCTGCACTGTTCGCAGATTAAAACGCCAAAACTTTGAAATGTTTTTTTCCGGCGCGAATGCCAAAGCAGTAGCTCATGCTATTTGCAAATATATGGCGGAGTGAAATGCATCATATTGCTTTTTTTCTCAGAGACGATGTCGAAATGACCATTCTATAATATGCAATCGACAAAATCAAAAACATTAGCATTTTAAGGGGGTGTTATTTTGCTCCTATTTTCTGATGTTTTGACTGTTTGAGATATATTATTTGTGTGGTTTTTGAATTTTAGTATGAGCGTTTATTCATTCCTAACGATATACAATATATTATGATAGAAGTTTATTAATAATAGTTTGAAAGAATTAAAAAAATTTAAGCCTAAAAATTTTAATGTTAACAAAACTGAAATCATATTAATAAACACATTACAGCGGTATGCAAATATTTTCTGTCCAAGTTACCTTCTTAGTTGCGGTGTATGGTACAAGTATAAATGTATAATGTAGATATTAATTACAACTATCCTCTTAGGCGTTGTTCTTGAATCATTCCCACACTCAAAGAAAAATCTTGGTGGAATCTAAGAAACCATATAATCTTCTGCTGTCATAAATGGTTGTGCAATAAAAAGGTTATTTCAAATCAACTGTCAAGAGAAATATCTTACTCGGTCAATTTTTATTTTCCTACCTCGTGATAAATCATTTTCAAAGCTATTCAAAGCCACACATAAAATAAATAACAGTTTCGATTGTAGAAGTGATAAAAATTCACCAGCAGTATTATTATTTTTAACGTCAAAAAACGACATTATTAAGTATTATTTTTGCACCAACCTAATAAAACGATTGTGATTTCTAAGTTTAAGATTCAAAACAGATTAGCACGATATAACTTTTCTTGACAAATATTATAATGAGTAAAGTTGATTAAATTTAATTAATCTGATATTACAATTAATAAGCATGATTTCTAGTGCTGTTAACATGATTTCTAATTTATTTTTCTACTATTCTGTCCTATATGAAAAGATTAGTTTTAGTTTACAATATTTTTGTGATGTATTTTAGGTAAAGCAAAATATTGTGCCAATTTGTACGTGGATCCCTACCGCTAAACCAGTTACATGGTTAGCAAGAGACATGAATATCTGCGAAGTTTTGAAATAGTTTAAAGCTTATCTTCAATTAAAGAAGAGTTGGCAGTTTAAATATATATCCTATATATTCCTACAGACAGTTGCAGTGGTGTCTAGCAGAGTATGAGATAACAACATATGTAAAATAGTTTAGAAATAAATAGACATGGTTTTAAGACAGGAATAGAAAGTAAGAATCGATATTAGGAAAATAGAAGAGAGAGACAAAGAGGCAGATATTTAAATAAAGATACATTATATATATATATATATATATATATATATATATATTCAAAATAGCAATAGCGTGAAATAAACACAATTTTAAAAGCTAATATATATGTATATGTATATATATATATATATATATATATATATATATATATACATATATATATACATATATATATATATATATATATATATATATATATTCAAAATAGCAAAAGCTGGAAACCAAGGTTACAAACTAATATACATACTTCAGAATATGTTAGCTATATCACAGGTAATGTGCACTTATCACTAAGTACAGCGCATACATACATATATACATATATATATATATATATATATATATATATATATATATATATATATATATATATATATATATATATGCGCATTGTACTTAATGGTAAGTGCAAATTAATTGTGATAGGACTATCATATTTAGAAGTGTGTATTTTTTTTTCCAGATAGCAAAAAGCGTAAAATCCAATGTTACAAACTAATATATATACTTCTGAATATGTTAGATCTATCACAGATAATGTGCACTTATTACTAAGTACATCGCCTATATATATATATATATATATATATATATATATATATATATATATATATATATATATTTCAGCGCGTTATATATATATATATATATATATATATATATATATATATATTTCAGCGCGTTATATATATATATATATTTATATATATTTGAGAGATAGAGAGAAATGTAATGGAAGAGGTAGATGTCCCGGCCATGAAAGAGAGAGTTCTGAAAACGAGCTGAGTTATATATATATATATATATATATATATATATGGATTTGTTTTCAGAACTGTACGTCTCTCTCTCACACAGTCTCTTCATTCTCACTCCCCATATATATATATATATATATATATATATATATATATATATACAGTATAAAAGCGTAAATAATAGTGTGATTGATAGATATGAAAAGAAAGAAACATAGACAGGTAGGAATCAATGCCATGGATTTGGAGAGGTAAGGGAATATATATATATATATATATATATATATATATATATATATATATATATACATATATATATATATATATATATATACATATATATATATTAAATCGTTTTTATGTTTATATATTCTTTTTATAATTTGTGACGTCATATATATATATATATATATATATATATGTATGTATATATACAAATATTTATGAATATGCTGATTAGATTTTAACCAAGAATATTAGATATTGAACACAATATGAGATTTATAGATATTAAATTGCTAGAAACAGTCTATGATATACATTGACAAACTATTTTAGCATGCATGCCTACGACCTGAGAGAGGTAGTTAATAAACTGAGTGGGATAGATAGATAGATAGATAGATAGATAGATAGATAGAAAGATACCACAAGAAGTTGAGTTAGATTTTACGAAGACATAAATAGGCTATATATTCATATCATAATGACGCACATAATAGTTTCATCTTTTGGCAGTATTGCCTTATATTAAGCAACATATTGATTACTATAAAGTTAATCAGATATCAACATTTTGCCCATTAAGCCAGCTTATTTTTTGTTCAATTCTGACATTGCAGGATCCAAGTATACACAAATTACAACAACTAAAGGTTTCAAGCTTCTAAACTGAATGAAATGAAATGTAAAACTTAATTTATGAGAGAATAAACATCCTATTTTTGATGTCGGAATTTTAAATCCAACTGAGAAGTATGACTATTTCGTTCATTAACGCTGAAATTCAATTAGCAACGCTCTCCAAATCATTAAATTATTTCTTTTTTAATTCTTTTTTACTCTTTACCACCCATGAGGTGAAAATAATTATTGCTATATGGTTTTCAAAGTGAATTCTACATAATACCATTAACCTTATTATTAGTTTAAAAGTTATAAAGTTCTTAAATTTGAACATTCATTCTCAAATTTCCGACTTGATATCTTCTTCTCAGTAAGTATTGAATTCAAGTATCGGTGAAATAATAATAATAATAATAATAATAATAATAATAATAATAATAATAATAAATTTTCTATCAACATACATTTCCCAGACATGATTATCAAAGACAGAAAAGGAAATTTTTCACACCGATTGACATGAGAGTACAAAGTGTAAAAATGAGAAGGATTTTGAAATACTATGCAAAACAAAGATCTGTAGATAGAAACAGAAATGAAATATTAGTTAAAAATTAAACCTGTTTCTGCTGCGTTTTAACCTTTGGGTTTGATAAAGAAATGGATGTTTTAAAAGATCAATAAATTCCTTGGTCCGCCATCTTGTCAAAACGTGCAAAAGAATCATTCTAATGGGTGCGTAGTATATCTGCCAAATTCTTGGTCCATTTATGTTTTTTTTTTTCTTGTGAGTTGCAGTTTTTTTTAACACATTAAACAAATAAAAAAGTGGAAACAGCAAAAAGGTTCCCAATCTCAGCTTACTATGATCCACCTTATGATTATAAAACGGAATCCCGTCAAAAAAAAAAAAAAAAATTGTAAAATAATAATAAAAATAATAACTATTGGAAAGGTAACATAAAAGTTTTAGAGAGATAATCGATTTTTTCCTTTAAAATCTGCATAATCTTGAACAATTTTAGCACGTGTTCTTTACTAAAATTCATGTTATATTACGAATCTCGCCCAAAACTGTGGGCTTATCTCAAAGCTCGTCTTTCCATTGACGAGCGAAAATCTTTAGATTTGCTGTATTGCGGTAGTTCGTTGCAGTTGCGTTGATTTGTTTTTATCCATTGGGAATACATTTAGCTTATGTAATTGAAATAATATGAGATGTATTTATCTCTTTCATAATTGCTATTATAATTGGTGCAAAAATAATGTCGTTTTCTCCCATAGTAACATATGTGAGAAAACGACATTATTTTTGCACCAACATAATATATAATTTATTTTTTTTTTATTGCAACAATTTTTTTTTTTTCATTTATACTAATATGTAATTTTAAAATTTTGGTCTTATTTTTCGCTTAAAGCTGATTTACTATTCTTCTCTATGAAATTTTATTGCCTAAAATACAATAAACAAATAATCAACTTTAACTATTTTAGCGTAATCTATATTAAATTTCTACCAGGTTTCTTAGAACGAAATATAACGTCTTAATTTTATTTAGTTTAAAGAGATTATTTAAACACCGATTTTTCTTGTCATTCTCATTAAGAATGTTAGAAACTCTCTACCAATAAAGTTAATTTTAATAATGTTTTGTGTATAATTATTTTAACAGATTTTCTTTCGAAAACCTTTAGCTTCGTTTCAGTTATTACTCCATGAAATTTATATTAAAACAAATATTTGTTGCAGAAAATTAATTTAATATTTTTCTCTATGATATTGCTATAAGAGCAAATATATTTATGATTACATTAGATTTTTTGTGAGTAACTTCTGTTTTTCATTCTAATAGGTACCTTAAATAATTTATAGTGAATTTTAATTTATTTTACAATATATTTAATTTTAATTTTGTTCACAGTATAATGATATTTCATTTATTTTACAGTATAATTCATTTCCATTTTTTTACAGTACAATGTATTTTAATTTAATTTACAATTAAAAAATTGATATAGGAGCAAACTTGATATTTCTTTCTATGAAATTTAAGAACGGTTTTATGTGAAGTTGATGGGATAATTAAATTTAATAGCTTTACACTGATATTTTTAGATATTGTCTAAATGGTTCACGGAACATTAACAGTAAAACTACAGAAGCATCATTTTGAAATTTCTTTTTTCTTGGCATTTCTAATATATATTTATGTCAAAATAAATTAGTATAAAAATAGTTAATTTATTTCAAGGGATTAAAATAAATTAAAGAAAAAGTTTCTTTCATGTTTGTTTGGTGTCATTTATGTTCTAGAACTCAAAGCTCCTGTATCGTTTTTGTTTCATGAAACCTATTTAAACTTGGATAATTAATTCAAAGATTTAAATTCCATACACCATTTTTAAGGATTTGGGATGTGATATATCTAATGCTCCCCTCCCTATTTATATCTTAATTGTAATAAGTAAAGAAAAATATATACCAAAATAAAGAGAATTCATTTTTTGAGGCCAATTAAATACATTCATAATCTCTAGCTTTTTTCATTTAATTTTCTTAAACAGACTACAGCAACGAACTACCGCAAAGACAAATTGAAACACAAAATCTTAGCTTCAAATGGAACTACGTGATCTGCTATAGTCATCCAGTTCTGAGCGAGAGTTAAACTATGACTTGGCATTTAGTAAATGCCATGCAACAACAAAATAACTTACGTGTTAACCCTTTATATGTCTCTTGGCGTCTTTGGTTGAGACATGGAGCCAGTCCATATAAAACAAAACAAAGGTAGATGAAGATATTAGAACAATAACAAGAGCAACAACTGAAAAATTGAACATCAGTCTCAGCAGCAACAACAACACAATCAACAACAACAGTCACAACAATAATAATGATAATAATATTTACGGAATTTATTTATTTTCTATATTATTATTATTATTATTATTATTATTATTATTATTATTGTTGTTGTTATGTTTATTATCTCAATAAAAGGAAAGCGTTTTTGCGTCTCAGAGGACCCGGAAGAGAAGAGAGATGAGGAAGAGACGGGGACTTTAAATGAGACAAGTTGCATAACTTGAATGCGGATGTAAAAAATGCGAAAACAATAATCCGACCTTTCAGAAATGTCTGAGCCTCGTTTCTTGAATACTGCATCTGCACATAAGACATTATTTTCTGGATCTTTCTAGCTGCTTCCACCTACTTTATAATTTATTTATTTTATCTTTTTAACGTTTAGTTTTCTCAGGCTGAAAACAAACGTCTTTTGTCACTATCGCTTTCAGATTGTCAGTTCCAAACCTCATTTTTTTGCAGTTGTTCGTTTCTATCAGTTTTTTTTTTGTCATATTTCCGTTTGAAAATATAATTATTTTCTAAATGGCATACTTAACTGCGACAATTGGATTTCTTAGCCTTAGCTGGTAACAAACTCTGAATTCAAAAGAGTAGTCAACAAAACTTGCTACAGAAACTAATCAAATATCTCGGAAGATTGTGGCCCTGGGCGTCAATGAGCAGGTTAATGGTACAAAGTCAAACCCTGACGAATATTCCTCATAATGTATCGAATAGATGCCAGATCAGTGGTAATAAGTCATCAGCGAATGAAAAGATGCCGGATCAATGGCAATAAGTCATCGGCGAATGAATAGATGCCAGATCAATGGTAATGTTATTGGCAAATGTATGATTAAATAAAATATAATTGTAGTTCATTTATTGAAAGATAAAGCTGATAAGCAAAAAAGGAAATTATTTATGACTCAAGCCAATGTCAGATGACGCAGATTAATGACTGGAATGTAGTATTAGTACAGCGTGTCGTTCTTTCATTTTCTTTTCTCTACGATTATTACGTTTGTTCTGCCATCGACGGAAACGGAGTGTTTTGTTAAATTGAGCATTGGAATCATTGTAAAGCAACTCACGTCCTGCGGGCGCACATGTTCGTGATCGCCGTCCTACACACACGTCATGACTTTGAATTTGTTGAGTTATAATTGGTGCTGCGTTCTCGCACAACCCTGACTACCACTTTTCCCGCCACTGCGCTAATCAAATAGCAAGGAGAAACGTTCAACTTAGATATTGACGGAGACATTCTGGCGCCAAATTGAGTAGATTTCCCGCGTATTCGTCGGGAGGCAAAATGAAGATGTTACTTACCTATATTACATGTTTGGCCGCTGGGACAGGAACTTCGCAACAAATTAATTAAAGACAAAAACAAAAGTATCGGGAAAAAAAATCTTCGTTCTCTTTCAAAAGAATAGAATGCAAAGAATAACATGAAAAAAAAAAAAACTTCTTAATCAAGGGGGAAAACAGGAAGTCAAAACACGACAGATACACTGGCTAAAACAATTGCTTTAATATACAGACATCGATATATATATATATATATATATATATATATATATATATATATATATATATATAGTTATTGATTATATATATTTATATTTATTTATACCATATAAATATAGTTCTTGATCATAATATTTATATATGTATGTATATATATATATATATATATATATATATATATATATATATATATATATATATATATATATATATATATATATGGTTACAGATTATATACAAGGTGCATCAAAAATACATGTACAAATATTGGGGAGGGATGATGACACCAAAACAAGGTAAAAATGTCCATATAAGAATATGCTGAAAAAGTTTCATTGCACATCAACACACCAGCTGGTAACAAATGTTGAAAATGTCCTCCGATTGCTTCTACACACGCATGCACACGTCGCATCATTAACTGGAAGACCCTTTCAAATACACCCTCACGGAGTCGAACGGTTTGAAGGCTTCCATGACACGTTGATGAATAAGTTCTGCAGTATTAATGTCTGCTCAATAGAACAATTACTTTAGGAGGCTGCACATATTTAAATCCCAATGATTGAGTTCGGAGGAACATGCATTCTATGGAGACGGTCATCTCTTATCTAAACATCTTTCATGGTAGATGTCAGCCACTGCATCGCAAAAATGTGACTAAATTGTTCTGGAGCTGCATCATGTATGAACCATATACGACTCCGGATGAGCAGGGTTGCATCCTCTAGCAGGGCTGGATGAGTGATCGAAATAAATTCCCTGTAGACGGCTCCTGAAAGATGTGCTGGGAAAATATATGGACCTACCAGACAGATACCTAAAATTCCAGCCCACAGCTTAATCATAAACTGATGCTCGTGTCCATCCTGTACTGTAACATCGTGATTCCTATCCGCCACAAATATTGGTTGGGTAAATTTGTTATTCCAGTTTTTTTACAAATATTGCCTCATCCGTAGACAAGAATGAGGAGACAAAGAACGAATCGGCAGTTTGTGCCATAAACCGTCTGAAAAAGTTTTCCGTGATCAGTGATCAGAGCGTAAAGACCCGTTACACCTTGCAAATGATACGGATACAGGCGCTGTTCTTGAAGTAAATCGCCATGCGGTTCTACGAGATGAAAGACATGGTATGGACACTTGATGTGTGCTGATACCAGCACTGTTACAGACATCCTGTAGAATGTCAGGCGTAGGAGCGGATCTCGATCTCGATCTTCCTGGATCCGTATGTTTTGTTCTAACACGAATCTTGTCTCAGCAACACGACAATAAATAGCAACAAAGTTTGGATGACTCAGCTGCCTACAGTTTGGAAACTAACTCTGATACAGGCGTGCAACCTCGAATCCATTACCAGTAGCGCGGCGGTATGTGAAAATAATAGCTGCTGCTCACGATATATATATATATATATATATATATATATATATATATATATATATATATATATGCATGTTTCATTAAAAACGACAGACAAGTTACTACGGTTAAGCTTTTTATTTAATTTTTTTCTGTTCGAACAAGAGTTTTCTTTTCTGGACAAAGGGTGTAAGAACTGTCCAAATGGTATATTTCCGGCTAGATATTTAATGGTTAAGGATTCGTGGGCATATTATTGTATGGAGTTTTGATGTTATTTTTGTGTGAGGATAGAATACACGCTATATATATATATATATATATATATATATATATATATATATATATGATGTAAATATATTATATACACACTAGTGCAAATTAATTGAAACAACCGATTTAGTTGCCTTTCTTTCAACATAGGGTCAGTTTTAGACACTCTGAAATGACAGAGTGTAATTTTATTTCTACTTTTCTCAGATTAGGTCATATGCAGTGCTTTACAGCAATATGAATTTCTTTTCGAGGTGCATGATGAAATTTGTTTTGACTTGAAAAATATTGCGTCATCGGAGATTGCATTAGATTTTCATCAAGCCCAGGCACTACTGTCTCGACTGTCCATTAGTTGTTTTATTGCCATTTTCTGCAATGGGCGTTACTCCAAGGAAGCGTACGAAAATTGTAACGCTGCACGAACACACTGGCAAGCCTTACCAATGAGCAAATCAAATTGCTATAGAATGTCTCGAGAACACTCCTGATTTAAACCTAATCGAGAATCTGTGGTCAATCTGCATGGAACGACTACGGGGAATGGATATACAAAGTACTAACATGTGAAATAGACGACGCTTCATAGGAAAAAACGAAAAAAAATGTAAATAATAATCGAATTATTCGTTTAGTTTCAATTAATTTGCACAGCGGTGTAGATATAAATATAAATATATTTATGAATTATATATATATATATATATATATATATATATATATATATATATATATATATATATATATATATATGTATCCTTGTGCAGGTATGCAGAAAATAGAAAAGAACACGTTGGGTGCATAATCCGGGGTTCCTTAGTATTTTTGTTTTTATTTTTAAAAAACAGTGCTCCATACAGAAGTAGAGCTTATATTATAATAATATTTTTTGTTTAAAAATATGATTCCTTCGCTACATAAGAGTTCTCATGTTTCAAAAACGTGAGCCGAAATCATCCAAATAATTAATAAAATTAAGTTGGATTGAGGTGTTTAGTCACGTTTCATCTTCAAGCGAAATTTTAGGAATAAGCTATCTCTCGGTTTACGTGTTTTTTTACAGAATTTGTTATTGTGGGAGTGGCTATACTATTTTCATTCTTTAAGTGGTCAGGGAGTTAATTCTTATCAGTAGATTCATCATCCTCTGAGAGGTTTTGCTAAGGTTGGGTAGGGTATCAATTTCAAGGCTAATGTTTACAGTCATCCTTTAGTTTGTTCCCTGTGAAGGATATTTTTATGGCGCGCCTACAGTCGTTCTGTGTCTGGAGAATTCTCTCTTATTCTTGTCTATCTGATTATCTATTTATTTATTTGTTTATTTAAGTGGGTGTTTAATATACAGATATATATATATATATATATATATATGTATATATATATATATATATATATATATGTATGTATGTATTTAGGGATTATATATAAAATTATAGATTATACTAGCAGCATGGGCCGGCGATGCCCGTGTTTGATTCAAATATCGTACGACTCATATAGCAATTGCTATCACTTCACTTAAAATATTTTTGCCCTTCCTTGGCTTTAAAGGAGTGCCCTTTGCCGTGCTGATGTTGCTACATGCCTTACGTCTTGCCTATCTCACACTGAGAATTTTTTTCTTAGCTCTATGCTAAACAGTAAATCTGTTATGTAAAAAGAACTAAACAAAATGAACACAAAACGATCAGCTTTAAAAAATGACTCGTAACTGGAAAAAACGAATGAAAATAAAATGTTAACAACAAATACTTTTTCACACCTAACCCAGTTCTGCATTGAGTTTAAGCAAGCGAATGAGCCAATTGGAGCAAAGTGCCATGTAGATTTAAATTTTTCCCACTTGTGACGAATGCAGCTATCGATTTTTTTGCATGCTAGTTAATATTCGTGTCAGTCAACTGTTGCCTCTCACTCTGGCCATTAGAATCTTCCTGCCTATTCGTAGCAGCCAGCTATAGGCTCTCATTCTGGGCAATACAAAATGGCCGCAAACTAAATGAAAATGTCCGTAGAAGCATGAAAAAATCGATTATTTCCATTATGGATGGGAGTTGGGAAATGCAAAGTCGGTCTCGGCCTTCCCGCTAACTTGGTGCATGTGCATGTAAATTTTGGTGGAAATTCGTCGATTTGCGGTGGTCCATTCGTTACACACACACATTCTGCCTTTTATAGATAGGGAGAGAGAGAGAGAGAGAGAGAGAGAGAGAGAGATTATATATAGATATTATATATACATTCATATATATATATATATATATATTTACATACACACACACACACATATTATATTCATAAATATAGGTCATATATATATTTATATATATATATATATATATATATATATATATATATAATGTAAATATTTTCGATAAATCGAGCATCCTGATTCAGTGGCGTGTTTATTCAAAAATAATTACGTAAAAATTCACCTTCGTCTCTGCTCGAAGCTGTTTGCTTAGTGGGAAAATCTGCGACTGGTACCAATGACATATATATATATATATATATATATATATATATATATATATATATATATATATATATATATATATATAACCTTTATATGTACGCACATGCATATATTGCATACTATATAAAAATGATACTTTGCAGTTTCCGAGACATAAAATTTAATGTGCTCATGCGGTTTTCTGGACGATCGCACAATCGTCACTGTGTGTTTTGCAGACAATACTTGATTCGATTTGGTGTCCATTGTCACACTCTGACTATATATTGTGGAAAAATGGCAACCGCTACAGGCCGCTGTAAAAGACGGCTTCTACATTTTTCATTGGCATTTTTTTTCTTATTTGAAGCGACTTACAGACACACCTTAATTATATAAATTCTTATTGACCAGATCATATATATATATATATATATATATATATATATATATATATATATATATATATATATATATATATATATATATATATATATGTGTGTGTGTCGGATGTGGGTGTAATATAAAAGTAATTTTTTCATAATTATGCGCAAACAGGAAATCCTGAATATGTACATTTTCATTTTTTTAATGGCACAACGGTCGGTTTTTAAATATAACTGTGATTAACAAAAAATTCAAAATAGTTTTGAAATTAGACATCGACTGATCTCTATGTCTAGACATGTCGAATATCTGAAATTTGAAAATTTAAAAATTAGCGTTACTACATCTTCAGCTTTTCTATATATAATTCCATTTACAAGAGCATTACTTTAGTCTGATAACACACTTCGAGCACGAAACACGTTATATATTTTTTTCAATTTTACTTTCAATTACGAAACAGTCAGATACACTTAATTCTCAGTGAATTAAAAAAAAATACCTTCAATGGTTTCAAGACTATCTTGTTAAAATTAAATTAGTTCTGGGACTTCAGTCTATTATCAGAGTGAATAGATTTTTTCTGTCTGTTTCTATGCTGGATATTCAGTTAGCAAGACAGTCGGAAATAATAACGTATTCTGATTATAAAATAAATTTTACCATTCCAGTTAAGATAATCATATTTGAGCAGCTACTTTCGTTGATCCATAGATTCATCTCAGTGAGAGTCAATAACTCTCCAAAATCGCGACTTAGATCTCACCTCGCTCTGTATCAACCAGCTACTTTGAAAACAAATGTGCATAATTGATCACATCTCCCGAATGGAGGAAATAAAAATATCCGCCATCTGGATCATTTTGTCGAGAATTTGCTTGTACGACATTGTATTATAATACATAATAATGCTGTTTTAATATATGGCGTTGAGAAATATTGAATACATATATCTGAACGAATATATATATATATTTAATCAGATAACTGCAAGCATGGCGAGAACGTCACCAAGACGCAAATGATTCATGGGAGTGAAAGAAAATAAGAAAAAATTAGAAGGCAGCTGAAACCCAATCTTAAAAATGAAATCAAGGATAAAGTCCTATTCCTTTTCAAAAGATCAGAGAGGAGTGTGAAATGAACGATAGGCGAAGCTCTCTACTCCTGTTGGAATCATTACAAGATTAAGGTTAGCTTCGTGTTGATCAAATTCAGTAATCGTATGGGTTTACAAGATAAACGAAGTCGTCCACTATCCACTAAAAACGAAGCTTTTTCGTAAATCCATATTACCTCTGGATTGAACTTCCTTGTTAAAATGCCAGCATTTGTTTTAAGTTCGTATCCAGATATCCCTGAATTATCCATTGTCAGTTATACAAGTGAATATTTATCAATATTACTCTTTGTAAATAACCGATTTTGGTAAGATCTTTAGTGTCCACTTGGTAATATGATATATGATTTTCAAAATATCCGTTTGTATTGGCAATATTATAACAAACTAGTTTGTGATCTAAAATTTGATATAAAATTTCGATGGTTGTTGCTATTATTATATATAAATATATACATAATACGGAGTGCAGGAGACATACCTCCCACATATTGGTAAGACATTAGGTAGATGAATACATCACTGCTACTATTTTGGGGGTATTTCTGGCAGCGATATATGGGAGGTATCTCTACTGTACTCTGTATTATAGTTGCTAATTTTTACGATTCCGATTGCTATTGTTTAAAAGAAAGCTATAGCCTCAAATAAAAATGCTATGCTGAAGTTATTAAAAAGACGGGGAGGATTTCTTGAAGTATGGTTGCCGAACAGTCAAAACAGATACTGAAAACTTTCGCAAGGTGAGCACAAGAATGGAATTATCTTTAAGAATGTTTCAAAAAAGATCCGAGAAAAGTTAAGGTGTTTATAAAGAGAAATAGTGAATTGATCACCAAAAAAATATATTTAGAGAAGCAGCTGTTACGAATGGAAAGTGTGTGTGAGAGACAAAATATATAGAATGTTAGTATCAATGGCTAAACACTTCAAAATAATGCATTACAAATATCAGACTATGATAGTTGTTTGAATTCGTTCTCAAACATTTATTTCTCAACAGTAAGTGTAGTGTTAAATGAAGTACTCCATTGGATAGAACTAATGACCTGTATTAGAACGTTAGTCTTTCATGAAAATAGTAAACTGTCACAACTCAGAAGACAACGGAACGATATTATTGCTTTAAAGTTATAATTCTAATTTAGACTCTCATAAGTCAAGTTGTAGTGATACCAGCCTTAGTCCTAAAGAAACGTAGTCTTGAGCTGGCGCTAGTTCTCTCCAAACAATAAAATTTTTGCTTCACTGAGTCTTGATTTCCAGCCTGTTGGAAGTCTTCATCTGTTGTCCCAATTTTGAAGAACTCTGGAGAAACTTCCCACCCATATCTCGAAGGCGTTTCATAGTTTTTTTTTTCAGGCCGGCCTTCCGCGTAAACTTCAGGGATACGGTATTAAAGGAAGATTATTTGAATTAATACAATCATTCCTGTCAAACCATGAAGTGATGGTCATCCTAAACGGTTTCTCCAGTCCGTTTCATACAAACGCTGGTGTTCCCTAAGGCTCTATCCTGGGCCCTAAACTGTTTCTGATCTTCATCAACGATCTTCCTGATATCATCAGTTCCCAAGTAGGCATCTATGTAGATGGCACTACTATTTACTCCTGTCTCAATAGTAAATCCGGCATTGCTGGCAAAGCTAATCTGGCTGTTGGTCTCGAAAATGACCCCCAATGTGTGGTTGACTGGGACAGGAAATAGCTTGTAAACTTTAATGCATCCCAAACAAAACTGGTCTCATTTACCCACCCTAGAGAACCCGCTATGCTTCTTATCAGCATGGCTGATACCCTACTCCACGGGAGTGCCTCTCTGCACCTTCTTCCTCACGTTTTCCTCTAACTTGAGGTGGAACAACTATTAGGTTGGTGCAAAAATAATGACGTAATAATGTCGTTTTTTGACGTATTGTTTAACGTCAAAAACGACATCATACGTCATTATTTTTGTACCAACCTAATACATTGAATCAATAGCGTCATCTTCTACAAGGGATGTTGGTTCTCTGTGTTGCACAAGTAGGCTTTTCTTCCCCATCCTTCAAATCTACAAATCAACCATTCGTCCTTTGATTGAATACTGTTTTCCATATATGGTCTGGTGCCCCAGCTGTTCATCTCGAGGCACTCGAAAAAATCCTAGGAAGAATATGCAATGTGATAGGTCCTGACCTGACATCTCGTCTCCAGTCACTTTCTCACAGTCTTGCTGTGGCTTCCCCTGGCTTTTGTACAAATATTTTCATGACAACTGATCTCACGAGCTACTCTCACTTGTACCCCAACTTCATGAATTTAACCGTGCTACTAGGTTGGCATTTCGGTCCGGCCATTTCATTGTCGAAACAGTTAAATGAAGCTGCCTCTCCTACTCCCAAAGATTCTTCTCTCATACTTCGCGACAGTGGAACTTCCTTCCTCTTACTTACTTCCCTGATAGCTATAATTTTACAATATTCAAATGTAATGTCAATCGAGGTCTTCTGATGTATTGAATTTGATCCGTGTCCTTCTCCATATCCTCTCGTCAAACAACACTCCTTACTCTTGCTCACACGCTCTGTAACCCCTTGCATGCTAGTGACACTTCAGCCTTATTGAAATGCATAAAAAATTCAATTTTTTTTACAATAAAAAAATAGACAATACATTGTTTATTTGAGAAGCAAAATAAGCGTTTCCATATAAGGGAGATGACCGAGAATTGGTTTGTAAATAATTCCCTAGAAGAAACGGATACATTTAAAATTTCTGAAATAACTGTAACAGAATACGTGCGCGCGTCTTTTTAATAATTATTATGACAATGGAATACAGATTTTACTGCAGTTACGATATGTATGTTTCTTGCACTTTACCCCTGAAGATGACGTTAGAAAAGGTCGAAAGTATATGCGTTGAAAAAACTACGGCGCCTGCCTTGATGAATTTCATCGGCGCCTGCCTTGATGAATTTCATCCTAGCATCAAGAAACTGATTAGAGAATTTCAAAAGATCAATATAAAAATAAGGTGACACAATATGTCTATATTAATCCCTGAAATACACGTACACACACACACACACACACACACATATATATATATATATATATATATATATATTGAACAATAAAAAAATTAAAATCTTTAGACATACTGGGTTGTAGATTAATATTATTTCGTTTTTTTTTTTATTATTATTCCATTTAGATTCCTCGACTAGTTTCCACCAAAATGGCAATCATCGGGAGGAGAAATATGTCTGCTTGCTGGTAGCACTAAAATACAGAAATGAGTCTTTTGCTGGAGAAAATGAACTTTTGTCTGTAGTTTTCATTTGTTTTTTTTATTTTTTTATCTTTGTAACATGAATCTTTTAACATTCCTTGTGTTGGTCAAACAGTCTTTTTAAGTTGTTATTTGAGATAAGAGCTGGATAGATATATGTTGCTCTGAATTCTCTGGTCAGTTTGACAGTTTTATTGGACCTGGTGAGGGGATGTGTCTCTGTTTAGTGTTTGTGTGTGTGTGTTATTTGGTTCTTAGGCAGTGAGTGAGTATGATATGTGTAAGCGTGTGTATTGCTGTGGGTGTGTGTTATCATTTGGCTCATTAGGGAGTGAGTGCGTATGATGCGTGTAAGTGTGTATATTCGTGTCGGTGAGTGTATAAGTATGAGGCCTCCACAGCTCCGTAAGCATGTCTGTCTTGTGTGGGTGAGAAAGTGGGTAGGTTTTGATTTGTTGAGTTATATATTGTTAAATTTATGGTTTAGCCCGGCTGGATATTTTGTTTTTAGACGTTGTATCCACTTATTTTTGTGGGACTCTAAAATCTTTCTAATGTTATCTGCTCTGAACTTTTCTATTCTCTCAATTATAGTGAATTTGGCATGGGTTTTGAAATCATGTTTTTCCAGGCGGAAATGTTGTTCTACAGGTAATAATTTTTCATGGGGAGTCGACTTAATTCGCTTACCATAATTATTAATTCTGTAGTGAAAGGACCATTCAGATTTTCCTACATATTGTTTTTGGCATAGTGTGCATTTTAGGAGGTAAATTATGTTATGGCTTCTACAGTTAGAATCATGGTAGATTTTGAAAGGAGATTTAGTGATTGAGCTAGTGAATGAATTCATGTTTTTAATATGGTTGCAACATGAACTTCTTTTTTTGTTACATGGTTGGGAAAATCCTGTTGTTTTTGTTCTTAGTTTATTACGGATTACCTTGTCCCCTGAAATGTGGTTACTACCTATGATTTCTTTTAGGTTCTTAGGTCTAGGATATGCAAGAAGGCCGGGTTCCCTAAACAGTTTTTTTTAGGTCTGGTTTGAGATGTAGTATTTCCCAGCGACGTTTAATTATTTGGGATAGTGGAGGCAGAGTGGGATTGAAAGTGGTTACTAGATGGATGCGGCTAGATTTATTTTTAATCTTGTATGTTAGGGTGTCTTCTCTAGGTGTAGAAATTGCTTTATTTATTTGTTCCCTGATTAGGTGTTGTTTATAGCCACGTGTTATGAATTGATGCTCCAGATTTTCAATGTGTTTATTTAATTCTTCATTTTTGGAACATATCCTTCTGAGTCTAAGTGCTTGTGAATAGTGAAGGTTCTCTTTGAGGTGTTTAGGTTGGGAAGACTTAAAGTGTAGATAGTTGTGGGTGTCGGTGATTTTAGTGTGTAGTGTCGTTTGTAGTTTCCTGTTTTCATCTATGTAAATGCGGGTGTCTAAAAATGTTACTGATGTTCTGGATTTTTCATAGTCAATCTTAATTGAGTCGTGCACTGTGTTTAGGGTCATAAAGAATTGGGTAAGTTTGTTATCACTACCCGTGTATACAAAGAATATATCATCGATATATCTTGCATAGAATACGCAGTCGCTACCAATGATTGGATAGATATGAGTCTCCTCAAATTTTCCCATGGATATTGTAGCATATGATGGAGCTGCAATAGTGCCCCTGGCACAACCTCTTATTTGAAGGTAGTTTGCTCGATTGAAGTTGAAAGTATTCAATGTAAGAACGTGCTCCATGAGTTTTATGATGACTTCTGTGGGAGTGTCTTGTTTTCTTCTTTTGGTAAGTGCTTCCTGAAGGGCAGCTAGCCCTTCAATGTTTTTAATGTTTGAATAGAGTAACTTAACGTCTATAGTCACTAGAATAGCATTCTCTGGTACTGTTTGTATGTGATTAATTTTGTTCAATGGATCTGTTGTGTCTCTGATGTAGGATTTTACTTCCTTAGCTAGCGGTTGTATGTAATGGTCTATGTATTTGGAAATGTTTGTCGTGTGGCTGTTGAACGATGAAATAACCGGCCTTTCTGGGTTGTTGCTTTTGTGTATTTTAGGAAGGAGATAGAAACGAGCTGGTGTAATATTGTGGCTGTAAGTGCTCTGTATGTTTCTTTGTTGATTTGATTGTTGCGAAGCATTATGTTTAGTGAACTAGTTAATTCTGTTTGGTATTCTGGAAAGGGATCTGTAGGTATGCTTTGATGGGTTTCTTTGTCGGTTAGCTGTTTGTTGGCCTCTTTAATGTATTCTTCGATTCCCCAAATCATTGTCGCACCCCCTTTGTCAGCCTGTGTTATGATTAGGTCATCTCTATGTGTAAGCGTATCGAAGGCTATACGTTCCCCTTCTGTAATATTGTCACGTGGCAGCTTACGTGCTGTTGTTTTCTTTATGTCATTTGCTACGGCTAGTTCAAATGTCTGTATAGTAATGTCTGTGTTTTGTGGGGTGTAGGTAGTGTCCTTCTCTTTTAATGTCTCAAGTATGGAAGGTGTATGATCATTTTCCCTATAGTGGGCTTTTAACCGTATTCTTCTTCTGAAGGATTTCAGGTATTTTGCCAAGGTGTCTTTATCAAACCTTGGGGGACTAGGGCAAAAGCTTAGTCCTTTATTTAATACCCTGAATGTATTGAGTGAAAATTTATTGTTACTCAAATTTATAACTCGCCCGTATGGGTCAAGTTTGAATTTGCAAGCATGGCGAAGTTCTTTTGTAAAAGCTCGAAAGCTTGCATCATATCTCCTATTAGAGATACACACACACACACACACATATATATATATATATATATATATATATATATATATATTGAGCCTTATATATATATATATATATATATATATATATATATATATTGAGCCTTATATATATATATATATATATATATATATATATATATATATATATAGGCTCAAACGCTAATATTTCATGGTTATAATTTAGTACATTGGAATCGTAATCACGATTCAAATCATCAGACCTATTTGAATTTGCAGGTCTGATGATTTGGATCGTGATTATTCTTATTCTGTCCGGGCATTGAGTTTTACCTGGATTCTTATCCTCTTGGGTATATATATATATATATATATATATATATATATATATATATATATATATATATATATATATATATAAGAATGGCGTCCTGCCTTATCTGAGGGATTAAAGTAGAACATGTTTCTTTGAATAACACGGCATGGTTGATAACTGTTCTTCCAAAGGCAGGAACACACAATAGGAAAAGGAATGGTGTTCTGTCGAAAAAACATTAAATAAGATTTCAATAGACCTTTGGCTCATTTTTTAAATTGACATTTTTAATATGGTGCAACTCTTTTGAAGCCAATGTCTAGTTTTTTTTTCTGCTTATTATGAAATCGTAATGCTTTAGATCAATCGAATGGAGGGTGGACGATGTCTCATGGTTGAAATCATGTCTTCCTCCTCTCGCGACCATGCTTTAAAATGTAATGATGTACTTCAACATAATGTTCAGCCTGGTCCTAACGCGATTGGCGTAATTAAATGCTATTGGCCAGAAATATTAAATATTACATTATGTGAGAAGTTAATTCCCAGATACGAGTGTTCATACAATGATATTATCGCTGATGGCGGATAGGAAACAATAAACGCATGCTGACAAATTTAAAGTGATAATTACTGAAAGACAGACACGCATATTAATTCACTGGAATATGTTTGCACTTAAATAAATATGTACCCTTCCCCAGCTCTCCCTCTCTCTTACCAACACACACATATATATATATATATATATATGTGTGTGTGTATGTGTGTGTGTATGTGCGTGCGTGAATACTCGTAATTATCACGCATTTTCAGTAAAAGACACGTTATCTTATTTTCTTGAACACGCGTAGTTTTAAGTTACCAAATAATTAAATGAAAAATTTCAATAAACTCTCAGCTAGGATATAATTATGTAAAATCTGTCATGTACATGAAAACACACAGCTGCGGAAAGAAATATAAAGGGGAGACAGGCCGCCCCCTTAAGGTAAGGCTTCAAGAACACCAGAAAGCTGTAACACGAGGGGAAGTGGAAAAATCAGGCGTGTCTGACCACATACGGAGAGAAAATGGAGATCACCACTCTCTTTAGGTTTAGGCTGAGATCATAGACAAAGAACACAGATTGGAAAATTCGTAAACTTAAGGAATCTGCACATATGATAGACCACAAAAATCTGAGCCGACCAGCAACAAACATTGCAATATGAACTCTGGTAAACATGCAATATGAGCACTGGTAAAAAAACGGTTACTGAGATATTAGATTTATAATACCCAGAAATTCACAGTGGCACAGTGGATAAAGGCGTTGGTTAGATCCAGGGATAAGACCCAAAGAGTGTGAGTTCAATACCCGGTTAAGGCTTTGGAGAACAAGAAGAGGGGAATTAACAGGAGATAACTGATAACTGACATTCATTAAACATGACACAGTCTACCCCAGTAAGCGTACAGAGTCTGAATAATGGAAATAGTGTATGAAAACACACATATACACGAATATATACGCTCTCAAAACAAGCGCACATGCATAAACATGGTCACGTATGGATGTACACACACATATGTTTCTGTAGAAACAAATTTAGTGTGTATTTTACACGCTGGTTCATATCAATAAATAATAATAATAATAACAGTAACAATTATTTAGATATTTTGGACTCTCTATATTGTCATATTAATGAGGTTTCGACCGTTACACGCTCCAGCATTCTTCAGGTTATATACTATGGAATTTCGAGTGAAACCCGTTCTTTCATCCACGTGGGGCTCATTCCCCAAATCCTGTCATATTTGGATGTGCCAATTTCAGTTAATTTTCTTTAGTAACTCAATTATCCAAGTTTTTGTTCTCTCTGCCGTGCTCAGGTATTGATCTCACAACTGTTTGGTCTCAACCAAGGCTTTTATCCACGGAACCATGTCTCTAACGTATTTCAAAACCAAAGAAAATGTGTATACAACAGAAATTTAAAGGAAAAATAATACAAATTGTCAGTCTAAGCATCTTCATAGTTAATACTCTACCCGTGCCAAACAAACTAATGTAAACAAACACCGTCCACATCAGTGTTTGCGAAGTGTAGTATTAAAATAGACCAATTCTTCCCAATTAGAAGTTACTAAGCAAACTCTGAACCAAAAATGCAGATTCTTTTATGAATATCCAAGAACAACTGGCCATTTTATATGAGGTTTCACGGTATTTGAATCCTTTAAATATAAATCACGTCATAACAGGCTGGTCCAATAGAAAATTTGTTAACTTTTACGGGAGGAAACTGCAATGGAACTTTAAAATAAATACAGACCGAATATTCAGAGCTAATCGCCCCCGATATAAAAATCAAAGACCATAAAAACAGAATTTGCTATCTTCTTGACATGGTAGTTTCTGCAACCTTTATTTTATCTTTGAACATCTATCAAAAAAAAAAATGATCTTGAAGTGGAAATCTAAAACATGTGTAACGTAATGGCACCGGTTGGATCCCTAGGTTTCCTTAGAAAACGTGCTTATAGAAACATTCAAACGATACATATTAACCTAGAGATGAAAGAACTACAAAACGTAGTTATCACAAGTAAAGTTCACATCTTACAAAAGGCTATATAAAATGTGTGTGGTTGTTTTACATATATATATATATATATATATATATATATATATATATATATATATATATATATATATATATATATAAAGATGTTCAGTGGAAAATGTCATGATGCGATTTCTGATCGCCAAGAAGCCGAATCCAAATATTTGACCCGTTTAATATTACTGTTTTTACTAAAGAATTTCACTTTCAGACATACTTGCTTCTGTATGGTATTCGTTATGATAACGAAGTAGATATCATTGAAATTCTAATATAAATTTATTTTTGTGAGTCATGGCCCCTCATATTAAAAATAATCCAGCTCATTTTGATTACAACAATCCCAAGTTATAGGAAAACCTTCTCTTCCTAGGAATTACATATTTCACTGATGTTTTCTTGGTAAAATTACGAGTTTCAGATTTGAGAAGAGACTATCAGCTGTATTCAGCTATGTCTATGCACACTGTATAACTATTGTCTAAGTTTCAGATACATTTTTTCCTATTAAAATATGATCATTATTGTTATAATGACTGATATTTTTCCTATTTTAAGTGTTGTGTTCTGTAGGATATACTAAAGATTTTCTGTGCAAAACCATAAAATGCAATTACACAAATTAATCAACTCAAATTATAGTCGACATTCCCGGAAAACAAAGAGAACGCACTGGAATTTTTTGTACAAACAACTTTGAAATTTCAATTAAACATTTGAGATTGTTCTTTCCTTTAATATAGCGTGCAGATAAAGATGTGAATGGTGTGAATTGCAAGTTATTGCAATCAGGAAAATTCAACCAATTGAGACTTAGTTATTGTGTGCATGTTTTCCAAATTATTTTACGGTTTTATTCGCTGTCAAATTTGCCGAATTTTCATTGATGACAGGCGAAGCTTGGAATTGCTTTAAATCGATTATATTATATTTAATGATTTTAAAACGACCGAGTACTGTAGAAAAAAAAACAGTTTGCTTTGTTTCATTCGATATTATGACAGTCGCTACTAACAAATAACCAATTATTGTTGTCGACGATTTCTTTTTGAAACAGTTCCTTTGGAATATTTGTTTGCTTTTGCTTCAGTACTGAGTGAACCTAGTCTCCAAAAGAATTCAGATAAACATGAGAAAATACATCTCAAAGAACATAACGTTTGGTCGCGCGCTCGGTATAGACAGGACTGCCCGGATATTTAAGTTTAGATTTTTTTTGAAGGGAGAGGATATCTACATCTACTGTTATTTCAGACCCTATTTATTACTTTTTCTAAGTTTTCTTTTTCTATTTGTGGACGACCTAGGCGAAGTTCATTATTTTTTTTTCTGTTTTTGATCAAATAATTTCGACCTGTTAGTTTGCACCATGATAAACAGTAATTTGGATTTTCGGAAACGATACACTAATGTGTGTATACATTATTTAATATGCGTACAAACTGCATATCTATAAATGTCTGATGCATAGAACATCTATGCATTATATCAGTGGACTAATTCAAATTTAACACACTGAAAATGCCACGATGTAGTTCCATAATAATCTTCTTTCTCACACTAACAATACTCAGTTCTTAGTAATGACTGAGATGGTAGAAAATACCTGAATAAAAACAAAGAGAAGAGAGCATAATTTTTGATAGCTTATCCACATTTTTGATGGCAAGGTACAGTAACTTTTTCGAAAATTAGAATATTCCAATAAAAATTCAAACAGACAGAACTTGTTACAATCTAACAAAACTTATATGATCAAAATTATATATATATATATATATATATATATATATATATATATATATATATATATATATATATATATATATATATATATATATATATACGACGGCGTTTCGTTCCAACCGACCCGTTGTAAGACGGCTTGGTCGTAAGTTGCACAATGTTAAATTACCGTGTATATATAATGGTGTATCATGATGATGTGTTATAATACTATAATAATAATAATAACATTTTTTATTTAACTCTCTTCTTTCTCACACTCTTTTCATCTATCCTTTTCTGTGGCCCGCTTTCTTCTCTTTCTATCGTCACATATTTTATTTTTCTTCTCTCTAATTGTCTGTATCTGTTTAATATTATTATAGTGAGGAGATACGACTTTCATAAACTTGCCTAGCTTTGTCTGAATCGAAGTTGACAAAGAATTTCCTCGTGGAAGACATCTTGGAGTGTTTTGGAAGAGATTTTAGAACACACGGATATATAACTCGACTGTACTGTAACCAGTTACTACTGTTTCTGGGTGACTGTACAGAAACTGTCGTACATACGCAACACACACAATGCGTTCGCTTACTTTCACTTTTCTGGCGTACACGTTTTAACCATACATGTCATCGTCGTGAAGTCTAACCGTCGTCAGTTGCATATGTTGTAAGTCGACTATATATATATATATATATATATATATATATATATATATATATATTAAAATAGAGAAACTGCACACGTGTTTGGTTTTTTTTTGAAAAATCTTATGCTTTTCCATAATTTTGCTACACGTGTTTCCGGTCTCGCGACCGTCATCAGACAAAGGATGGAGATTTCCACATATTATTAAATATAATTTTTCATTACAACCAAAAACGTTTGCGGTTTCTCTCTTTATTTTAATATACACACTTTTCTCTCGTTGGAACTACTATAACTTCTACTTCGTATGCATGTATGTACATATATATATATATATATATATATATATATATATATATATATATATATATATATATATATATATAATGAATAATAATAATATTTTATGTATGTATGTGTATATATATATATATATATATATATATATATAATGAATAATAATAATACATATATATGTATGCATGTATATATATATATATATATATATATATAAATGATAATAATAATAATAATAATAATAATAATAATAATAATAATAATAATAATAATAGTAAAGAAAAAATAGTTCTCACGAGTACAGCCCACACCTTACGAAGGGCTTTATCTATTTAAAATATGTGTGTGTGTGTGTGTTTTTAATTGGTCAGTGGAAAATTTCACGATGCCATTTCTGTTCTTACATCTTAGGGCTGGATCCGGAAAGAAATGTGTACACACTAGAAATCAAAAGAAACAAAATAATAATAATTATGAATAATAATATTAATTATAAACACGGCCACAAATTACAAACTACTCGGAAATTAACATATTCCTTTTGCTATGAAAAAAAATATATATTCAAACAGAAACAAATCTTTCATAATGTCTAAAAGATTAGGCGAAATCGTCCAGATGCACAGATCATTCAGACAATGCTTTCAAACTATGCCGACAAAACGGAAAAAATCACTTTTACGAATGCAATGAAAATAAAATTAAAAAAAAAATCTCGTCTGTCGTCTTCAATGAGATCTCCTCTCAACCAGATTTCCTTCTATAGAATAGTTACCAAAAGTAAGGAAACATTTCTCAATGATTAGATGGCGTATCTTTATGATGTGTTGGTTGATGTAACTTAATTTTTGTTTTTGTTAAATGTGTTTTTAGAAGATTTACGCATTACTCTATAGAGACGTTTATGTCTAAACTAAGCATATATTTGTTTTTAATGTCTATGTTTTTTTCAATTGATTAGGAGGTCACCTGAATAATAGTGTCGAGGAGCTAAGTTAAGATTTTGCTTAGTGTACCGACTAGATTATGTGGGGCGCTGGCCTATCATATCCCTGATACCCCTGATATGATCGGTCTCATTAGTATATCGTATATCGTATATTTTGTAGTCCGTATAATGTTGGTGTTTTTGGATGATATTCAATAAGTTTTATCCAGGAAAATCTTCATTCTTTAGTAGCTTTTTGATGCCTCTTGTGAATTTTTGTGCTCCTTTTATAGCTTTGTTTTCGTTTACTTTTTCATAGGTATTATCATCGTTAATGAGTTTTCGTTTTCTAAGGAATTAGAAGAAAAAGGTACCATTCCTTACTACAAGGCATATATGACGAGAATTTACCTACATAAACATAAACGGAATGAAATAAGAAGCTTGACCAACTACGATAATAAGAAGCATATCCGAATTTTGCAAAACACACTCAGTATGCGCACGCACTAACAATAGCAAATGGACCATGGTCGGCAGATAAAGATTGATAGCAAACTTGCCCAAATTACAACTATCGGAGACACAATTTGAAGCCGTCAGCTTTAGTTAAAAATTAGCCACCGGAATACCAAAACATGACACCAGAGATTACATAATTAAAAATCATCACTACAACGAATCCGATTTTACCAAAGGCTACATCCAAGTCTTAATCCAAAATACATAAAAAAAAAAAAATACGAACATCGCACATCCTCGAAGATATATAAAAGTCCTGAAAGTATTTGATGATATTAAAAACATCAACACATCTCCCTCTGATAAGGACGGTGGAATTGCAATCATGTATAATCAGATTTGCCAACAGAAAAATTGTTTAATTTTAAAACAGGAACGGTATGTTCTCTTTATCTTCGTCAACCAATTTTCTTTCATTTCGTTAGGAACCCGACACCGTATCAGTATTGATTTGCTTTGTATTTACCCTCTAAGAATGAGTTTACTTCCGCTAGCGATTAATGAATAATTCCTCCCAACAAACGCTGAGGATTTCTGATTTACCACTTCAGGAAAAAAAAAAAAAAAAAAAAAAAAAAATGAAAATCACCCAAAACAGAGATCGCAACGAAAGATCATTAACTATTGAAACATAAAATATACCGAGTAGTGTCCAATGAACAGAAACTCGTGTGAAATAAAACTGCTGGAAGAGTCTAAGAAAAAAACAAAAACGCTGTCGGCAGAAAAGGAAAAATAAACGAATTTCTATGTACACTATGTATATTATTCAGACTACTGTCTTCATCTTTATTGCCATATTCACGACGTTTCAGTCATTGTACGCTCTGACCTTCTTCAGGATATATACGTCGTGATTTCTTAACGAACCCTTCATTTTATCCACCGGTAAAGATTGTTTTAGTTCCACGTGACATGCCTCTTTTGGATCCGTCAGTGTCAGTTAATTCCGTTTAATAACTCAATCCTTCAAGGATTCGAACTAATAAATTACTGGATTACTTCAACCAATGATTTTATCCACTGGGCCATGACATTGGTTGAAGTAGTCCACTCCAGAACTGAACAAAAATCTTGGAGAGTTGAGTTACTGAAGGGAAATAACTGAAACTGAGATATCCAGAAAAGGCATGGCACGTGGAACTAGAACAATCTACTCAGGAGATAAAATAAAAGTTTCTGTTCGAAATTTCAACGATATTCCAAAATATCATCTGAAGAAGGCCGAAACGTCGTGAATATGACAATAAAGATGAGAACAACAGTTCGAAAAATGTAAATAGTGTAGATAAAAATCAGTTTATAAAACAATAAACAAATTCACTTCGTTGTAAAACTTCAAAATATAATTAGACCAGTGTTTTTTCTCAGCTAGCTAAATTACTATGACATTTTGTAATCTCTCTCACTCTGTTATATATATATATATATATATATATATATATATATATATATATATATATATATATATATATATATATATGATGGACTCTCTCGTCATTTTCGATGTATGAGCGTCTTTCAGTCCTGATTTTAATCCTGTACCTGTCCCCATCGCCTTAAAATCTCTCTCCGGCGGACTTGTTGCTCAGGTGCAATAGCAAAGAAGGAACACACAACTGAACTGCAGACTATCCACACAAAAATTTCTTTAGAGTGATGAAGGCTTGCGTCGAACAAGACACAGTTATTGGAAGTGCGTTGGTGCAAATATTTGCCACGAACACAAAATGAACAACACCCTTCACTTTTTATTATCACAGAGTTATACCTCTCCGGCATTAGCAGTGCACAGAAGAATGCAGCGCATTTCGATGGCAATTTCACGTGATTTAGCCCACCTGCTGAAGCGGTTTACAGGGTTTTGTGTGTGGAGATTTAGAGGATGAGTGAAGGCCTGTGTTGCCCGTCCATCTTAATAATAAGTGCAGCAACCGAGTAACAAAGGTACTACTTCTACCCACTGCCACTTACACGCATAGAACATACACTGGATGTTGGAGTAAACAGTTCGTCACCAATGTGCAATAAATTGTTACAAAATTTAAATTAATATAAAGTATAATTTTATTATTATTATTATTATTATTATTATTATTATTATTATTATTATTATTGCCGTTGTTGTTTAAAAAATTCAAATATAAAAAATTAAACAAATTGACTAGTAGTAAAAACGAAAGAGAATATCGTTATATCTGGGAACGCGTTTTCAATAAAATTGAAATTACGTTACTTTGAATTTAATAAATAAGAATATGTCAAGAATTAAAATTAATACTAAAAGTTGTAAAAGAATCTTTCATTATAACTAATAATAGATAAAAAAAATATCGGCCACTAGTCAAAGATAAAAAAAAAAAAAAAAAACTTTGCAAAATGTTTTCCTCTAATTCCGAAAATTACGACCACTTTCGTAAAAATAGCATCAAATAAATGAATGTTACACTTATACATTATATATATATATAAAGAAATAATCATACATAGAATCAATCAGCAATGTTAACGCGATTAATGGCGAAATCACTTCGTTAGTAGAACATAATGTATGCATTAAAATACTGTTAATCTATTGAATGATGTGATCCTCATCTATAAAACTGTTGTCAGGCGTTTCTAGTCAATATTTTTTTTTTAAGTTAAGCAAGTACTTTCGAAGATCCATGTCTTCATCATCAGGCTGTAATTTTTTTTCCTTTAAAGTTAAAACTTGAAGACAAAATAATTGTTTGTAGACCGAAGGATGTTTTTTAAGAATGTGCTATTTATTGACAGTTTTACAATCTCGGAACGTGCGAATCGCAAAGCTAAAGTTCCAAATTTCAAGTGAAAATTTTTATATGAAATTTGTAATATGGTAAATCCACGAATTCTTTTTTTTTTTACAAGTGTTTTTCAGTTAACATGACATGAACTAAGTAGATAGTTCAATTAATATAGTGATACGTCTTAGTAGATTTTTGTCTCAGGAATTTTGTACTGCGGATCAACTGTTTATTATAAACATATAATATTAAGCAGCATATATTTTATATATAAAGAAATAAACATACATAGAATCAATCAGCAATATTAATAGTAATTAGTATGTGTGGGAAAATATATTGTAACAGGATATTAAGCAGCCTGTAAAATAAAGCTAATGACATTTTCACTTTCTTTATGCATCATGTCCCATCAGAACGGAGGCCATCTTTCTTTATACGTCATGTCCCATCAGAACGGAGGCCATCATGTCTCTACAATTTCCTGTCCTTAAATATACTGAAATACATTTTTGGAGCAAAGCAAACGTCCAACACGGTGTTCGATTTCAAGTAACGTCTTGAAACCAAACGTAAAAATCAATGATACGACGCCATCAAAAATTATGTGAAAATAGAAAGAAAGAAAAGCAGAATAACATGAAAAAACGCAGGATTTAAGGTTAGAATATAAACTGAAAACTAAATATAGATAAATGCAGATATATTTCGAGATATAAACGACTGATACTTCTGGGTGACTGAAAATGAAAACTTCTAGCCAAACCATATTCAGAGGTTATAGTTTCAATAACAAAATGGTATATTAAAGAACTGCATTGCTCCAAGACTGTCTTTTTTTAAGGGAGACTAAGGAAATCAGTCTAAGTCGTTGAGACGGCGGGGGGCATTTCAACTATTCCCGAGGTTATTTATTCGAAGATAAACACAATGGCGACAGAAATTGAATGTGGTTAAATGACTGCACTTTCTGAACCAATAAACGCGACACTATGCATACAGCGTCGCCTAAGAAAGAGGAACGGTAAGCTCAAAAGCAGAAAGAAAGCAAACATCCAATAAAAGAAAGGCAAGTTTCGATAACGAATTCGTCAAATAAATAGACGGAAACTCTGAATGAAAGACAACAATTTTAAACTGTATGAATTTCTATAGGAAATGTCGAATAAACCGTATTTAATTTTAAGTGTGCATGTGTAAATTGTAAGTCAATTTGTAAGTCAAATGAAGCATTAACCATCTATCTTATTTAATTAGAATGAAATGCATTTAGATAAAATTGGTCACAGATATGAAAAATGGAAAAAAAGATTAAAAGATATCCAATACTAAATGTATGACTGATAAAACGCATTTATATTTTGCCGAGGGCCTCAAGTATAGGGAACTCAGTTAAAATAGCAATCACTTCTTTTTCTTCTACCTTGTCCCTACAAAACGTGAGCGAACAAGACTATCCACAACTTTCTGTCCTTCGTAGCTGTTAGCAGATAGTAATAATACTCAACCAGCCAATTTTGTTACCAATTTCCCCATTCCAAGATAAACGTTAAAAAATATGTACAACATAGGCACAAAGATACAGAAATGGGTCTGCGACTAATGATCGAACTCACTATTCATTAGTATAGATCAATCAACATAGTTAATCATTACCCAACGCCGATGCGTTCTTATAAATATTAGGTTGGTGCAAAAATGACTTTATTACGTCATTATTTTTGCACCAACCTAATACTTCACAATATAGATTGGCTAAAAAGACAATGTTAGTATACCAGTGAGAATCGAACACATTATAAAATAGTAAAGTTCATCCACATTTGGTGTCTAAATATTAGCAAATACTGAATTGCTTTCTTTCTTGCAAATGCCTACTTTTTCTGTCTTTTATTTTATTTTCAGGCTAATATGTCTTGGTCTTTCTATATTTCTTTTTAGAAGCAGATTTGCTTCATTTATCTCTCCATCTTCAGCAAGCGTAAGCTTTCTGGGCTTTTCATATCAGCCGACAGGTACTTTATTTTTTACATTTTTCTTTTTCGTTAAACAGGGCTTTCTTTCTTTTTTTTAACTTTCTTTTCCTTCTTTCTTTCTTTTTGTCCTTTACTTTATTTTCAGTAACTTTCTATTTCCATTCAATACTTTTGTTTTTTTAACAGATTTATATTTCTCGTACTTTCTATCATTTCTTATAAATGTCTACTCTTTCTTTCTTTCTTTCTTTCTTTCTTTCTTTCTTTCTTTCTTCCTTTCTTTCTTTCTTTTCACCAGCCTAATATTTTTTCTTTTCTTTCAAGCGATTTCTCTTTCTCTTTTTTTCTAACTTGCCCACCAGCTCCGGCACTGTAAACGCCTCCTACAATCTGAAATATGTTTCGATTTTAAATAATGCTTTTTGATACGACGCAAAAAAATCAATCAATCAATACTTAACCTAATCTTTCTTTCTTACTTTCACGCTGTAAATAAATAACTACACATTTAAATGTCATATAATTTGCTTCAACAAAGCATTTAAGACTGCCTTGTAGTCAGGGGTCATATCGGTGCAGATTTGCAGCGCCGTCGTTGAGGATTTCATTACAGCTTTGACGTTAGTGGCCAAAGCAGAGTGTTGACTGCACGCAACTATATTTAGTGGCGGATTCATACTGATTGTAAGTATGGGGCAACTGAAAGAAACAGGCAGATGGACGACTGAAACCTGATATTAATTTGATTGGTTGTATATCGGATGAGTTGGCCAATCGGAAATCGGCTAGCATCAGATCTCTCTTCTTGCTTTCTGTTTAATCAAATTACCCTAGAGGGACAAGTTATGTCTCATGTACCCTCCGATAAAAAGCTTCTTCATCTCCGACAGATCACATGTCGCATGAAAGCAACAAAGCATACAAAAGATTTAAACTAGTAACTCTTACAAACCACCAAGATACTCAAAATCATCAATAAGATTTTACACGAAACGTGCTTACGAATAAGAACCTATAAGCTTGGTGCAAAAATAATGACGTAATAATGTCGTTTTTTTGACGTAACGTCAAAAAACGACATTATTACGTCATTATTTTTGCACCAACCTAATATTTATATCGGCATTTCCATTCAACGGTTTCTCAAATCTTCCCTATTTAGTGTTTTTTTTCTTATTAACTATTAATAAAACGTTGATGCATGTACACTGTAATTAAATTTCTATTTCTCTCGGCTCTGGCATAAATATCATTATCTCTGACCAAATACATCTGCAATAAACTGGAGACTTGGGAAATTACTATGGAACCATCACGCAGAGATGGAAAACGGAGAACTAAAAGAAAAAGAAATCAGTCAGTCATGTGCCATGCGTGATAAGCGCTTAGGCGATCGTGTATCTTTTGATACATGACTGTTGAGGTAGATTTTTTACCGCAGTAGATTGCCATTTCTTTCTGCCGTAAACCAGTTGCCATCTAAGTTTATAGAACTCAGTCTATCCTACTATTTACCCATAGCTGGGGGAAGAAGACGATTCATACCTTCCCCAAGGGTATTAGCACGTTAGTGAATGTAATGGAATCGATTGGAATACAAACTTGGCTCTCCGATTCCTCAATCCGAGCTGCTATCCATTACTCCACCGTCCCTACTCGGAATGAGGACATCGGTGAGCCGATTTCGAATTCCAGTCGAATCCACTGCATTCACTAACGTGCTAACACCCTTGGAACAGGTATGAATCCTCTACTTCTCCCCTCAGATATGGGCAAATAGCTGGACAAACCGGGTTCTATAGTCTTTGATGGAAACTGGTCTACTGCAGAAAGACATGGCAACCTACTACGGGGAAAAAAAATCTGCCTCATCTGTCATGTATCGAAAAATACATGATCGCCTAAGCGTTTATCACGCATGGCACAAAAGTGACTGGAAAAAAAATGCAAAATCAAATTACTACTTTATTATTATTTTCAAAGTAAACAACACTATAATCAGCACAATGTTGCTACCGGCCTAGTACTGAAGTTACTTTTTCAAAATAAGAACTGAGATTATAGAACTCAAAAAATTGCAGGAGTTCATTTACAATTTTAGATATGAAGTTTTATATCTGTATTTGTCCTGCATATTCGACTTCGCAAGATTTTTATATATTAGCTGACTTTTCTCCTTTTTTTTTATTTCCTTCGTACATCAAATTATGCACTCTTTTTCTTCCTACCTCTTTCCGTCTCTCTCGATATATCTAGTTCTAAGTATTAAATCATGTTTTTCTTATTCGTTCTTCTATCCTACATCTAACATTAATTCTACTTTCGCAAAATAGATAAAAATGAAAAACCCCGTTTTCATTTTTGACAAATAAACAACCCCCATTCCCAACCAAACCCACCCGAATGGAAATCATTTTGCAGTTGTTATTTCTACTCGTTTTCTTTCTTTCTTCTATAAGCATTAGTCGGTTGTATTTAATAATTTCTTTTTTTACCCTGATAATCCTGTAAATCCACCTAAAATTGCCTTTACTTATAAATAAAGATTTTTTTTTCTTCTCTCAATTCTGGAGATAAACACCTTTACGAAAATTCCTGAAATATGAAACTTTTATCAATTCTGTAAAATTGAAATAAATAGAAAAATCGTTGACACATTTTCATCGTGATATTTTCTTGTTTTCGAAATCCAATTCCATTTTTCACGCAGTTTTTGAGACAGACGATAAACCAATAGAACCATTTCAGTCAAATGTCTCCGCAGAATGGCTCTTAGTTACGATTAACCATTTCCAGAAAGAAAAGTTTTGTTTTTTTTTATATTAGAACAAATGATATTTAGCATTCATTTCTAAACAACTACAATATTAAATAATAATCTTGCATTCGTTTCTCTCAGTTGGTAGCGTTTCTAATATCATTAATATATTAAATGTATTAATTTCAATATAAATGAACTTTGTGAAACCTTCCACTCAACTGAGATATAAGGACGGAAGAGAGAAATTGTGAAAGGCATTTGATTATTTACTGAACTCTTTATTTCGGTGTAGATTGTTCAAGTTCTATTTGCCATTACTGGACATGGTAAAACTATTTTCCCGAAAAAAATGTTTTAAGAGAAAGATTTTATAAATTTCAACAGAAAACAGTTATGGCTGCTCGGTCAGTGAGTGACAATGTTTTCTTGTAGGAAAACGGTTTAATATTACTATTATTTTTATATTACACATTGATTCTATCAATCTGGAAGAAGGATTTCATAACAAGGCATTTTTCTCCCGAAGAAAATACTAAAAGAAAATAATATTAAAATAGATATTGGTTAAATCTTTTAAGAAATGTTTTCGTTATACGTTTTAGTTGAATTCTGTACTTCCCTTTACACTTAAAAATATTATTATATATTTTAGTAATAAGTATTAATAACTAGCAGTTTGGCCCGGCGTTGCCCGTGCTTGATTCAAAAATCGTACGACTCATACAGCAATCGCTATCACTTGACTTAAAATATTTTTGCCCTTCCTTGCCTTTGAAGGAGTGCCCTTTGCCGTGCTGATGTTGCTACATGGCTTACTTCTTGCCTATCTCACACTGCGATTTTTTTCTAAGCTCTATACTAAACATTAAATCTGTTACCTAAATAGAACTAAACAAAATGAACGCAAAACGAACAGCTTTAAAAAAAGACATGTAACTGGAAAAACCGAATGAAAAAAGAATGTTAACAACAAATACTTTTTCACGCCAAACCCAGTTCTGCGGAATCAAAATCAACGTTGAATTTAAGCAAGCGAATGAGCCAATTGGAGTAAAGTGCCATGCAGATTTAAATTTTTCCCACTCATGACGAATGCAGCTATCGATTTTTTTTTTGCATGCTAGCATGCTAGTTAACATTCGTGTCAGTCAGCTGTTGGCTCTCACGCTGGCCAATAGAATCTTCCTGCCTATTCGTGACAGCCAGCTATAGGCTCTCACTCTGGCCAGTACAAAATGGCCGCAAACTACCTGAAAATTGCCGTAAAAGCATGAAAAATCGATTATTTCGACTATTGATGGGAGGTGGGAAATGCAACGTCGGTCGTGGCCTTCCCACTAACTTGGAGCATGTGCATGTAAATTTTGGTGAAAATCCGTCGAAAATTGCGGCCGTGCATTCGTTACACACACATATCCTTCGTTTTATAGATAGAGATTTAGCAATAAGTATTGACTGTTTTATTTATAAGGGTATTCTCTTTTTCAAAATAATATTTGTTCATTTTCATGCATCAATATTTAAATTTTATTTGAACATATTTCCTATGAATAAATGACAATGGTTTGTTTACCAATATATATTTTCTTAGCCTGTGAATGCCATTCTTTTGTTGTTGAACGTAGGTCTTCCCTAGATTCATGGCAATAGAAAGGGATATGTATACTACAGCGCTTCTTTTGGATTCATGATCGCCTTAGGTTATTTGTGCGTCAGTGAATGTAACGAACCCGACTGGAATTCGGACTTAGCCGCTATCCACGACACTACCCTCACATGCAAGTTAACAACACCTGGTATTCCCAAACGGTCACTGATCTCGTTATTGAGCGGCATCGACATTGCTTCCTAGGAAAACCGGTGTTTCAACGTGACATTGGCTGTATGATAAACAGACAGATGAACGATTGAAACCTGGTATTAATTTGATTGGTTGGATATCGAGTGAACTGGCCAATCGGGGATCGGCTAGGATACGGATACTTAATATAAAACTTTATTAACTTTATAAATTTTCCAAATCAACGAGAGCCTTTCTAATTAACAGGGTGGCTATGGTAGCCATTTTTCCTTGGATATTTCCAGTAGTTTTTTTTTCTTTTTTTGAATTTCCGTACAGTGCGAAAGTTTAAGAACAAAACAAAATTTAGAAACTAACCATCCGTACGCTTTTCTTGAATATTATCTCAAATATTTTGTTCGAATGTTTCATAATCATTTTATCGATGATATGTTTTTTTTTTGTTTTTTTTTTAAACCGAACTTTTTAATGTTAGAGGAGAACGTATCTATATAAAGGTGGTTTATTCAAATGGAAATAGTACTGTCGAGTGAAACGAATATCCTCAAAACATGACTTTGTTCTTTACAAATTAAATCCTACGTCAAAAAATGCGACATACATTCCACTGTTTGTTTCCGGCATTATTATTATTAGGTTGGTGCAAAAATAGTGTCGTTTTCTCACATATGTTACTATGTGAGAAAACGACACTATTTTTGCACCAACCTAATAGATGATGGTTCTCTTACTATGTCCCATCTGTTTGTTTTTTTTTTGTTTTTTTTTCATAGCTTATTCGACATCTGAAATAACAAGGCCCCCCAAAAAATTATTTTGACGTGGATCACTCAAAGTGTACAATTGTTAATGAAAGGACAGGTTCTAAGTGAAAATTAAAAAAAAATAATAAATACATTTACTAATGCCTGAAGGATAATTCGCATCTGCTTTGTTGTAATAATGTTCATCTGTCCAGAGGATATTTAGTTACAGTTATGCTGAATCCCAGTGGCTATAAAACTGAATAGAGAAAGGCAGACATTAACCCCGTAGACATTTTTTCAGTTCTATCGATATTTATATAGTCTACTGAAATTCATATGAAGCAAGTAAAAGGTGTATTTTATGATCCTTACATGAGCTTAAACATATTTACTGACAAAACTATTCTTCTTTGTTCCTGTCACCACAGAGCATCTTTTCTGGGATATTCCATACCACAATCACCAAAAGTCACAGTTTTTTGGGTTTTTTTTTTCATTTTCTTTTATTAAACTCTAAACCTATATTTGCAATTTCATGTGGAAGCTCGGTTAAAATATATACGTACGTAAATATAAGTTGTTTTTTTTTCCAGGGTGTTATATCTAAGACAGATATTTACAATAATATTTCAAAAAATGCCTTTGTATGGCATTCCCACAAATAGAGCAGAAAAAAAAAAATTAACCGGTTATAAAAATGTTGTGAAAATGATTAAGAAAACAAAAAGATATAATGATAAAATATGACTCAAAAATTCCCAAAGCGACGGTTAAATTTAATTTGTCACGGGGAGTGAGTGAGTTGAAAAAGGTAAGTGCGTATCGAAAATGAAGGCAATGCATATACTGGGTGTCCATAAAATTCGTGTGCACTTTAAACAATTTATAACTTTATTTGTATTTGCAATAGAAATAATTTGTAAAAAGGATTAGAAAGAAGTAAATGTGTATTTTATTAAGGTTTTATTGAAATTTTATTTAAGTTTACACATGTCCTCCATCATTAGCAATACGATTTTTCAGTTCACGGAAAAACTTTACCAACTGCTTTACAGTAATGCCTGCAATCACATTAGTTATTTTAGCTCTACTTAAAACTAGGTACATTAAACTTTATAACATTTTTTACTGATTATTTCTATCGCAAACACAAATAAAGTTATAATTTTTTTTAAAGTGCCGACGAACTTTATGGACACCCAGTAAATTTACTAGAAATCTTAAAACTATATTAGCGAAAGAAAATCAACAACGCCTTAATTTTCCTCGAATGGTGGGTGTTTCTCAGAAACGCAATATTTTTCAATACTCATTCCTTATCATGCGCCTGAGAAATTTCAACAATCTCTGATGTTAAACATAAGTGTCCTTTTTGTTTTCATTTGCTTAAAACTTCGTCGCTGCTCACATGTTCAGTCCATGGAATTCTGAACATGCTTCTGTAGAATCAAATATCTGTTGTTTCGAGGCTTATTTTCATCTGAGAGTAGATTGTACAAGTTTCACTAACTTATAAAATTACTAACTTTGCATAACAGTTCAATAACCTTTTCTATGTTTCTGACGAAATACAGTGGTTAATTAAGCTTGGTAAAAGAAAAGAATACTGAACTGATACATTACATCTGTCCTTCTTTACGGCAACAAATGTTGGGCGATTTCCTCAAAGATGAAGAAGAGACTCGCGGCGACAGTGATGTGGTTCTACAGAAGGATGCTAAGGATATCATGAACCGAGCGTGTGAGCAACGATGAGGTCTTAGAGAGGTTTCAAACAAGGAGAAGGCTTATATTTAATATCAGGAAGAGGCAGCTGAAGTTTCTGGGACACATAATGAGGAAGGAGGTCCTAGAGAATCTGATACTCACGGGTCGTATAGAGGGAAAGAGAGACAAGAGAAAACGATGCGTGACATACCTGGCGGACTTAAGCAAGTGGATGATAGAATGTGGTCTGGGGGAGGAAGCCAAGGGAAGGAACTTGTTGCGAGCCGCAAGGGATAGAGGGAGGTGGAGAGCCATGATCCCCTACGTTATGAAAGGACATGGCACATAAAAAGAAAGAAACTTAGGTGATGCATTTCTCTGTCGTTCTTGCCTTCTATAGGTCATGTGAGTGTCACATATTGTATACCTTCATTCCTCATTATATCCGAGAAATTCTAACTAATGATGTTAAGTATAAGTATCTTTTTGTTACCATTTTCTTTAAAGTATTGTCATTGTTCACATTTTCAGTCCATGATATTCTGAGCATTCTTCTGTAGAACCATATTTCTTTTGCTTCTTGTTTCTTCTTCATTTGGGGAATTTTATCAAAGATGATATTTATTCTGTAAAATATAGATTGCCCAGTATTCACTACCATAAAAGAGGATCGATATTGCATACAATTTTCGTATTGTTTCCCTTGTTTCTATCGAAATACTGTAGCTAATTATCAAGCAATAGATCCGCATTGTTAGAAACAGAACTGTTCTTGAATCATACACACCATGAATTCTTGAATTTTTGGTGTGAATCCATGCAACATAACCTTATATGCTCTTCATCGCAATCAACGTATTCTGGCGAAAATCCTGGTACCGCTAAGTTAGGCCTTCTGTCAAAAAAGGACGCGCGTTGAATTACCAAAAACTTGAGCGAAGACACGACATTGTAGATATATTTCAACAAGGGTGGCAATGTTCATAGATTTATTCTTCCATCATCAGATAAAACGCATTAATATCATTTTTTCGCCCAGCCTGTCTTAGTTGTTGGCAGTCGCGATGGAAGGAGCACACATTTTAAGGAATGTGGCGAATGTCCTATTCATTCAGGTGAACATTGTTTTATTGGCATCTGTCTCCCAAATATTCATTCTAGTCGTCATTATCACACACCGACCCAAGCAAATGTAGCCGTAATATGAATCACTTTATTTGGTTTCCCGGATAAGTCCTCTGCTTACGGTCATATTATTTTGAAATGCCAGTTCTCGTCTAATTATCACGGTTAAGCAATGTTAAGCATGATCATTACTTAGATGGCTAACTACTTAGGAATTTCTAGTGCTGAAAATCTCTACTAACGCAGTGGATAGGAGTGGTAGCATAATGATCCAGCCTAGGTTTTTTTCCTTGGGTATCAACTGCAATTTTCTATTTTCTTACGGCTGAAAGATATTAAGAATTGCTAATATTTCCTTCAAACTTTGGTTTTGTGAACAGGATAATGATATTTTTGAGATTGCTCTATTCTCATTGAGAAAATTGGCGAATTTAAATACGTTGACGTCAAGTGTTAAAAAAATACGATGTATGATTCCAAAGTAGAATTTATTTGTTCTAAGATGACATAAGGGTGACCAGAAAATAATTAGAAGTGAGTAGTTTTTCGCGATTTACGCCTATACTGTAAATTACATACTCGAATGAACCCACAAATATAATCTTCCATCATTTTTACGTTATACGATCCTTGGTAGCCAGAATGTTCCAGAAGTTCTTGAAACTTCTATAAAGTTCTAAAGATTTCTCATTCAGCAACTCAACGATTAATCTGTACGGAATGTAATGGCAAATAGTTTAGTTTAAAAAAGTCGATGTTCAGGTCACAAAAGCAGAGTTTGGAAGGGATATTAGTCATTTCTTTAGCATTCTAGACCGAAGCAATTTGGAAATAACTTACTAACCAGAGACGAAAAAATGTCATCATTTTGTTACACATTATTATGTTTAGCCTTGTCGTTAGAAATATTTTCACTTTTTTATTGTGGAGTGTGATTCATATTCCTTTCTGTGTTTGGCAAAACATATCTCTTTTTGAATAAAACTTAGATTAAATTTCATTGCTGAAATGTGATTGATTTCCTTAATCCTTTATCCTACATGTTTTATCATTCCCCAATCTCTTTCATTTTTAAAATAAATACTTCGTTCTCTTTCTAGTGAAAAAGCTACGTTATTTTAGATTCATATTCACTGATTAGTTAAAATGCTACGACTTCGTCTTTTTTTTCCCACCGTAATACTATTCAGGAGAAGATAAGATCTCTTTCCGTTCCTGATGTTCTTCAATTAAAACACCGGGACCTTCTGCATTTACTGCAATCCCTCGTATTTAAATTCGTTATAATATGGTTTCAAATGATCTCCTGTCATAATGTTCTCTTTCCACATTAATTAAGGCAATGAAATCAAAACACACGACGATGCCATTACGCTTTATAGCAAATTTCCATTAATTGTTGGCCTCTTGAAAATATTTGGCCTCTTGAAAATATTTGGCCTCTTGAAAATATACCCGTTATATAAAAGCAAATAAAATCCAACACAAGATCCTACAGCAACAAATTCGTCTAATCACTAATTCATGAGCGATATTAATGACTTGAGGTGTAGGAATTCTTCGCGCTATTATGCTGACACTTCTTTTCGATTATCCATCATACAGAGGCGAGAAAGCGCTTCTGACACAGTCAAATACCTAAAGGTGAAAGCATAGAGTCAGGGTTCAAATGAAGTAGCGGATAATGAAATAAATGTCATTAATATTTTACGCCTGTGTCTTGCTGTTGAGAAAATTGCGAAGTCAGTCCAGCAATTATGAATATTTCACTACTTCGACTGACGCTGAGTTAAAGTGACCAACAACTTTATGATGTCGTAGATAAAACAAGACTTGGATATGTTCTCTTGTCCAAAAGCTTGCTTGGAATCTGTCCAGTGGGTCACAACTGTTGTCTCTCATTTTAGAATGCAGTCAATAATCCTGAACTTTTCCCTGCACAAGCATAAACTGTATGAATGATTTGTGGCGATGCTCCACGCAGTGTGTCAAAGCTATCTAAAACTGTCACATGATATTAATTGTTTGCTCACAAAAACATTACCGTTCGACTTCTAGCAATATTTATTCCTTTAAATTTCTCTAGTTGTTTTTACTTTATTTTTGGTAAACGCCATTTTAATTTTACAAATATCTCCACAAAACAACGGAGAAAATGGATGGAAGCTGTATATTAGGGATAATATGACAAGAAAATGAAATAAATGTTGTGCGAAAACCGACGTTAAGTCCTTGGACACTAACGTGACACTTTTCTCGTTTCAATCCGCGTGCAGATAAAATAGGTTTTTGTCTGTGGAAGGGCTCCTTTTGCAAAGCGTTACAGAAGGGTACCAATATACGAATTTGGTCATTAAATGAAATGTAAGTATTAGAGTAACACAATGGCAATGGCATTTAATACAACATCGGTGTTCAAGATCTTCGATCGATCTTGACAAAATATTTTCACCCGAGTGTGGGCTGGGAGATGTGATTTATGACAAATTTTCAAATTAACTTAATTTTCGAATAAAATTGGCAGAGAGAGTTCAAGCTCTATCATCTGACTCTTTTCGCTTTCAACATTACGGAAGAAGCAGCCGTGCATGACGACGATGCCCATGACTAAAGAGGAATACTACTTTCCAGCCCTTTTCTCAGTCTGTGATTTTTCTGCAAGTAGGTCAATGTGCGATCAAGTTAGATTCTCGTTCATCCACGTCAATAATACAAGCGGTATCGAAATCTCAAACTGCTACTCGAAGACAAAACGTTACTTTCTCTTCAATGGGCAATGTCCCTTAACGATGTTGGAGATTGTTCTGCTAACCATTTACCAATGCTCGGTAGGTAGGCACTGATTTCATCTGTCCCTATTGCTTGTGTGTGACCAGTTTTCTAAACCTTCTTTCCTCATTATAAGTTCAAGAAATTTCAACTCTCTCTCTTTCTGAAAGTTAATTATAAGTGTTTTTTGTTTCCATTTTCTCTAAAACTTCGTCTTTGCTTATATGTTTGGTACAGAGTATACTCAGCATCCTTCTGTAGAAACATATTTCTATTGTTTCAAGTCTTTTCTTCATCTCTGATGAGATTGTTACCCATTCACTCTCATGTTGAAAGGCAGATATTACATAACAGCAAAGTATTAGGTTGGTGCAAAAATAATGACATAATAATGTCGTTTTTGACGTTAAAATATACGTCAAAAAACGACATTATTACGTCATTGTTTTTGCACCAACCTAATACTTATTTCTTGGTTTAACACGAATTTTTTTTCCGTTTCTTATTACTTGGCTTAGGATTTGGAAAGTATATTTCGGTTTCCCAGTGCGCCTTTGATTTTAATGTCGCACATTCCGTCCTCTGTTAAAACGCACCAAAGATATTTACATTTTTTTTACTTGATTGATTTTGGTATCTTCATTATGTAAATAACCTGTTATGCTGTTCCTTTTGCTGGCAATCATACATCGTGTCTTCTACCAATTGATGTTTATTTCTTACTTCTTGCCTTTCTTTACTACCTTCTGTAGGAGTTCCAAATAGCATTTCAATATGGCGGTCATGTAATCATGTCTAATATTTTACTGTACATTTAATGAAGTGTTAGACACATCTTGCCTTTCGTTGTTAGGAACCTTGGGCGAATAGCTTGAATGAGACAATGTATTTCTAAGGAGGAACTATTCCACAATCAAGATGTTTAAGGGTTGCCTTTATTGACATAGATTTTATCTACGTTTGGATTCAGTTGCTGATAACTAAGCACTAAACGTTAATTTTTAATATACAATGTGCGTCTAAGTAATAGACTTTCATTGTATGAATGTTGACTACTCAAGAGAGGTAAATAATCGTAATAGAAGGGAAGAATCTAAGAAGACGTACTTGTAACTGTGAATCAAGAATCAAACTTCCTTCTTTCGCGGTCTTTATCTATAAAACAAGCGTAACAGTCATTATTCATCGTGATTTGTTGGAACAGTTAATGTCAGGTCGTATAATTAAAGTTTTATTTTCAGATTTCCGCACTAGAGACTCAGAAATCTTATTCCGGTTAGATGGGATAAATCTACATAAATATATTCAATTCCCTCCACACGGCCAGAGGGTTAAACAAATAGCCAAGCAAGCGCATATGACGGCGCTTGCAGACGTGTTTAGCTTCTTCATCACTTCACTTTTTGAGATGCCTCAGATACCAGAGATTTGACCAGGCCATCAGTAATTTTGTTTTATTCAAATGAATGCCTATTAACCAAATCAAGCATCTACCATTCATTACTAAACATAGTTTACAAATTCAAGTGCCCTTTGGGAGATTGTATCTCCAACGGATTAAATAATATTTATGTTGGTCAGACAGCAAACTCGCTTTCTCGACGCTTGACACTACATTTGAATGATAATTCTAACATTTTTAGGCTCAACGAGGCTTTTCCGTAATGATGTTTAAATAACAACATTACGGAAAAGCCTCGTTGAAAACACAACTATACTTAAACATGAAAACAATAAACAAAAACTAAAAATTCGTGAAGCTATATACATAAAACAGTTGAAACCTAACCTGAACAAAATAAACTATGAGATCTCCACAAATATACTTAAATGTCTATAATTGATAACAAAAACCACTGGTTTATACCAACGACTTCCCATACTTAATACTTCTCGTTTTCACTCTCTCGTGGTCCTGTGTGACGTCATAAGCTGTGGTGCGATTTTCGCTTCCAACGTCTCGTATGCACTAGTTTGTCGCTTCTTGGAAATCTTGCAAGTAAACAAAAACAGACTATCATTATTGTTTTGTCCGTGTATTGTTTAATATTTTGTAATATAATTGTGATCTTTGATAATGGTTTATGTCAGCCGAAAGCTTAGATAGCTTTACAAAATATGTATCAATATGGTGATTTTCTTTCGTCTTTTAATGATAATGTTATTAAGCTTATCAAACGATATGTAAAGAATTTACATAAAATAGACACAATTTGTCTATATTATTTAATGAAACATGCATCAATATATATATATATATATATATATATATAAATATATATATATATATATATATATATATATATATATTCGCCCAGGACATTCTTGTTCAAAACAGCAGCCTTATTATAAATTTAGGATATTGCATTCCACCCACCTAACGTAGACGGTGAGCCTTGTAAACAAATGTTTTTTTTTTTATGTTTCTTATTCTTACGAATATATTTAAATGAAATTAATTCAGTTCTAAATAGACCTGTCAGGGATTTTTTAATTTTTTATATACGTAATTTCCCATGTATAATACGCTTCCATCCATAATACGCACTCCGAAAATTGTGCTGACAGTGTGGGAAAATGCTTCTACTCACGCATAATATGCACCCTTTGTTTGGTAATCAAACCCTATAAATTGTACATCTTCCCATTTCATCACGGACAGCGTTTCATACTTTTATGCAAGCTGTAATTGAAGATATTTATCAAAATTTCCGATCATAACGATTCTAAAAGAAAACGGAAATACCTATATTGTGCCTACTGCGCAGACTCATTAACGTTTTTTTTTTTATCGATAAAATGTACAATCAACCGGATATGTAGGTATTTTTTCAAAAGAAAAAAAAATGGTTTTAAACATAGAATAATATTATTCTAATTTAGTTTTATGATAATTCTTCTTATATTTCGCATTTGTAAATATTGTTAGGTATATATGATTGTATTTGACATCCATATGGCGTCGCAATCGTCGAATGTTAGTGACAAATTGTTGTATATTTGGGGTGTGTAGTTATTTCGCAACTAAAATCGAACATTGTAAGAAAAAAGCGTTTCATTAGAGAAAATGATGAAATTATTTTTTTTTTAAATTCGGCTATATTTTTTAATTCAGCCACTTCATCTATTTGATATTTAAAAAAAAAAACAAACCAAAAAACAGATTGACAGCAATGGAGATGATAAATTTATGAAGCAGTGTCTTTCCTAGAATTACGATTTAAATCGTTTACTTGCCGCATCGCTGAGATACGCTTAGTAAATATTCATCCATGGTTTCTACTGGATAATTTTGGTGAGGGAATAGATATAGTCAATCTTGGTTGTTTAAAATATGAGTTTCAGGAGGACGCAATCCTAACGTAAGTCATGCCGATGACACCGTGATATTGAAAGAAAGTTGCAGTGATGAAAAGCTGGGAAGAAAGAAAACAGAATATATATGCTTTAACAAAACGACCATCTTAGAGATGAGAGCTACGATCTAGAAACATCATTGTCAATATACAATAATTAAACTATCTGGGAAGTATTCTAAAAAAACTGCAGAAAATTTGAAACTGAAATCCGAAGGCACATTTGAATAAGGAAAGATGCAAACTATTTACATTATTGTCCTCATCTTTGTCGTTATATTTAGTACAACGTTACCTCAAGGACACATGGCACAGTGGATAAAGGCGTTGGTTTGATCCAGTGAGAGGACCCAAAAAATGTGAGTTCAATACCCGGTTAAGGCAGCGGAGAACATTGCAGAGGGGAATTAACAGGAGATAACTGATAACTGTCATCCGTTAAAACATGGCACTTCGAACTAGAACAGTCTACGCCAGTGAGCGAAATAAATGGTTCAGTTCGACATTCCCACCAACTGAAGAAGGCCGGATCGTACAACAGCCGAAACGTTGTAAGACATATGGCGACAAAGATGAGGACAATAGTCCGAATAATGTAAATAGTGTACATAGTTCCTCATCTCAGAATTATAAACAGATACTGAAGGAAAGATGGCTTCAAAAAGGTAATCAATGTTTAGAAAAAAGAAAATCGGTTTAAATTGCTATGTAATATAAATCTTCCAATATGGCAGCCAACGTCACAGAGATTTAAGATATAGTTCTATAGAAGGATGATGAGAATACCAAAGACGGGGTATGTGAGTAAAGAGAAACTTTCAAAGAAAATGAGAATAAAAAGGGACACTTATACTTAAAACTAGATGGAGACAGTTGAAGCTTCTATGTAGAATATCGAGGAAAGTGGGTTGCAGTACATGACACCCACAGGACATATTAAATTCAAAAACGACAGAGGGAAACAGCGAGCTGGGAATCGCATTTTAATAGATCAGGATAAATGGTTCCTGTATGTCATCATAAAACAAAAATAAAACAGTGGTTATGAAAAAAATGAGATTCCTGTCACAACTACAAAACAAGTAATCCATTCATAAGCTCTTGTTTTTGGTTGATGGAGTGTGAAGGGTATCGTCCATTACGAGCTAGTAGAATATGGAAGACCTATCATGGCTGACGGTTATTGGAAGAAACTAAATATTTTGTGTAAATAGATGGGAAAGTTAGGAAGCGGTGTTATAATGAAACTACACAGATCACTTAGAGCTACAAATGATAGGAAGTTGCGGAGAGCCACGATAACGTACTTACGGAAGTAAATCTGAACATGAAGAGAAAGATCTGAGGTCGTTCAAATTTGTGATACAAATTGTTGCATTCCAAATTCAGAAGGAGATCAGGTTATAAACGTATAGTGAATGTGAAAACAGGAGATGTAAAAGTTATGAGTCACTAGAGGAAAAGTTGCATTAAACTTATTTATATATTTACGAACATTAATAGAATTTCTACTTAGTATGAATCCCATTGGCTCAAACTGCAACCGCAACTCGACGTGCGATGGAGACCAGGGATTTGGACACTACAATCTCATAACGCAGCAACGTCTTCAAGAATAAGACACTTGCTTGTGATGTGCGGCAAGGTTAGCTGTCATGGTGAAATCATTCACTTTCTTTGAAAGTTCGAGGTTTGGACAGTAACAATATAATTTATTCTTCGCTATTATTTCATCGATTAATATCAATTTTATTTCACTATTTCGTTTGGTGTAGTATAAAACAATTAAAATCCAAACTCCAATTTCATAAGTTACTTTTATATTTTGATTTTTTAATAATTAGGCTTAATAAAACAACGATTATTTTTTTTATTATGAATTTAAATAGATTCACCATAATCTATCTAAAACATTTATACGTCAAGCATTCATCCATGCATTTAATATTGCTGTAATATCTGTTCTAGTATTTCAGCAATGTATTTAGAATATCAATTATCTGAAATGTTATTAAACCGGATCTGGCATCTCAGATTTAGTTTTTTGCTTACAGTCGTAGCTTTCCTGTTTCTTTTCTATAAATACCATCATGGTACTTTTTATCACCAGTTTTTTTCCAGGGACATATCTAGGTCAGAGTTCTTAAAAATGCCACTGCTTGTGGGTTCTTCTTTTTAATCATTTCAATCCAACCAAAGCGATAATGCCGTTAAGAAGCAATGGGTTACTGGGAGTGAAAGAGAACGACTAGACTTTAGAAGGAACCGCACACCTAATCCTAAACAGGAGACAAGTGATAAACATCTAATTAGGTTAAGCTGCGGTGAGTACTTAACTGAAATGGCCCTAGGTGGAAAAATCAACAGCTACCAATAAGTTAACGGTTTTTAGTTTGTTGTTTTTTTTTATGTTACTAACATTCATCTGATACAATGCTCAAGATTCACTTAATGTGCAAAGTCACTGAATAAGTCCTGGGATGTAAGAGAAGATGCGATGAATGAATGATTACTGGGTCAAGTAGGATATATAACAAGAGAACCATGACCTGAAGAGATTAAGGGTGTAGTGATAAAGGAAGCATGATCACAGAATCCTTCAATGTAGCCGTTCTTGAGGGGGGACTTTCTCAACGTGAACACAGAAGAAATGTGGATAATTCAACACCCTAGCTGTAGAATGGCGTACCCTAATTGTACATTACAACAGTTATTTCCTAAGTTGTTTTTAGTTACAGTCTTACATAACTTTTTTTATTGTGACATCATATTCTGATAATGTTTAATATTAAAGACTTTGAAAATCGTTCTTTTTGCATTGATTTCATTCGACCTGCCTGATGACCAGTACAACGTAAAATCACGCCATTAATACTTTTGCCAAAAGAAAAAGCATAATGCTCTTTTCTCCATGAGATTTTTCTCAAGATGTGAGATATTGGATTTGGTTTGAAAATTTATAATAATAATAATAATAATAATAATAATAATAAGGACCTTGAAAAAGAAATCTCAAAAATATGGCACATGGGATCATCAACAATGCCTGTTGTAGTTGGAGACTTAGGATTAGTTGGAAAAGATTCCAGTAGACTAATTGAAGGGATTCCTGGAAGTCCATGCCTCAAAGAGATACAAAAAATTGTTCTCACAACTACAGCCCACACTTTGTGAAGAGCTTTATCTATGTAATTTTTTTTTTAATATTTTCTGCAGTGGAAAGTGTCATTCTACCATTTTTAACCTTAGGTCCCTATGTGTAAACGCCAGATATATAAAGGAAATAATATTAATAATAATAATAATAATAATAATAATAATAATAATAATAATAATAATAATAATAAAAAGAAGAAGAAGAAAGAAAGAAAGAAAATAATATATCTAAAGAGTTTCATAAATAGCTTCATCAAAATCAGCTCAAACCGTTACTTCAGAATTGTACAAAAAGCCTCTCTTCAAGGAGCAGCGACGACCCTGAGATATGCGTTGAACATCTAAAGTTGCGAGTAGCAACCTCATGATCAACTGAACAGAATCGTCGATTTTACATCTTTGAAATTGACATGAATAATAATAACAATAACAATAATAATAATAATAATAATAAATAATACGAAAATACGAAATAATCTCCCAGGAAATGAAACCCAAGACTCTACCTTAGACACAACCTGCAGTTCTCCAGAAATTGTCACTGAAGATGACTCCAGGTACATTAAGTTAGAATTCCTTGAAAACCACGAAGCTGAAATCACCGAAGCGAAAAATGACGTCAATCCAAGTACTCAGCAGAGTAACTTTCATACAATTGTCAGACAGAGACCAGATCCCGAAAATCCATATGACGAATTCCAACAAGCACATGGTGAAAATATACAATGCTTCCCTGGAAACACTGTTAACAGATAAACCACTGGGAAACATAACAGAAGTTAACAACGTCATATACGCAACAGCTCTAGCAGCAACTCGGAAGCTTGGGGTCAAGACAATAAATAAAATTAACAGATACAGAGAACCAGCTTGGAAAACTAAACTGATACGAGAAATAAAACAAATCAGATGTGAGCTTTCTATATTAGATGAGCTCACCAGAAACCCTCTTATTTCCACACGTAAATCCTAAAAGATTAAGCGGAAATATAGCATTAAATCCCTAATTGATATTCCATTAATCAAGGAAATGCTGAAACAGAAACTTCAGCTAAAGGCACAGAGAACAAGACGATACGAAAACGTTGTATGTTCTATAGCCAAAATAAAATATTCCGAGCAGATCTTAAGAAATTTACAGGGAAATTGGAAAAACACCTATACATGCCGAAACGCCACCATCGATTGATAATGTACAGACATTTTGGGGAAAAATTTGGAGCAGCCCAAAGGAATATACCCCAAATGCAGAATGGATACGGCGTGAAGAAGAACGACTGCTGGATACACCTCTGCAAGAATGGGAAAATATATCCACAGATGATGTTAGGCAAGCTTTAACAAAATCCCCAAAATGGAAATCCCCAGGAAATGACACGTTGCCCAATTTCTGGCTGTATCATCTCTCATCTACCTATGGAATTCTTGCAAAAACATTATCAACGCTTGTAAATAATCCCAATAAAATCCCGGAATGGGTTACTGAAGGTATTACATACCTCATACCAAAAACAACTGAAACAGACGACCCGAAAAATTATAGGCCGATAACATGTCTTTCCACAACGTATAAGTTGATCACGTCTGTACTGACGAACCGTACTTACTCCTTCTTCGAAACAAACAACATTCTCCCGCTGGAACAGAAGGGATGCAGTAGAGGTTCATATGGCTGCAAAGATCAACTTCTGATAAATAAAATGATCCTGGAAAATTGCAGGAGACGACGCAGAAATCTCAGTGCAGCGTGGATTGATTATCGTAAAGCCTTTGATAGTGTTCCATATTCTTGGATCCTTAAGACTTTGTAAATGTACAAAGTCTCCCCTGTGGCATTAAATTTCCTTAAGCACAGCATGGGAATGTGGAACACCAAACTATACCTTAGTCACATCGGGGGCACTGCCATATCCAACCGTCTGAATATCCGACGTGGAATCTTTCAAGGAGACTCTCTGTCACCACTTCTGTTTTGTTTATCCTTAATCCCTCTTACACATGAACTGAACAACAGTAGCTATGGTTACAAAATAAATAAGAAAATATTCAATCACCTACTCTACATGGATGATCTCAAACTCTTTTCCAAAGACGACAATGACTTGAAAGGCCTCCTCAATTTTGTAAAATACTTCAGTGACGACATAGGTATGGACTTCGGATTAGATAAATATTCAAAAGTAACATTCAAGAAAGGTAGAATTACAGAAACACCCTTATTAGATTTAGATTTTGTCACAAAGATTAGGGAATTGGAGCATAATGAAGCTTATAATTACCTAGGAATTAGCGGAGATGACATACAACACCCCCAAATGAAGGAAAAAATAAGAAAAGAAAAAGGAAAGAGTACTACAGGCGTGTACGTCTGATACTAAATACTGAACTAAACTCAAAAAATAGAATATCAGCTATAAACACATTGGCTGTCCCAGTGGTGCAATACAGCTTTAATGTCCTTAACTGGACCATAGCTGAAATTAAGTGAATGGACGCCAAAACGAGAAAGCTTCTCACTTGCTATCGCATGCATCATCCCAAAGCTGATGTTGATCGTCTGTATGTGCCCAGATCCGAAGGAGGCAGAGGATTAGTTCAACTAGAACTGTCCTACAAAACTACAACAATTGGCCTCCAAAGATACTTGGAAACTACAAAAGACTGGATGATGATATGCGTCAAGAAACATGAAAGTAGTAAGCGTATTTACTCCGTAATGTAAGAAGCCAACAAATTCAAAATGGAGTTTCAAAAGGGCGTAGAGATGCAACTACAGCACAATACACCGGCTGAAACTGCAAAATACTTAAAAAAGACAGCAAAGACGAATGCAACCGACCAGATACAGAAGCGATGGCATGATAAACAACTTCATGACCAATACTCTGCCCGTACCAAACAAGCTGATGTAGACAAAACCCGTACCCATCAGTGGCTATGCAGTGCAGGGTTGAAAGCGGAAACTGAAGGTTTTATCCTTGCTGCGCAGGACCAATGCTTGCTAACTAGGAATTATCAAGCACATATACTAAAATATTGTGTCAGCCCAAAATGCAGATTCTGTGATAAATATCCAGAAACGATTGATCATCTTTTATCAGGTTGCGCGATGTTGGCACCCACTGAATATAAAACCCGACATGACAGAGTGGGCCAATATCTGCACTGGAAAATCTGCAACTTCTACGGGAAGGAAACTGAAAGAATCTGGTATGAACACCACCCAGACCCGGTTACGGAGATAGGACCTGTTACAATTCTATGGGACTACACAATACACACTGACAGAACAATCAATGCCAACCGCCCAGATATTGTTATTAAATACCACAAACAAAAAACGGTGCCTCCTTATTGATATGGCAGTCCCTGCTGACTGCAATGTATCTTTGAAGATATTCAAAGAAGCTGTCAAAATACAAGGACCTTGAAATAGTAATCTCGAAAATGTGGCATATGGGAACATCAACAATTCCTGTTGTAGTTGGAGCCCTAGGACTGGTTGGAAAATATTGCAGTAGACTAATTGAAGGGATTCCTGGAAGTCCATGCCTCAAGGAGATACAAAAAATTGTTCTGACAAGTACAGCCCACACTTTACGAAGGGCTTTATCTATGTACTTTTTTTTTGTCAGTGGAAAGTGTCATGATGCCATTTCTAACCTTAGGTCCCTGGGCGGGACCCGGAAAGAAATGTGTAAACCCCAGAAATCAAAGAAAATTAAAGATAATAATAATAATAATAATAATAATAATAATAATAATGTAACTCGGTACAAAGTAGGAGTAGCCACTGACAAGATCAGGACCCGTGTCATATTTATACAAGGGGTTCCCATCTAATACTGTCCACCATGATATATATCACTATTTTAATTATCTATATTTTCTGCCATTGTTTTTTTTTTTCTTTAATCAGTGCCAATTTCTTGTTTACTGCTACTCTTGATAATGCGTCTATAATTGATGTGACATTTCAAATCGAACTCTTCCAATATACGTGACGTTATGTAACAACAAATTTAACGACATACGGGTTGAGTTTTTTTCTACTTATAATTAATACAAGTTTTTTTTTTTTTTTCTTTTTACGGTGGACATTAACGGGCTAATGAAGGCGATGTCAGAAATGCATAAAAACATAGTACATCGAATTTAATAGGCTGCGTGTTTGTGCGTATTTTAGGAGTGTGCATGTGAACATATAATAAAGAAGAAACATGTAAAAACGTGAGTTTCTACTATGGAACATTTATTCTTTTAATGGCGACTACAGTGAAACAAAAGTTTTCCGTATCACTTGGGTATTTCCAATTTCATTTTTTTGGTTCTGTTTTTTTCTGCAAATATTTACATGCCAATGTTCTGACGAGCCTTTTCGAAAATTTCCACGACTACATGAATATCTTGTTGTTTACAAAGAATTTTATTCAAAATTGAAGAAAAAACGTTTAATACTTATCGGAGTTTCATTTTTTTTTTAGATTAATGTTAGTTTAGCGTATAATTGTTCTTTTATAAAATACTTTTTCTGTCATCAATGCAGTCTAGTTTGTTGAGAATCCAGATGGTTGATTAAAAAATTACAAAACTCTAGTTGACATTCAATATGTAGAGAATATAATATAATAATTATCGGTTAAGTCTTTATAAGGAATACTTCATTAGTAGAACTCACTGTCACATTTTTGATGTGCGCATGATACTAATAACAACTACCATATACATACATACACACACATATATATATATATATATATATATATATATATATATATATATATATATATATATATATATATATATATATATATATATATATAGAGAGAGAGAGAGAGAGAGAGAGAGAGAGAGAGAGAGAGAGATAGCGAGACTCTTCGCATGTCGAATTGAGTCACTGTCGGTCACTGGGCGTGTTTCCTAAAATAAATACGCCTTAAATCCACCTTCGTCCCAACCTTGCGCCGACGGCTTAGTGGTAGAATATCCACCTGATACCAATTCAGTCGGGTTTCGATCCTAGCTAGAGGCAACCGGATGTCTAGCCGCACTGATGAGCTGTGATACAGCGAAACAGTCTGTCTGTAGATGACACTATATATATATATATATATATATATATATATATATAATAATGCAAACATACGCATAGAGGCAAGTCGATAAGTCTGTCTGTGTATTTATCTAACTTATCCAACACCGACAGCCTTGACTGTAACTGACATCCCTATTTAATATCTGGCTTTCCTCTGAAAATACCCGCAGCAAAATAAAAAAAAATAATGCAGACATGTTTTGCTAGACAATACTACGCACAAAATTGTTCCCCTTGGTTAGAGAATAAAGTCCATCTTTATTCTAAAATATTCTAGTTTTGAAAAAAGAACGCATTGGTTATCGATTAAGGGAGGTAATAACCATGGACAAGATTTGAAATTTCTGGTCTTTTCAAGTCGAATCTGAGGTAAACCACTGACGAATGTTGTACACATCATTGGATCGACTAAGAGGATGAGCGGATTATATCAACAACCAAATCTAATGTTTATTTTGTCGCAGACTGCTCCGTATTAAAAACGAATGTCCAGGATTTGTCTTTCTAAGAAAAAACAAACAAACATAACGCCGAAGCTAATGATAACATTCACGTTTTGTTTTAGGATAGTTCAATGTAGAAGTCTTCAAAAAATATGCGTGTTTATACAGGGTGTCCTCCTAAAATTGACACCACTTTAAAATTTGAAAATCTGAGTAGCTTCGTGGTCCAGGCAAATGGAATTAAGTAGGCTTCATGTTCAGCTAGAAAAGATTTATATATCAAAATTCAAACAAGATATTGAAAGAGACGTAGATTTTATAAACGATTTCACAAAGCTTTATAAATGTTTAATAAGACCACCACCTTTGACACAAGACAGGTCAAGCGAAAAACGGTGCAGCAAGTCTTGCGTAACAGTCTTCAGCGTCTCAGTGATTCACTACTTAAGTTCCCCTAGGCTTGTATGAAGATGAGGGATATAGACCTCTCCTTTTACGTTGTTGGCATTTCAACAGCACATTATCATCATCATTCTTATGTCCGATACATCTTTCTAGTGGATTCTCATTGAGAGAAGTCCGCACAGTCAGCTTAAATAGTTTTTACATATTTTGTTAAAATTTGAGATCATTTAAGCGAGAATTAGCTATATTATTTGACTACAAAATGATGTCGGGTTAAAGACTGTATAATCCGTTTGAAATATCTCTTTCATTAGCACGCTTAGTGTAGTGTAAGACAAGGCCTTGGGGGATTTCTGTGGGGATTGATCTCAGTAGAAAAGGTCAATTAAACTTGTTCGGTATATTTTAGATTACGTTTTATAATTCATAAACGTAGCTTTCTTTTAGGCCAGTGAATATCCATTATCGTTCGAACTCAGCATTTATTTGTATTCACATCTAGGCACCCTTTGTATGAAATAAATTGCCATTTCTTAAGTTTAAGAAACTTTTATTCAGTGAATTGTAAAATATTGAAGAATGTTTTAATTCTTACGCAGGGAAATAATTGGAAAGCACTCAAAAAAGATTATTACTTAATTGTGTGTCTGGGCAATTTTGGAAGACGCTGTATACAGTATAAGGACAATACATATATTTGAGAAAATGATTTTATGTAGGATTATAACTTTACGCACGGCTTAATTTCATACGTCTAGAAAACGACTAGTAATCATTTTGTTCACTTCATATGATTGATGGCAATGGTTTAATATTGGAATGGTTCAAATAAGTTGCATTTTAATTGGTGATAAATATTAATGATTTATTTTTAGATATTTTTAATTTTAAAGATGTTTTAGAATATTGTCCTGTCAGACAAATTCGTACGTTTTTTTTGTTTTTTTTTTTCATTTATTTAAACCTATCATTACACAAACCTGGTCACTTCGACGTGGTGTAATTGGTATGAAGATTGTCTCGGTAGTTCTATTACGACTGAATAGTGAGGTCAATAATTAATGGGTGCTCCATAATTTCGGCCTTGTGCCACATGTAAGCTATACTTAGCCAGATCTATTGGACTCCAAAAAAGTGTCATGTTTAACAAGCTGGTCTCGACAGGTGTTGAGTTGTGAGCACGGCTCTCACTGGGAGCTTAATACATTCGGTCTTGTGGCACATATGGACTACCATTAGTCAATCGCTATTATTAACCAACAATTTTAACTAACCAGTCAATTATATTAAACTATAAAGAAAAAAAAAACTTCTAGAAGAAAAATAAGGCAACAAGAAAGGCAAAAAACAATAAGGACAAACTATTTCTGTGCCTTAATCCAAATTACATTGGAAAAAACGAACGAATTTATCTGACAAACCAATACGTAGCGGGTTTCAATGTTTTATTTGAATAAATTATTACATTTATTGATTTTTTTTAAATTTAAATAATTTTAATGATTAATTTTATGAGATATACTTAATGATTTAATTTGATAAGGAACAGATCTTAATTTACTTAATATATGACTATATTTAAAGATTTATTTCCATATAAGATTAAATTGAGATAAGTATGGAAGTAGATACATACAGAAATATTGACAGCTAAAACAAAAATGAATGTATCTCATTGAAATAAGTTAAATATATTTAAACATATCGATTATCTATAGAGTATGTAAATAGCAATATTTCGATTAAAAATATTCTTTATTCAATAGAATGAACCAAGGATCTGTTAAACGCATGGTCGATATTCTCCTCGTGTCGAACTAGTGCACAATATTAATTATGATTATAATTCTCTTTCTCGCACTTACATGCGTACACGATCAAATCTGATTAGCTTCATGGCTAGAATGAGAGCATGTTTACTCATAATAAACGTCAGACGATTCTTCTTAATTTCCTAATAAGAACCGTAGATTGTAAAATGCCTCTTCATAAATTTCAGCTATCATTTCTACGGAATTCTAATTACAACCTAAATAAGAAAAATATACTGAAATATTTTTAGAACTCTTCTCTCGTGTGGTACGTAGACTCCATATATATATATATATATATATATATATATATATATATATATATATATATATATATATATATATATATATATATATATATATATATATATATATATATGGGCGCGTGGCAGAGTGGTTAGAACGTTCCCTTTCTGACCATGAGACCCGGGTCAATTTGCCATGAAGGCAATTTTATCGATCTGAGTGGGGATGATACCACAGGTTGACCCAAACCTTGTGAGTGAAATTGGGTAGACAGAACACTTGGCGTCGTCGATACCTGTGCTAGCACGAAGTCACATGTTATCGTGACCGGGGGTTCGAGTGTGCTTGCATTGTTCAGATTGTTGATCATTCTAGATAAAACGCTCTTTCCCAGAAATTGTAACTGGTTTATACTGCATAGTTGCAGCATAAATCGGAGGTTGGCTCTGAGCCAGAATCTGGTAAGCCACCGTAGTAGAAGGGTATCCTCGAAGACGAGTGGTCAGCTATCATATATATATATATACGCCTGTTAATAACGCACGCACGCACACATGTATATACAAATATGTTTTTTCTTGAAGAAGATATTACATGCAAGTCACTGTCTTAAGATTTACACTCACGCGACAAGAGAACATGAGACAAGCATCATCTAACACTTCGCAGTACACCCTGATTTCTACCGTTATTATCACAGTCCTGCTACCTTAATCAGGTGTCAGTCAGTCCGGTTAATCTTCAGGGAATTTCGTAGTGAAAACTTTTGCATTTTTACTGACTGCATGGCAAACAAGATGATAAATAAAAAGCTACAGAGATGCAAGGAATTACTCAACGTGAAAGAAACTCAAATTTGAAAATAAATGTCTATAAGAGAACAGGATTGAAGGAGACAGAAGATAACGATTGACATTGCATTTATATTTTTGAAGATCGTTGGTAATAAGAAACCAGGAAGACAAAAGAGAGTAAGAATTAAGAAGGAAGAAACTATTAACATAGAACTTACATGGAGCATTTTCAGCTTACAGATCAAAAGGACCGAATTGAAAATCCTACTGCTCTTAAAGAGGAATTCTCATTGTTTCAAACTGCAATAGAAATATTTTTTAAGAGGTAAAGGAAAGCTACGTTACATTGATGGGAAAGTGAGTGAAGCTGAGATGCCAGGTCAGGACCGAAAAAAATTGCACATTCTTTAGATTTTGTTACGAATCTCTAAATATATGGCAGAAATAGCAGAGTGCGTATAGCAGTAATATTCGCTGCAGGGATAAATGTTCGACTCATGAATCTGGAATACGCATTTCAGCGAGAAACATTGTATAGCAAGACAAGAGATATTAAAATGGGCTCAAGTGAATAGTCTTCTTAAAAGAAGTAAAGCCATCAGGTCGTCGCTAACCATCCTAAAGAAAGAAATTTCCCAAACAGCAAAAAAATCATCACTCAATGACTTCCAACAGCAGCAACAACTAATATGAGCAGCGTATGTTAATACAGTGTAACCCGGATATAAGAGACACGGATATAAGAGAAACCCGGATATAAGATATATTTTTATCTGGTCTTAAATTAGAGCTATACTTACCTAAACAAAATAGACCAAACCAGGATATAAGAGAAATCCGGATATAAGATACTTCTTTTCCGGTCCCGACAACTTTCTTATATCCGGGTTACACTGTATAAAAGAAAATAATGATATGAAACAATAGGTTTGAACGAACATTGGCATCAACCAAACTTGGTCGCTGACTATTATCCAAAGATGGATTGTTCTTAAATTTTTAATGAGATTTTTTTTTTATTTTAGGCTACAGAGAATGGTGGAAGAACAATTAGTCTGATTTCCCGATCTGATTTCTTAGAAGACAAAAACAGTTTTTAGAAAAACGGTTTTATGAATTTCAACTGTGATTAACGTAACTTTTTCCGTTAATGAATATATCTCCTGTATGTAGGCGATTCGTTTCAACATTAATATGTCTAGGGATATTTCGTTCTGTATTTATTTTATTTTATTTTTTATTTAGCCTTTGCTACTGTTCAGTTGTCGCTAGTTCTGTTTGTACCCCAAAGTTTATGGATTTAACGCACAATTGCTCTAGTACAAAATTCACAAATTAATCCTCTAGGCTAATGTTCCTTATAAACTCTTTCCCTAACGTGATTAAGTGACGTTCATTTTCGTAAATATTCAACTATTTTCGACTCAGTCCTTTTGCTCTGGTGACGTATTTATTTCGACTTATTCTCGATCCTGTTATTTATTAAAATAAAAATAAAAAAATAAAAAAAACTTTCACTTATCTGCCCACAAAATCGAATCTTCCTTGTATTAGCAGGTAATCTCGTAGTTTTAACCCGATTTTCTGTCTCTCCATATATAATCATTAAGTAAATATCCTACTTGCTGGCGTTGAAGTTGATTTTTGTCTTGAATAGCATTTCACTAAGTTGGAAGGTTTAATGACACATATGAAAAAATAACGAGTTAGGCATTCAGAAAGCAAACGAAAACAGAAATGAATTTACAATAAAAAAAAAAAAAAAATTAAACAAAAAGAGAGTTTGGGGAATTTTAGTGAAACAAAACAATGAGAATTTAAATGTAGGAACAGTTTCATAATGATATACCTCTGCTAAAATGTACAAGATCAACTTCCTTTAACAATCATTTTTCTCCTATTTTAAAAATAAATGCATCTACTCTGTTCGCTTTTGGGAAAATAGTTTGTGTCCCTTTCCAAGAATAAACACACACGTTACGCCTCAACTACACTTCTTATAAATACGTATAGATGAGGACGCTTGGTCTAGAGTAACTGTTAGGAATCTACTCTTGTGCATCAAATATAAATGCCAGCACAGTTTAATTATTAGAATGTTTGGACAGTAATAACACTTTATCAAAAGGATTTTACAAAAAAAAAAAAAAAAAAAAATAGTTGTTAAATATATTTAAGTATCAGGGTTTTCAGAACGTAATAACGGATATAGAAATAATTGTAAACTAATTTTATTCAAATATACGAAAATCCTGAAAAATCCCCAAGTTTTTCCGGTGCTGACATGACTTGCCCCAAATGGAATATTTCCCATGCACTGGGAAGGTGCCTAGATGATGTGCAGCTGTTGTAAGTGACCCTCATCTGTATTGGGTGGGTGTGGGTTTCCAAGCCCAGCTACGTAGCCTACATTGGCCTCTGTTTTTTGTTAAGCGATCTAAACAGCAACTCCTTCGGTTTTCTATTACTTAGCAGCCGTTTCCTGTTCAGTAAAGTTATTATTCAAAACGTTAAAAAATCCTGAATTGATAGATTTTTTGTAAGTAGTGATCATGCTGCTTTGTACACGTACAGAAAGTACAAATCATTATTTTTACGTGAAATCTTTCCATATTTAAAAATTGGTGTTAACATTACCTGCGTCGGCATGTACACAAAATTTATTAAAATGTATATAAAATTCCTTTCAGGGTGTATTTTAGTTATATAAAACTACCTTCACGGTATATATATATATATATATATATATATATATATATATATATATATATATATATATATATATATATACGCTGTGTTATTAAATGTAAAGGGTTATCTTGTTTATGCTTGCGTTCTGTTCCCAAGCAGACCAATTTTATAGACGCTATGTACAAAATATATTATTCTGTATTCTGTATTCTAAAATCCGAAACAATAATTTCGGATAAAGGATACTGAAGCTTTGTTTATCAAAACTGTAATCACCTTCATTTTTAATGACTGCAGCCCAATAGGAAAGGTAACTTTCGATTCCGCCAATATCGAAATCTAGGTTATCATTTTGCCCGTAAAAAGTGCGCAAAAATGTGTTTTGAATTTTCTGCTTTGTTTCTGAATGTTCCGCGGCTAATGAAATCTTCTAGCGATCAAAATAAATAAAAATCAGTTGGTATTCCATCGTGTGCGAAGTAGGGAAAACAGCGCCAGTCTTAAGGTTAATTTTACAGAATTATACTCATGCTGACACTTTCGATCAGATACTTCGATTATCCCCTATTTAATATCTTCAGTGCTGGACATGGCTATAAGATGAACAATCTATAGTTTAGAATAACACACTCTCTGGTATCATTACTATAAATATATTTTTATTTCATCATTATTTTATTTTTTATTCTTTAACTCTAAATTATCAAAATTAGGTGTGGTATTTGTTGGTTAATGTAACTACGAAATAGCATACGCCTAGGTATAGATATCATATATAGACTTGCTATGTATGGTTGGGCCAGATCCTGGCCTGTTGTCAGTAGTATGAGCATCACTTGCAGACAGAGGGTTTCGGTCCTCTATTGAGAATATTTATGAAGCCTGAGAGGACCATCTCACAGGCAGTACCTCTACTTCAGTACAAGGTTGGTTTTATTATTCCGAGTCTGAGACGTACTAGAAATGGAGAAGTGCCGACGGGGCTTGAGAGTGTTTCTGGTTATTGCCGAACAGCCCACTTTAAAATAGACCTTGTGTAAGCTAAATATCTGGTAATGCTTTTTGTACTGTTGCCAGCGGTACGAGCAAGATCTCGTATGACTTATCGATAGAGGAGTTTCCTCCTCTGTCAGTACAATTTGCTTACACCCCACCCAGACAGTTCCTCTTATTCAGGAGGGGATGCGTTTATTTTCCTGGTGCCTGAGGCGCTACTAAAATTGGAAAGTGTTGATGAGGGTGCAGAGAAATTTTCCACGGTCTGCCGATAAACCCACATTAAACTCGAACTTGTTTCACATTTCATTCGTGGGTGCTCGTATAAACACTACAGTCTTGGTCTGTAGAAATAATACAGACTGCACACAAATGCAACCCTTACTAGGAATATCATAACAATATGGCGTCGCGGATAGGATCTTTGTTGTATATAGATGAACCAGGCATTGAAACTTGGGTAAGGTGATCCACAGGTCTTACTAGAACAAAGAAATTACGAGACAATAAAACAAATGGAGACGAAAACGAAATCTCATATGTATTTCGGGTAACAACCAATTGTGAAGTCATTGAGAAGATTTCTTGTGAAAACTTTTCTGACATGGTGGAAGAATTGAAAATTAACCGAAATCAAAGATTATTCTAAGGATTACTTGAAAAATGGAATGGTTAGTCATTGCCCACTGAACCAGGTCATTTTCATTAAAACAAGAATAAGATGAACCCATTATAACATTTCTGCAGTGGCATCTAGTCAACCGCAGATCTTGAATATTTCAATGTTTAGGATAAGAAGAAATGTCTACCGAAGTGGAAATGATTCAACTAAGACGGATTGAAGCTATCTGCAAGTCTTTGCATAGATTGCAAATGTTAGAACGGTTAAATATAAAGAAAATGTCATTAGAGACATGTATCGAATTTATACAACAGGGAAAGTCTATAAATTCTTTCAATAAAGAAAGAAAATCAACCAGAAATAATGGATACATGAGTAATAAAGAAATCAACATTAACATAAAATATTGTAACTATGAATTTATGAGTAAAAATTCTGTCATGGGGTCAGATATGTACAAATGTTAAAAAGAAAAATCATTTTCAACCGTTATGCAAATGAAAAAAGAAAAACATATAAAGAATGGTGAAAACAAAGACATTTTAAAAAGTGAAACGGATGTTTTCTTCATACAGAAGAATTAGAAAGACAATATGTTCATGGAAATTAAATTGAAAGATGCAAATTTAACAATGCAAATTGATATCGGGAGCGATGCAACGGTAATTCTTAATAAGCTTTGGAAACAAATGTTTAACAGAAATTAAATAAGTAATTTAAAAATAAAACAGTTCGATTGATCATACATACAGACATCCGGATATTTGAAAGAACATTTTCAACAGGATCCAAATTCTTACTATTGTTTTAGTGAATTGAATTAAAAGCCATGGGTTAATAGGAAGACATGTGACTTAGGTTAATAACGTGTCTAATTCATTCTAAAGAATTCAGAATGTCTCTAAAATGGAATGTTAAAATATTATGAAGCAAATATTAAAGTGAAAGAAATCTGTAACCCCTCATTTTAAATATCACAGAGTTCCAGTACACTTATTATCCCTGCTGGTTGAGAAACTGTAAAATAGTTGAATATTTTGGAACATGTTCCCTCGGGTGGAAGCAAATGCGCATCACCTGTAGTATTTCTGAGAATGCCATATTAGAATTTGTGGTGCCTATGGAATAGATGTAGATCATAAGATTTATTCGTATTCTTATCCTATCCCAGACATTGAAAATATATTACTTTCGTTAGAAGGAATTAATTGTTTTTATGAAAATTTATCCTCATTAATAATTATTCTAGTTATCCTATGTATATTTAATACATGATTATTTTTTTTTGTTTCAACTCATCCTTGTTGACGGTCCCAAACATGAATAATAATGAAATATTATCATATTTTCATGTTCCGTTTTAGAAAGTTTTCAATTGCTTTCTAAAAGATGGTAGGTATTGTTTTCACTCATTTTCCCTCGGGTTCATCTAAGCAGTCCATTTGGAAGATTAAGTGGTGGTTCCTGTACATTTATCATCAATTGGAATTTGATGGTATGCTTTGTTTAGATCATATTTTCGTAAAGCATGTCATTCCTGCCATTTTCAGAAAAGCACTTCCGTGAAAATAAGAGACCAGACTGCAATTTGAACACGATACGCCAATGCCCGCTATGATAACAATTAAGCTAATTGCAAGACTATAAAAATAAAGATATACACAATATAAACAAGAACAATACTGGTGCCAAATTTCATAAACGTATTCTGGTCAAGATTCATTTTAAAAAATGCTTTTTCGTCGAAGAGAGAATGTATCTTTAAACGAAAGAACTATAAATGTGATTTTTTTAAAGTAAGCATAACACACTATGAAAATCTGTTTTCATTAGGAAACTTGGAATAATAAGTGCATTTAATAATAGTAAAACAAGTTTGCTTCAATCAATATATACAACTAATTCTTAATAACAATGGGTAGAAATCAATATATAAAATATAATATAATATATGATTTAGCTAAACTTAATATATCTCTGACGTGGCTTTGCAAAAAATACATTTATATAAATAATTAATATTTTAATTATTATCTCTTCTCAGCACAGGATTTGCAGTTTTGGTTTAAATTTTCAAGAAGAAATAATATTGATTTCCCATGTGATTTCATATCAGAATCTGTTTTGTATTATTATTATTATTATTATTATTATTATTATTATTATTATTATTATTATTATTATTATTATTATTATTATTATTTATCTGAGATTGTAAATGTGAGAATACCGCTAGTTCAAGAGTGTGTTATTTAAGTGATAACCTCACTCAGCTCAAACGATAATGAAAGCGAAGTTAATATATGTTAAGTCAAAAACGTTCTGGGTATTGGGAGTACCTTTGGCAAAGAAAGTGTTTACACAAGCAAAACTCTAACCCGCCACCTGAATTGAAAAGTTTCATAGGCTTTATTAAACGAAATGGAAATCCATTCAAGGCAATGTATCATAGGATTTTCCTTTGAGATTTGCATCTTTGCCCCATTTCTTTCCTCATCACATTTGCAGCTCAAATCCCTCTAAAGAAGTTAATCCCCAAAGTCAATGTAATTGAAACAGTTTCGAAAAACAGGGCGAAATGTCAGGACATTTTTAAGCCATGAGAAAAGGATTTCTCTTTTTGGAAATTAAAGTGTCTGATTTAAAACACACACACACACACACACACACACACACACACACACATATATATATATATATATATATATATATATATATATATATATATATATATATATATATATATAAACCTTACTTTACATTAAAAGATTTATTCTTTGCGTTCGTCTTAAGGGCTACATTTTGAAATGGCAGCACCGAATGCAATGCCTTCGCCAATCCCCCTCTTCATTTATTGCTGTATAAAATGTACGCAATGTATATCATTTATTGTCAGTATTCTAACAGCATTTCTTCAACGTACGAGTTTATGGATGCTGATGATGATGAAATCCATAATAATACTTTATTATAATTATATTTATTAATAATTATCATCAGAAGAGGTATTAAACAAGAATACTCTTCGTTTGTTGCCATATAAAATGTACTATATATCATTTATTGTCAGTAACGTAACATACAAATACTCCAAGGTACGAAATTATTGATAACGATCCTTTTCTAACCTCAGGGACCCGGAAAGACATGTGTAAACGCCAGAAATCAAAGAAAATAATAATAATAATAATAATAATAATAATAATAATAATAATAATAACAATAATAATAATAATAATAATAATAATAATAATAATAATAATTAAATGCCTATTCTCTCTAACAGTACTTACAACGACACGTCAGGACTGCTCAGTACATTAGCTGTTCAATCTACCACGTATTCAAAATGTAGCCCTCAAAATACAGCTTTGAAATGTTTCTTGAAGCTAAGCAAATACAAGGTAATGTAGTTAGAAATCTGTATCTCAAGACAACATTAACTCTGGTTCTTGACCCATTTATAATGACATCGAATATGTGGATCGATAATGTGGATCAAATTAATGACACCTCTGAAATAAAGGTATTGCAAAGTCTTACTTAAGGGTAACTCTTACATATTTCTTAGATTTTCCTTGATGCAACGAACACAATAATACTTTCTTATTGCATGATATCTTATGTACTTACATCTTCTGATGAAAAAAAAAAATTGTTCTCTCTTGAATTCTCTGGCTGAGACATTGGGCAATTCCTACTACAGAAACCAACAAATTATCATTATTTCCTCTGATTTCTATTGTGGGTTAATTTCCTTCCTACGGTTAGAAATTGCTTCATGTCATTTTCCATTAATCATATTTGTAAAAAAAAAAAAATAAAATAAAATATTAAGATCACAGAAATTTTCCATAGATTAGGCTACTCATAGTTTTTGACGATCTTCAGAGATACACTGAAATCTGCAGGGACGGTCATGTCAATAAGAAAACACACTCTATTCTTGTGCTCTTTGATCACCATGTCTAGGCGACTACCTTTGATTGTTCTGTCTGTTAATAATAATAATAATAATAATAATAATAATAATAATAATAATAATAATAATAATAACGATGATCATGATTCTATATTTGAACTGGAAAGTCTACAACTTATACGGTAGGGAAACTGCAAGTAAGTTGTATGTAACCAACTGTAACAAATGTATGGGGCTTTACACACAGACAAAGCATTCAGACCTAATAACCAGGATATAGCGATCAAAGACTTCAAAATCAGAATGGGATTTCATGTTGACAGCAATTCCTGCAGACAGTAATGCGCCTGTGAAGATCTTAAAATAAGCTGTTGATAATAATAATAATAATAATAATAATAATAATAATAAGAAGAAGAAGAAGAAGAAGAAGAAGAAAAAGAAAAAGAAGAAGAAGAAGAAGAAGTAGAAGAAAAAGAAGAAGAATAAAGTAGCAAATTACAAGAATTTGAAGTGAAGATCTCCAAAATGTAGCACATGACGTCATTAACAATTCCAGGTGTAGCGGAATGCCTCGGATTGATTAGAAATGTTTCCGATAGACTCATTGAAAGCATCCCTGGTCGATCACACCTAAAAGAAATACAAAGGAACAGTTCTCACAAGCACGGCCCATACATGAAGAACTTTATTTATATAAAATGTCTGATCTTAGTTTTTTGTTTTTTTACAAAAACCTTCAGTGGAAAATGTCATGTTGCCATTTCTGACCATAGATCTCTGGTTATGACACAGCTGGAAATGTGCATAAAACTGGAATAAAAAAAAAAATAATAATAGTAATAATAATAATAATAATAATAATAATAATAATAATAATAATAATGATGATGATGATGATAATGGCGATGTTCCTTTTTGACGAACGTTTTGAAGTTGAATCTTACATTTTAGGGTTCTTTATTATGATGAGCATGAAAAATGACCTCGAATGCAAAATCTATTTTATTTTTGATTTTTGTTTTTTGTTTAAAGCATTAATTAGTGATCCTTCTAAAAACCTGTAGTGCCCGCTGGGGCTAGTTTTTGATCCACCCTATAAAATTTGATTATTATCACTCTTATTGGCGCCAACAAGTCAAACATTTTAGTCTCATTGGCCGATGCGACTTGGTTCGCGTTTCAATACGCAAGCTCTTTATTTTATCTTTTTTACAATTGTATTTTAAGTCGGTTTGACTTCATTTCAACTATATTGTTTTGCCTTTTATTTTGTTATCTCCTTACTTTTTAAATTTTTTATGCTTCCACACATCCAAGGACAGTTTTCGTAACTGAAGTGCACTTTTTTATCGAAGTACTGTATATCTTTGTCGATATATATATATATATATATATATATATATATATATATATATATATATATATATATACGTACATATACATATATATATATATATATATATATGTATATATATATATATGTATCTATATATGTATGTGTGTGTGTGTACGTGTATGCGCATGCGTCAGAATCGTGATCACTGCCACTTTTACTAAGTATGGCCAATTTGTTTTTGTATTTTTTAAAAACTAGATAGAAAACTCCGGAGAAACCCCACAACATAAGGTGATAATTGTGCTGAGGAATGAATGTCGGTTGCGTTATGCGGTCGCAAAAGATCTCCTACAGGCTACAGCACCCTGCCTGTAAAACACTGGTTACCAATGCCTCACTCGAGAGAACAATATGAAAAAATATATGTCGAAGTTAAAGGCCTAGTATGACTCTACAGTGTAAAAAAAAAACTAGTGTTTGTCCTTCAGGATGGAACGTACCTGAGATTGAAAAATCTCCCATAGGAACAAACTCCTACACAAATAATAAATCTTCAGGTCCCCATAACCGGGATAATTCCAATGGCTTCTCTGTTAACTCTTCAGCTAGGTCTACAACCAGTCAGTTAAATAAATAAAAGGTAAAATGGGCTTGTAAGGATGAAACACTCATTATGACTGTATTCTATGAAACGCTGCACAAAAGTAAAGCCTCACTCGTCAAATATATGACATTTAGTGAGAAAATATTGGGCAAGATTAGAAAGTACATTAAGGAAATTCTAATTCTAAGCCAGTCTAAGATACAAGATGAGAACTAGCCGCTTGACAGATGCTGAAATTAAAGAAATAAAAAGAAGAGCATCTTGAATAGGCGAATCAGCAGAACATGAAATGGAACCGGTTATGAACATAAAAACTACTAACATCACACAAACCAGAGATCATAAAGAAGAAACTAAGATAAGTATCAATCAAAGTGAAGATAATGCTGAAAGTTTAGTGTTGTAAAGGCGTGATCTTAGTAGCTCACCAAAATCTGCAAGTCCAAAACTCATCCATCCGAATATTTTTACGGAAAATGAAAATAGTACACAAAAAGCCAAGGAAGAAATCGTGAGGCATATAAGTCAGAGATGCATATAAGACATGAGATAATAATTAAAATATTAATTATTTATATAAATGTATTTTTTGCAAAGCCACGTCAGAGATATATTAAGTTTTGCTAAATCATATATTTTATTATATTTTATAAATTGATTTCTACCCATTGTTATTAAGAATTAGTTGTATATATTGATTGAAGCAAACTTGTTTTACTATTATTAAATGTACTTAAATATAAAATATTGAACTGGGGGTACGAGCACAACTCCCAAAATTACAATCAACAAAGCAGAACCAAAAGCTATTAAACTCTAGAATGCATCATTTAAATTAATTCTGGAGGAATTTGAAACACATTTAATTCTCAACGAAGCAATATATTCATCAGCAACTAAAAAATTAAACATCAAACTATTAGGTTGGTGCAAAAAATAATGACGTAATAATATCGTTTTTTGACGTTAAAAATACGTCAAAAAACGACATTATTACGTCATTATTTTTGGCACCAACCTAATATAAAATGGCTGTGTAACAGCCATGAAAATCTACCTGTGGAAAGAAAAGTAGAGGAAGAAATCGAACATCTTAGAAGTGAATTATCAGTACTCGATGTAAGAGCAAGTGGAGCAAATGAAAAGACTTAGAAAAGGCAGAAAATGCAAAAGAAAATACAAAATTATAAATGAACATGAAGTCCTATCAGCTAAAGAAAAATAAAGCAAACGTTACTACTGAAATTTCAAAGAATCAGACGCTATATAGAAAGAACATGAATCTTCGGACAGAACAATATCTTTCAAACCGTTGCGAGGAAAGTGAAAACCCAACCCCACAAATACAGAATAGGTTATATAGTTTTGGGGAAAATAATGGTTTGCCCTAAAGAACATAACGAAGAAGCCGAATAGATTACGCAACGGATAGAACAGATGAAAACTAAACAAGGAAAACATGAGAGGTAATCACAGAAATGAGTTTTGAATGTGCACTGAAAAAAGAACACAGCTATAAATCTCCGGGAAAAAAAATAATCTTAATTTTGGCTCTATTATCTAAATACTGAATAAACAAACTAGCCAAAGAACTTCAAAAAATAATCAATAATACTACTAAAACTCCGTTATGGGTAACTAAAAGAATTACATTTCTTAAAGCCAAGAAGGGTGACACAAATGTCCCAAAAAGCTACAGACCAATTATATGTCTTCCCACTAATTACAAACTGTTGACATCTCTTCTGATAAAAAAAAAATATATTCCTACTTAGAAATAATTGACACTATAACTTAAGCAAAAAGGGTGCAAACGTGGCTTTTACAGATGCAAAGATCAATTACTTATTAATAGGAGGATTTGGAAAACTGCTTCAATACAAAGACAAATCTCAGTACTACCTGCATAGATTACTATAAGGTATTCGGTAGTGTACCCCATTCCTGGATCTTAAAGATTTGTTAACTATATACAAGGTATCATCCGTTGTCATCGATTTCATCAACAAATACTTCGAAATAGCAAGCACTACTTCAATTTAATCATATAAATAAAGTCTATACGTCTGGTGAAATAATCATCAACAGATGAATATTTCAAGGTGCCTCTTTGTTAAGCATACTATTTTGTATATCTAGTATTAACCAGCGAACTTAACAGGACGGAATATAGTTATAAGATATTTCAAAAGAAAATAAGCTGTTTATTTTACATGGATGATTTAAAGTTGTATGATTGGGATGACAGCGAGCAGGAAGGTCTCCTGTAAACGGTAAAATGTTTCAGTGATAATATTGGAATGGAATTCAGATTAAATAAATGTGCTAAAGCCACAGTTTTACGAGGGACCCTATCACAAATCTCTGCTATTATCTTAGACCCTGGGGAACAACCAATGATTCAGAACGATGAGAAGTTTATAAGTACCTCGGTATAAATGAGAGCGAAGGAATTCACCAAGTAAAATGAATGAGATAGTGTGAAACGAGTACTAGAGTAGGGTGCGACGGGTGTTAAGAATTGGCTTGAATTCTCAGAAAAGAATTATGGTCATTAATAGCCTTGCCATCCCAGTGGTTCAGTGTAATGTCAAGATTTTAAACTATTAGGTTGGTGCAAAAATAATTTCGTTTTCTGACATAGTAACATATGTTAGAAAACAAAATTATTTTGCACCAACCTAATAGATTCTAAATGATATCAAACGATTGGATTCTAAGACATGAAAGCTTCTTTCTAAGCATTACAGTCATCATCCAAACACTGATGCTGACCGTCCATATATACACCGTAAAAAAGATGGAAGAGCTCTTATTCAACTAGAATTGTCATACAAGACAAAACTTATTCGCTTACAAACATACATGAAAACAACAAAGTACAGGATGATACAGTTAGTCAAACAAAATTGTGATGTCTTCTATTTCTGTAACCGGTGCTGGGTGATGTTCATACCAGCTTTTAGTAATATCTTACCCAGAGTGTTTGTCCATTGCCCAGTGTAAATATTCCGCCATTCTATCGTGACTATTTTTATATTCATTTGGCGCAATTACAGAACATCATGAGATTATATGTTGTACGGTTTCCTGATATTTGTCACAGAACCTTTCTTTTTGGATCCACCATCATAATTATATGCGATTACACCATCTTTACAGACAAAAGAAAGATTGAAGCAAATAGGCCAGACATAATTCTCAGAAGCCGAAAAGTTTAAACAGTTGGTTATTGAGTTCTGCTTTGATTTTCTACAGAATCTACTAAATGTAAAATCTCGTTAGTATTTAAGACCTTTTTTCACGATTGAATATTTTTCTTTCTGTTTTTGTAGTTTGACTGATTTTATCATTCAGTCCTTTGTTGTTTCCATACATGTTACTAAGCCAATAGTTGTTGCCGTCTATGACAATTGCCTACTAATTGATATGGCTTTCCCAGCGGAATGTAACATACCAACTTATGAATTAAAAAAAAAAAACAACTCTCGAAGTATAAATATCTAGAAATCGAAAAAAGTTTTTACATTGAAAACAAGTAGAGTCATAGACATAGTAGGTAGGCTTGGAATAAAAGTAGAAGGAATACAACAATACAATAAAAATCCCTGGAAATCCCACCTTAACTCCATGTAAACAAGTGATTATATGGAATTTAGAAAAACAAATTGTGAAATGTAGCCATAAAAACACACACCTACATGCCTTAGGTCGTCTCGCAGACTTTGTAAGTAGTGTGACTATAGTAGAAAGGGAATAATAATAATAATAATAATAATAATAATAATAATAATTAGAAGAAGAAGAAGAAGAGGAGGAGGAAATAGAAAATGGTATGAACACCACCCACACCCGGTTACGGAGATAGGACCTGTTACAATTCTATTGGACTACACAATACACACTGAGAGAACAAGAAAAGCCAACCGCCCAGATATTGTTATTAAAAAAAAAATGCCTTCTTATTGATATGGCAGTCCCTGCTGACTGCGATGTATCTTTGAAGATATTCAAAAATCTGTCAAAATACAAGGACCTTGAAATAGTAATCTCGAAAATGTGGCATATGGGAACATCAACAATCCCTGTTGTAGTTAGAGCCCTACGACTGGTTGGAAAAGATTGCAGTAGACTAATTGAAGGGATTCCTGGAAGTCCATGCCTGAAAGAGATACAAAAAATTATTTTGACAAGTACAGACCATATTTTACGAAGGGCTTTATCTATGTATTTTTTTTTTTTTTTTTTTTGTCAGTGGAAAGTGACACGATGCAATTTCTAACCTTATGTCCCTGGGCAGGACCAGGAAAGAAATGTGTAAACGCCAGAAATCAAAGAAAATAATAATAATAATTTATATAAATAAATGCGAATGTCAGCGTGTCAGTGTGTCACACTTTTTCAACTTTACTCCTAGTGGCCGTAGCCCAAAATATCATAACATTTTGGAATCAGACGAACTCTGTGGGCAAATTAAAAATATTCCGGACTGTATCCGGACATGAAATCCTGTAATTTTGGATACCCAAGTTTTCATTACTGCAATTGTTTTCGGCATTTTTTTTACCTGTTGTTTTTTTTTTTTTTTGTTTTTTTTTTGCGACGTATATTTTTTACGATAACATTTTTTATAACATAGAAATAAATTTCAGAATAGTTGAAATGTCTTGTGAAATCTAACAAAAGTCACCCATGAAATAAAAATATTTCTTATTTTACGAAAAATAAAGACATAGATATAAAACTGTCTTTAAATTAAGTGGCGGCAGAAGAATTATCCTTGAACGTTTAAAAGTTAAGCTTAAATATTAATTCAATACTAAAATGCAGTGATCAATTCTGAATTCTTCTGTAGTTTATTCTTGCATATCGCATACGGCAAAACTAGGACTCGCAAAAAGGAATCTCCGCCAACAGAGGGCAGGATTGCAATCAAAAGTGCCAAGGTAGCGGCGATAAAATAAAGTTCCATGCAAATGAAAATCCAGATCAATCGGCAGCCAGAAGAGCTTCCAGTTCTGAGAATATCCAATAACTCAGGGACTCTCAAACTCCTGAACAAGCTAAAGGCCCAGTCATGAGCCCTTAGCAGGAACTAGCGTAATAGCTCGGCTTTTAAACTAGTCATCTATACAAATTAAATGAGGAACTTGTTTGTTCTTTTCTTTAAAAAAACTTAGTTCCCAAACAACGTCGGGTAGGTCTGCTACTTTAGTAATATAGAATGGTGAACTTCTAGCAGATTTATGAGAATAATTTGCAAACAATAAAAGAGGCAAAAATATTTGAAACTCTCCTGACAACTTTGTGTAGATTGAAAGTTACGATTTCAAACAAATCTCTCGGGGGCTTGGAGCATTCACGGAGATTCTTGCCAAAAATTGGAAGAATGGGAAAATCTAAGAAGTATTGAATGTATTCAAACGACGTCGTTGAAGTTAACAAGATAGCTAAAGAAAATTTCGAAACTTCAGACAACTTGCTCTCAGCTGATTCTAACCAAGGTCATTGTCATTCGTTGTCCAGGCAGATTCTTTCTAGTCGGAGAAACGTGCCCTATTCAGAATTGACAATGAATGTCAACGTGTGAATGTCAGCATTACTAGTTTGAAATTGTGTAAAAAAAAATGTTAAGATTTTGTTCGTTCGATTAAACAGCGGGTAAAAGAAGACGTCTCAAAAACGCTTTTACAAATAGAGTGAATTAGCTAGAGATATGAGGAAATATCAGGCTAACCGAAACATTGTAACTATGGTAAAATATGGAATTGGTGCAGCTTAGAGAGAACGTATAATGATTTATGATAATTTCCATAATATTATATAACATACATAATTTACAAACTGATTTATTTTTACGGCTTTTTTGTTGGTTGTTTTTCTAGTGGAATTCAAACTTTTATGTTCAAATCTAAATACGAAGGAATTTTATTTTTTGATATAATAATGATATTAATGATGATGACCTACTAATTAACCAATTGCTGGGGGAGAAGTTGTGGATTCATACCTTTCTAACGGATACTGAATATAACAAACACAACAGGAATTGGAACTCGGTTTTCTGATTAACAATTCTGAATCATTTTCAACTACAACACCCCCAAATCCAATATTAAATTACCACATACTACTGGTATTCCCACGCGGTCACCCATCTAGCTTCCAACCAGGCGCAACGGGGCTTAACTTCCGTGATCGTACGAGATCTGGTGTTTCAATGTCGTGTGGCCCTAACCCCAACGATTTCTGGTTATTTAAAGCCGAAACATTGTGAATTGTGAGAATATTTTTTTTGCGAGTGAATATTGCATTAATATTCCATTTTAATACTGTTTAACCCATATATGGGGGTTGTGCATAAGATAGCAAATTAAAATACAAATGAATATATGCTTCTTTATTAAAACTTCTAATTAGAAACAAAAAAGAGTACTTAACTCCCATGTAATATTGGTCTTTCATATCGCAGTGGATGCTGAGCAGTTTCGTCACAGATGAATGAGAAGCACAAATGGTATTCTACAAAAGGATTGTCGAGAATAACATGGACGAAACATGTGAGCAATAGCGAAGTTTTAGAGAGAATGGAAACAAAAATGTCTCTTTTGCATGACATCAGAAAGAAACAGTTGAAATTACTCAGACATATAATCTGAAAAGGGGCTTAGATCATTTGAAAGTGCCAGAAGACAAGCGAGACAGAGGAAAATAGCGAATAACCTACCAGGAGACCTATATATGTTTAACTAAACTGGGAGTAAACTTATTCAACCTATAAAATGAGAGGACTCTAAGAGAATTAAAAATCTTACTAGGATTCATTATGGGTGGCTGCACTCTTTACGAAATAAGGTATTTAGATGACACAGTGTTGATAGCAGACAAAGGAAACTAACATAACTAACACAGAAGACAGTGAAAGGCAGCGAAAAAAGATTAAACAATTTGCAAGATGATAGAATGAATGGCTGTTAGTAAAGGCCGAACATGGACATTCCAAATTGCAAATACCAAAACCAAACAAGTACAACAATTTAAATATCTGGTAATATCAGAATATAGTATTCATTCAAAAATCTTAAAGTGAATTGAGATAGTGTAAGATGTCTTTCAAAAGCTAAGAAAATTATTAAGATATAGAATTTTTTAAGAAACAAAGAAAAGAATAATGAAATGTTACGCAATATCAATCCTCCTATATGACAGTGAATGCTGGACAATTTCTTCACAGATGAAGAATACACTTGAAGCAACAGAAATGTAGTTCTACAGAAAGATACTGAGAATAACATGGATCGACCACGTGGCAAACGAGGCAGTTATTTAGAAAATGGAAACAAAGAGGGCACTTATACTTAACATTAGAAAAGACAGTTGAAAGTTATAGGGAAAATAATGAGAAGAAAGATGTTGGAAAATTTGACACTCACTGAACATATTGAAGGGAGAGATGAAAATGTGCATAGCCTACTTAATAAACTTGTGTAAATGGTTGATAGAACAGGGATTAGGAGAGACAGCTAAAAAATGTTTAAGAGATATAGAGGATAGAACATTTTTGTAGTAGTGACTTACCTCGGCGACCCAAAACGACCAGAGTCGAGTCTATGTTTTGCAAGGGAGTGTGGAGACGGCGAATTGACTAGCTTCGGACGGACGGTGAATCAGACAGCACTTCGTGCTGATAGATGTGGTGGTGTCGCTTATAGCTATGTTTATTGGCTGGTTCTGGACGCTCATTGGCTGAGTGTTGGCTGGGTCAGGTGTATAAAAACAGGGTATTCTCATTTAAGAGGGGTTCATTTTTTTTTTGTTCGCGAGACTCCTTTTTAATTGCACGTCAGACTCTACGTCGGTTATTTCTTTTAAATTCCCTTGCGTTACATTGCGTCAAAGTAAATGTGAGTTTGGTTACGTCTTTTTAATTGCTGTTTTGTATCCATTGTTAGTATATTGTTTTTAGTGACTTCTTTTTGTGTTTGACCGGTGTTTCCAACCGGTGTTCTGGGAACGCCAACACTATGGCGAAATCCCAACTCCAAGGTGATAAACCAGCTGGAAAATGACCCGAATTTTATAAGGGTCTCTCGGAGAAGTTTGAGAGTTTTGTAATGAACAATGAATTAGTACCGGTGCCATCTCTACTGGAGGTGGTGAATACCAAAACTCCTTAACTACAGACGTCAACACTCGCAAACTGATTGGCGTTAACATGTAGATAATTGAAGAAGCAATTAAAAGTCTGAACATTGGGGCCAAAGTTTTAGCTAGAAGAACTACAGCTATGTGGGATAACCAGCTGGCATCAGAGGACGCAGCTAAGTCACTGGCTGGGAGCATATTGACAACCAAGTCAGTGAGGCTCCAAACGGAGTACCTTGGAACAACGAAGACAAAAGTAATTTTGCGTGGAGTACAGCTGTATATTTCCCGTGACCATTTGGGCTTTTTCTTTTCTAAATTTGGCGAGGTTGCCAGTGTTTCACCCGTCAGAAGTAAGGCCGGGCTAGCTACTGTAGATGTGGAAGTCATGGTAACGGTTACCAGGAAAGACTTTTTGGCAATTCCAAATGTTCTTACTTGTGAAGGAGGTCTCATCTACGTGACAGTTGATGCTCGACGTCCTTTCCTGCCGCCGGAAATCTATCCAAAACGTGTCCTGGGAAGAGATTGGAACCGCAACTGGAAAATACAACGGCCAAGGAAAGCACTAACACAAGTGCCAATGTAGTAAAAAAGGTCCTAGAGAATGAACGGAACTGGTGAAAAGGGTAACAAAGGTTGCATCACCGCTCATATCAGCAGGATGTCAGAAAAGAAACAAAGAAGCCCAAAGAGCACCTGCAGGAGCAGAAATGTGACCAGCATCAACAACAACAAAAGGGCGATCAGAAGAAGTCACAAGGAGTATCAGCAGGGACAACAGAATGAAACGTCAAAGAAGATGCAGCATAAGGACCCTCAACCGCAGAAGCAGCAACAAGTGTAAATGGAAGAGATATACCCACCGTGGTCTGCCTCTTTAAAAAGAGGGAGAGATGATGAAGAAGAAAAAGTGTACAAGAAAGAAAAATAGGCTGGTCGAACTATTGCGCAGAAGGCCCTGAACAAAATCCAACTCCGTCCCTGGTTCCCCAGTCAAAAAATTGGAAAACAAACAAGGAGCCTTTCTAGTTTCCCTATTAGGGCTCTACTTTCCCCACTTCCCAACACTCCACCAGCCCAAACACTTTCGCTCATAAAACACGATCCGAACACGCCTCCTTCCAAGACACCTCTTTTTGCCTCTACCCCCACCAGGCCTCCCAGCACTTCCCAAAAAAAGAGGCCATTCCCTAGAAGGGGAAACTGTTAAGTAGAAAGGAAAGCTATGGAGCGTGGCGTTTCCTCGCACCAAAAAGCTTTTCTAAGGCTCCTCTTTAAAATGACTTCGGTCGGTGGAGTGTCAATAGAAGATCCAAGAAATTTCCCGAAAGCCTCTGGTGTCATAACAGTGATAAGGGACGTGAGAAGGGGATTAACAATATGGGATCACCTTTGGGGGCTATGGAGGCCTTCCCAGACTTTAGAATAGTGGAGATGGAATCTTTTGATTTGAAACAATTGCAAAAGTTTGGCGCTGGGAGGGTCCACTTTATACTCCATCCTGCTTTATACAGCGCTCTGAAGCTAACATATACCACTGACGCCGGAGGCATTGTCCTAGATGGTCGCATGGCGAGAGAGATGGGGACAGGGAGCCTGGGACGATCCACCGGGGTCCTTACCGCAGCAGATTTCCGTCTAAGCGGCCGGCCGGTTGATCGTGGTTGATATTGCCGTGAACAATAGTTCGTTTCGGGTCGTTCTGGTTTATTCGCCTACCGACCAGGCGGAGCGTCGCTCGTTCTATCGTCAGTTAGTGCCGTTTATGGTGGATTCGTCGCGCTTAGTCTTACTGGGTTACTGAAATGCCATCCTGGACCCCGATAAAAGTAGGTGACAAGGAGCTAGTGGGAAGTCATTGGGCGATCGTAGCCTGGTTAATCTGATCGAGGAGTTTGGTCTTGTTGATAGATACCGGGTCGATCATCCGAGGCGGAATATGTGGACGTGCGCACATAACTGGCCGTCTAGCCGGGTAGCCAGCTACCAGAACGAATTTTAGTAAGAAGGGGCGACATAGACTTATTAGATTATCCCACTGGTTAGGCTATTCAGACCATAGAATCGTCTGTTCCCGGATAGCGTTAGATTCTAGGCCTAGAATGGATGGAAACTGGAAGTTAAATCTGTCTTTATTGGACAGGCAGGACTTCTAGCAAAAGCTAATAAAGCTAGTGCAGTGAGAACAAGTGGGGGCAGTTATTGGGAATAGGTAGTGGTAGAGGCTTAAGGATAGGATTAGGTCTTTAACCTCCGAATATAGCCAGCGGCTCGTACTAGATAAGGTTAATAAAGTGTAGACACATGATGATAATCTGTTCCGGGCGGAGGCTGGGGGATCCCCTAGAGATAAGTTTAGCTAGGCAGGTTCATGAACGATCGACTAGCGAGCGCTACAAGGGTCAGGTAGTTAGGCATAGGTTAAACAAGTTGTCTAACAAAGCTGTGATCACAGGCGCACAACTGCGCAAGGAAGAGATCCGTCGAGGTTCCGATCGTTACATTCGGGAGGTCAAAAATCCAGAGGGGAGTACGCTGAGGTCGGCTGACGATATCTGTTAGGCGTTTCGGTGGCATTTCGAGCGCCGGTTTACCAAGGATCCTGGTCTCAGCGGCGATGAGTTTCGGAGCTATTTGGCTGAATTTCTTCGGCTTTCGCCGACTGAAGCGGCTAGAAGCGAGGGTGAAATCACGGAAGGCAAAGTCTACATGGCATTGAAGTGGGTGGGAAGAGGCAAGTCTCCGGGACTTGGTGGTTTACCCTATGAATTCTACCTGTGGCTGTCGCACATCGTTTTGTCGATTTTGACTGCTGTGTTCAAAAACTGGTTTCGGCAGGGGTCTATCCCGAGTCGGAACACCAGCGGTGTGGTCACGCTGTTGAAAAAGGGCAAGAATGGATGGCTTGAATTAGATGATTGCAGGCCCTTAACTGTGCTAAAGACAGAGTCAATGATTTTGGCCAAGATCCTGACGAATCGTTTGCAGTCAGTTGTCGAGAATCTGTTGGGGCACTATCAAACCTATTGCGAATGACGTAACAATTAAGAGCAAACTGCATCTCATCCGCACGATCCTAGAGGGAGTAAAAAAAGACGATGAGGCCGCGCTGATCAATTTGGACCAGTCCAAGGAATTTGATAGGGTCGATCATCAGTACTTGGCTGCTCTCCTGCAGACCGCCGGATTCGAACCCGACTTCTGTAAGTGGATTAGCCTCCTGTTTCGCTCACCAAGTGCTGTGGTACAGGTGAACAGAAAGCGGTCCCGCGCTTTTGCGCTGTCTCGGTCGGTTCGTCAGGGTTGTCCACTGTCGCCCATACTTTATGCTTTGGCATTGGAGCCTCTCCTTCACAACCTGTGGGATGGGGAGAGCAGTACGGCACTACGTGGAATCGATGTCCTTGGTGGAGCTCAATCCAAGGTTTCTGCCATCGCCGATGACGTATCCATTTTCGTGTCATGTCGCAACGACATTGAGGTGGTACAGAGGGCGCTTGGACGCTACGAAAAGGTCACGTGGGCCAAGATTAACCACAACAAGTCTTCCGGCTTTAGGTTCGGTTCCTGGAAGGGGGTTGATCTTCCGGGGACATTTGGCTGGACGAACGGTCCGGTCCGCATTGTTGGAGTGTGGTTTAGCCCCGACATACAGCTGGAGAAAAAATGGTCAGAAGAACAGGCAAAGTTCGGCGCGCCGGTCGCGACTTGGCTTCGAAGGAGGTTGTGTTTGAAGGGTAGACCTGAGACGTGTGCCATTTACGTCTTTCCTTTTATCCTTTGTCGCTTGGCTGTACTTCCTCTTTGCAAGGATCATCAGAAGGCGATCAAGCGCTTGCTGTTCACACTTTCGGGGGAGGTCGCAAGCAGAAGGTTCGCAAAAATGATGTGTCCTGGGTCTATGTCACGGTCGGGGATAGGAATGTCACACTTGTGAGTCAACGACATGCCTCGACGTTGGCTTTCCTATGCCGCGTTTTGTCTGGGTATGTGATTTTGGAGGAGAGTGTTAGGGACGGCTTCCCTAGCTTTACCATCACTCCTCCCATCTCCTGGGCTGAGCGCCGTCATAGGTCCAAGACTGTCGACTTTCTTCAGCGATAGTCTAGCGGCCTCGAGGCCCAGTGACTTTTCACGGCCTCGATAGGTCTTGTATCGTGAATTAGTGGAAGGATCCTCTGTGTAGGCGGCAGGGCTTGTCGTTGGACGAGTTCCGCACTTTCTGGTCTTGGGCGCTAGCGACGAATTACCTCAGTACCTGGCGATTGATTCGGAACGTTATATCTCTAAATGGATCTTCAGATGGGGCTGGGCGGATTTGACCGACTGTCATCGGTGTGACCTTGGTTTAGAAGAAACGGTTTCACACGCGTTCTAACATTATCCTCAGGTGCGCCATTTCTGAGATTATTGTCAGCGAGTTGACGGCTCGTATCGCACCTGATGTTCAAGTGCTCATCGATGTTGCACACGTGTCGTTTTCATGGGAGCAATGAATGGTGTTTCTGACGCTGCTAGCCGTGGAGCGAATGATGATTTGGATGTCCAGGACGGAGGGAATCTTGCGATATGAACATAATTCTCAACAGGATTGGGTTGCAATCTTTCAGCATCAGCTCAAAGGAAAGATTAGAATTGATAGAAAGTCTTTGAACCCACAGATTTCAGCAAAAGGTGGGTGAAAGTAGCGAGCTTGGTTCGTGTAAAAGAGGCTAGTCGTGAGTTTCTTTTTTAATTCCTCTTGCTCACAACAGGGCGGTTTCCCGTGAAACCACCCCTAGTTAATTTAGACTGTTTTATGTTTTCCTAGTTAATATGAATACGTGTTGTTCCCGTCCTGTCCCCGGCATTATCTTTTGTTATTATCCAGGTTGAGATTCCCAATCTTCCCAGTTAGTTTTTTGTCCTTTTTTCATCCCAGCAGGGCCAGAATTTGTTTCTTTCCGCTCCACTGTTTGTTTTTCCTTCCACACTCTATTAGTGAGTGCGCGGCTTCATTCTGTCTATCGGCAGAATACAGCGGCCACTCTGATTTTTTTGCGGGGAGGACGGATCTCACTAACATCTGTTTTGTTTTAGTTTGTTTTGCTTCAATTTTTTGTTTAGTTTATTTGGTTCATCCCCCTCATTTTATGTTTCATGGAAATTTTATGTATTTTTGTATCTAATCACGCTAGATTTTTATATCAAGTGCTGTTTTTGTAGGTTCCCCTGTGAAAATGTGGTATAGTGATATATGTTAGGATTGGATGGAGTTCTTTTGGTGATTGGATGATTTGTATCGGATGAATGGGACGTGATTGTGATTAACTAGGACTAGGATAGCTACCGACGACAAGCCTTCTCCCTATTTCCACTTTGAGCCAAGTTTCTAGGTTCCAAAATTATTGTACTATGTACAATAATAAATATAGTTTTTCGTTCGGAACGGTGAGTGGCGTATTTGAGATCGAGATGAGATGTATGAATTTGTTTTGTTTAGTAAACCTATTGGACTCGTATCAGATTTCTTTCCCTTTGTGTGCTTGCAACCCAATTTTGCAGCAATTTTCGAAGGGCATGAGCGCCGACGTCCTTAAGGAAGACTGCATATATAAGAAGAATTAGTAAGAATTGCTTAATAAATCTCTCATCTTATGAAATGTTCAGCTGGTGTCATTTATTTCCTACTAACGTTTTTCCAAATTTAAAATGATTTCTAAGCAGCAAAATGTGCTTTTAAATTTAAATCTTTAATTAAAGGTTTAAGTTTCTGTCTATATTTCTGAGATGAGATACTATGTACATTATTTACGTTATTCGGACTATTTTCCTCAACTTTGTCGCCATATTTATCACAACGTTTCGGCCGTTGTACGCTCTGGTCTTCTTCTGAAGAAGGCTGGCGCGTAAAACGGCCGAAACCTTGTGATAAATATGGCGACAAAGATGAGGAAAATAGTCCGAATAATGTAAATAAAGGTTTAAGTGTTCACCAAATATGTTTTCTAACAACTTATATTTACTTATGGGAATATAATTTTGCACACTGCAATTTAAAAGTGGATAACTCACTCAAACGCAGAGGCACAAAGAAGAATTCCTCTCTCCTTCTCTCAAACGAACTTTAATTTGGGATGTCTCAATAATCACAGAGTTGGATTTGACCTTACAGAAATCCAATAGAGATCAGAATAATAAAGGAATTGGCCTGAAGTAGAGCTTAATTTTTATTATTCCAGTTACGATTGGAGCAAAGTGACTGCCAACAAAGTACAAAGGCCAGAAGAATATACTTAATTCTATACGATTTTCCCCTCAACTTTAGTAAGGAAAGTGTATTTCTAGTTGCAAATTTTCAACATTAAATTGCAAGACTGAATTTCGCATTATAAACACTAAATTCAAATTAAAAAAAAGTGAACTTCAAATTTAAAAAAGTTTAAAATCAAACGAAAACACCCAACTCCATTTTAAAATGCTGATTAGATACAGTATCAGTTTACCAACAATACAAATGGACGAAGGGGCATTATTAATTCGAAAGAAATCTGTTAACACATTGCATTTTATTTCAAGTTCGGGAGGAAATATTTTTGCCGATGATTGTACGTTTTAATGCACGCTACTTGTGTAATTACAGACATTGCTTTATCGATTGCTTCTTCTTCGAGAGGGTAACCTCTACAGTGGGTAACTCCTGCTGGTGAGGAAATCATTATCATTTCAAGTATTTCAGCTATTCGGTGTTTTATAGCAGACTTCACGACGCTGTATTTCTCGGTTGGATTTTAAAATATATTCATTTTTTTCCGTTTAATCTGCGTTTTCTTCATTTGAATAGTTTTGTTTTCTTTATTTTGAAGAAGTTTTAATTTTTTTAATTTGAGCTGAGAATTTATAATCTCAAGTAGAGCGGTTTTAGTTTGGAGTTCAAGTTTTTCATTTTGGGGTAAAAAGGTTCAGAATTGAAAAAAAATCGTAATTTTTCAAACAGCAAAATTGTGTAAAAACGAAAAGTTTAGCCCTCAAACGATTTGAACTATTCATCGGCATTCAGAAGACTGTCTCGTAAAGCGCTTCGATGAAATACGTTTATTTCGATTGTCCGCCGCATAGCCAAAAGTCCATTTCCGATTACAATGACACTAACAGATTTCCAAATAACATTAAAATTTTAAAAATGACAGAAGTTATAAATAAACTTTAAATATCATAACATGAGGAAAACTGATAGATGTTTCATATAGTCAAGCAGAGTATAAAACTAAAACCATGAGGTCAGAACATTCGACAAACTATATCACAAAATAACGTTCAAGAAAATATAAATCTGAAGACAGCCATGATTGATTTTTATCAATGTATAATTCGTAGATGAAAATCGAGTTTTAAATACATTCCCCTCGAACACAAGTTTAACATTGTGGGATCAAATCTTGTAAAGTTTCCTCAAATATCCCTCAAGCATAATAGCTTATTTCGAATTTGTGCTTTAATATTTTTTATTTACTGTTATTTTTTTCAAATATCGAACACACACACACACACACACACACACACACACATATATATATATATATATATATATATATATATATATATATATATATATATATATATATATATATATGTATATGTATATATATGTATATATATATATATATATATATATATATATATTCATTTCGAATTTACAGTCATACTTTATTATAAATTTTTTTTGACTCTTCACATATCAGTCAAGTATATTATTTGGTTTCGAGTTATACTTCCATATATTATTAGGTTGGTGCAAAATAATGACGTGATAATGTCGTTTTTTGACGTATTTTCTAACGTCAAAAGACGACATTATTACGTCATTATTTTTGCACCAACCTAATAGCTATCAATTGGATGTGTCAAAATCATAACAATACAAATATAGAAATATTTGGGAAGTGTTTTAACAGAAAACGGGAAATGCAGATCTAAAGGCATATTGGTTTAGGGAAATATACCTTCCAAAACTAAATCAAATCATTAAGGGATGCTGGAGTGAACTGGTATGCAATATTATTACCTTATATATGGCAGGGAATCGAGGAATATTTCCTCACCGGTGAAGAGGAGACTTGAGGCAATCGGGTTGTGTTACTATAGAAGAACTTTCAGATGACCGATAACGGAGCATGCTAACAACGAAGAAGTTTTAACAAAAATGTCTATACTGAAAATCAGAATGAGACAGTTTGAGATGACTCATTTACATAAGACGTCACAAAGATTATAAATATGTACAGCTATTAGCCACGTGGCAAATGAGTGCATACTACTGACTTGCCCGCCGTAGGCAGCGTGAGCTGGCCGTACTAGACGCGCAGTTTTTGTCGAACTCTCTGCCTTATGGCAGAAATCAACCCAGACGAGGCTATGATGAAAGGCCGAGTCTCGTCTGTCGTGGTAGACAGACACGACTCCGTGTATGCGGCGTCTACGGGGAATATTTGCAAGAGCGTATGGGCTCGGTTTTGCCTCACAGACTGAGTGCATACTACTTCCTGTGAGTCAGTAACAAAACACGGCACTACACAGGCGCCATCGAGATTGAGCAAGATCAACGAACAGTTGTCGGTAATAATTATTAATACGCATATGCTTTGTTTCGAATACAAACAGTTAAAGCAGGAACAAAAATGCTAAAAGTTTCAAAATCACTCGGAGGAGAAAATCAGATAACGGACCTCATCTTGGCAACTGCTGGTTGTGAGGCCATTATAATATTATTCGCAATTGTACACCAGTTGAAGGAAATAACGTTTGATTTATATAAGGTTGGTGCAAAAATAATGTCGTTTTCTCACATATGTTACTATGTGAGAAAACGACATTATTTTTGCACCAACCTAATATAAATCAACTAATATTGAAAAACAAAACACACATGAAAGTGTGTTGAATGTGTTCAACAATAATAATTGGAAAATTCAATGAAGTTACGGATCTGGTATAGAAAATGGATACATAATGAAATCACAGAGATAACTACGGCTACTACCCATAAGGCAATTGAGAACATACTACTTCTCGTGTGTCAGTAACACAGCACTACACGTTCTGGAGCACATAATGTAGAAAGATGACTTTTAAAATTTGACACTTATATGTCATATGACGGTGGGGTTAAACAGTGCGTTATCTATCTAACGTGCTGTGTAAATCGATGCAGAGTAGCGAGTTGGATAAATAGTAAAGGAATTAATAGCATTTATTTCGATTAACTGCGTTACTTAAAACAATTAATTCGCTACTGATTTCATAATTATTTTCTGTAGTTCCACCGGAAGCAAAGCGATAATGCCACTATAACGGATGGGTTACAGGAACTGAAAATGAGAGTGAAAGAAAATTAAAAAAAAAAAAAACAAAAATCAAAACAAAACAAAAAATTACAACGTGGAGAATTGATGAAATGAGAAAAAAGGAACGGGGAAGCTTGTCATTGATGCTCCATTTAAATTTTTGAAGATTGTTATTATCAGGGGAGGAAAAAATCGGAATAGAATTTCAACAGTGGGAAGTTCGAGATAAGAAACTGTCAAAGAGAAATTGGTTGTTGTATCTTGTTAGTTCAGCAACAAAACGGTGAAACCTAACTGCCAATCTAGTAGCACGCTGAAATTCATGTAGTCGGGACACCAGGAAAAAAAGCTCAAAGAGAATTCAAAAAAATAAAACTGTATATTAATTATTGCGTTACTTAAATTCGAGTTTTTCAATCCTTTCAAATTTTGTAAGGAATTTATAATTATTTATTATGAAGTTAAACCAAATTTAATTTAAACATTTGCGCCAACATTTCAGTACCACGTGAGTTTTGCATGTTTTTCCTTTTGTGGCGACCCTCATACTTAAAATTTGATATTATTAAACACCCCTATCGATTCTTTTCTTAATATGCCATAACATTTGTAATGAATGTTTATCTGAAGATGATGAAGACATTTAATAATTCAGTTGTGAAACCCTTGCTGACATTTCTGTCTACAATGAAACAAATAAAGTGAAATGATTTTATTAAAAGATACCTTCAATTAATAAAAGGTTATACAAATATAAAGAATCTTCGTTGGCAATAATATACGTGACAGATAGTTATGAAAAATATATTGTGGATTATTTACTGTTAAATTGCTTAAATAATCCGTCGATTATTGTTTACGTTGTCGGCAACAATTTTAAATAAAATCTAAAAAATAGCACCCAAGTAATCGTTTTATAATAATAATGTGATCATAAAAACAAATATTATTTACATTAAGACAAAAGTCAAAATTAAAATAATAAAGCATCGGCCTAGAAATTCAAACAGATATAATCTTGAAATATATCTAATGATGCTCAAAAAAATAAAAAAGAAGAAAAATATTAAACCATGCAATGATTCTGATTGTACAGAACGATTTTTTTTTTTCGGAAAGTTAGAGCCAGATTATAAACATAACAGAATACGCATCACTTATTTCGATTAACACCGCCAATTAAAATGATTATTTCACTACTTATTTTATAACTTATCTAAAATACTAAATTGATTAGCGCATTTTTTAAATGAGTTTTCAAACTTTATAGAATTATGTAAATTAATATAAAATAATCAGTAAACATGTCGGCACCGTTTTGCATGCTTTTCCTTTTTCATCAACACTCATACTTAACTTTTAGTCCTTCCCAATTGTATTGTCTATCTCTAATACTCCCTGCTAAAATGATTATATGACAAAAGTACGCAGGTGTACACTTTAAGAATACTTTATTTAACTGAGGATACAAGATTCGCTATAGTGTACTTTTATAGTCCCAGTAAACAGAAATATCTCTCTCAAAGAGGAGCGTAAAAAACAAAAACAAGGGGAGACCACTCTTCACTATTCATGCCAATGATATCCTGCAACTCTTCTATCGAAGCTTTTCTTAAAATATAGTTTTTACGGCCTCTGTTCATGTTTCATTTTTAATAGCATATTTTCCTCTGAAGAGGGCATCGAATAATGCAACTGAGAATAATTAGCTGCCATCGACAATGAACGAACAAACAGAAATATTTTTCATTAAAGTCATCTTCAATTGATAAAAATTTGCAAAAATGTAGAAAACGTCTTAGTTGACAATAACATGGCGAACAGATTGCTATACAAGGGCCACTGTTGATTATTTGCCCTTAATCCGTTTAAATAATATTGTGCTGCTTGTTTGCATCACGTGCTAAGGAAAATGGTACACAAAAATAAGTAAATAATTTCAGTGCATTTAAAAAGTTGTGGAGAACCATGGTAGCTCAGGGACACGACACAAACGAAGATGAAGATACTAGTACTACTTATACTACTACTACTGCTACTACTACTACTACTACTACTACTACTACTAATAATAATAATAATAATAATATTCACATACAGAAAGCAATTTCGGATAATAGCTGCATGAATTCATTACGTATAGATAAAACAATAACAGCGGAAGTTAATCGAAGTGGAAATCATAGCTTCCTATGGAATGTTTGCTTTATAAAATGTTTATTCCTTACTTATGTGGGAAATTAAGCATTAAAATAATTTACGCTCGATTCAATTCAGTTTTTATTTTATCATTCATAATAAAAGAGATATTTTCAGCAAAAAAAAAAAAAATATGAGAAACATGTAATTAATTTAGTTTTAATTTTATTAGTAATATTCCAACGATCAAAAGTGACCACCAGAAGCGTAACTAGACCACAGAAATCTATTAGCTTTCTTGAGAATCAATCAAATCCTGATATGAATGCAGTCGGCTTAAATTTAGTTAAAAATACTATTTCACAAGCTTACAAATTGCATTGAAGCTAGCTTCTGCGGGAAGGAGACTCTTGATTGGGCCTTTATCACAATAAGTAGGGAGGCGTAGATGCGATAGGTAACAATAAACTACAGGACTCAAAATTAAATACTACATTTAAGTATTGCATTAATATTTAAGCTTACCTGCTGCCGCCATTTAATTTAAAGACAATTTGATATACGCTTGTCCTTATTTTTTGTACAAAAAAATATTTTTATTTCATCGGTGACTTCCGCTTGATTTCATAATTAATTTCAATTATTCCCAAATTTATTTTCAACTTATAAATATAGTTATAGTACAAAAAATCTTCACGAAAAACTCGACGAACACAATCGCAGTAATGTAAACTTTGCAATACAAAATTTCCTGGTCCTGATCCGGACCGGTATGTTTTTAATTTGCTCACATAGTCGTCCTGATTTTAAAATGCTATGATATTTTGGGCCTCTAGTGTGAAGTTGAAAACACAGACAATAATCTTTGAAACACTATAGTTTGAGAACAGTATTTTTTATATCAAGATGAGCAATTGAAAGCTAGAGAATTCTGTCCCTGTAATTGTTTTTATTAGTAGAAGCCAAAATGGCAGAATCCGAAACACAATCTCAGTAATGAAAACTTGGGATTCCAAAATTTCAGAATTACGGGTCCAGATCAAGATCCAGCCCGGGAGGTTTTTAATTTGCTCACGCAGTCGGCCTGATTCAAAAATGGTATGATACGTTGGGCTACGGCGTCTAGGAGTAAAATTGAAAAAGCGTGACACACTGACAGACTGATATTCACAATTATTAGATAAATTAAACAATGGCATTGGAACTATGTCTTATTTCTCTCGTGATTGGTATACTTTGATACTTGTGAACAAGGAACTAAATAAAAGTCTTGGTCTTTTAGAAATTGAAAAGTAACCAGACCCATTCAATAAGTTATTGATTAACAGGGCATAAGTTAAGCTGAAGAGATACAAGGCAAAACTAGTGTCACTTCAAGCCATTAAAGCTTATAGGAAAGTGGAAAACATAATAGGGATATCAATAATTCTACCCAGGTGAATAATGTTACTAACATTAAAAGATAATTTAGACTACAGCAAAAACAGACCCAATTCAGTGTTGTCATTCTCTTAGACCTTTCGCCACCCAAAACTATAGAAATATTTACACATAAGGAAGAGGGATATTAGCAAATTACATTTGCTAAAGTAGTGAATGCGATGAACTCGAGTGGAATTCTAACACCGTTCTCTGACTCCTCAATCCAAGCCGCCATCTTTATTCCTATATATATATATATATATATATATATATATATATATATATATATATATATATATATATATATATATATATATATATATATATATATATATATAATTCTTACATATATATATATATATAAATATATATATACATGAATTAAATAAATATACATGCAAGCCACTATTCATACTTGTTATTACGCGCATATATAAATGAGTAAATACATATTTTATTTAATTTTGGTGCTAACAAAGCATTGTTTAATGTGTTAATACAGAGCTATAAAGTATATATTAATAAACATGGATATTAACTTATGTCGAAAATACTTTCGACGTAAGGTAATGCATATTTATATGTATTACAGTTTTTAAATATATATATATATATATATATATATATATATATATATATATATATATCATTCATAGTAAGTAATTCATTGAGTTTAGAAGTAACCTGAAGATAATGAGGAAACAATTGATCGGCCGTTTCGGATTCCTCATCAGTGCGGATCCACTACCGAGAATCGAACACGGTGCGTTACCATACAAGACAAGTGTCATACGACTGAACCAACAGGATTTAGTGGCGAATAAACAACTAACTAGACTCAATATAACGCAGCTGTTTACTAAATCTCAGTGGTAATACTCATGTACATAAATATAATACAACGGATAGGGCCCCAAAAGCAACGTCTTCTTTCATAAAGTTTCTCCTCCCAGAGAATTAGAAGATGGATCAAGCCAGGATATATAAGTAATAGAATTTTGGGTAGGGAAGGATTTGAATAATCATTTATAGTAATTCATCAAATCTAGAAGAATCCTCAAATAAAGAACCGACGGCCGTTTCGACCTATTCGGTATTCCTCAGCAGGGTGAATCCACTAGCGAGAAACTCTTCAACAAAACTACAGCATAAAAAACACGTATGATCGCCTCTCGTAATTATGTCCACAGAAACATATATACGTACAAAAGCTGAGTATCATCTAACATGTAGACAAGTGTGACAGCAAAATATCATTTAATTTTAGTACTTCAAATCGCCCACGAAAATTAAATTGCAACATGAAAGACACAAAATGACCTGATATGCCGTTAAACAAACAAATCAGTCAATTCATTCCTGATATTGAGCACTTTTATTCATAAATATAGCAGCATATCTTAACAGTAAACATTTATCATATATATATATATATATATATATATATATATATATATATATATATATATATATATATATATATATATATATAGTAAGCTACAAATTTCCCATGATTTCTGTCGAACGCACATAACTGCTCGAAGCGTATATTAACGTAAACAAATCACATCATATATTATGAAATGTACTAAATCTGAAAATTATTTTAAGATATTTAATGGTCATACGTTATTTTTATATGTACCAATATTTAAGTAATTGCTCTGTTTATAATAGACGGTATTAACAACATTTACCGGCCTAATCTGCGATAAATTTCACAGAAAATATGTGTCCTCCGAGAGGAAACGAACCTGTATCCTACACAGAAACGTCATATAGCCTGAAGTGCTATACGTTTTAGCTACAGAGGGAGTATTTGGTTAGCCAATGTCGAGTTACTGCTTTTAAATTTCAAAATTATGGACTAAGTTCGACAATTATTTTAATATATATTTTGTTTATAAGTTATCTTTAGAGATACAAATATTTAATTAAATAATCTGTTTATAATTAAAAAAAAAGTATTAACAGCATTTACCTGACTGAATGTCCAAGTAATTTAATAGAAAACATGGGTCCTCTTTTGCAAAATGGCATAGCACATCAGGCGATATGATAGTTCCGTGTAGGATACAAGTTCGCATTCCTGTGGGGGGACATATATTTTCATACCGATAAATAAAGTTAATACTGTTTATTATAAAGAGAACATTTACTTAAATAACTGAATCTATAAAAATAACGTATACATAATAAATATATTAAAATAAGAGTCGGAATTCGTCCATTTCATAATATATGACGTCACATTTTTTCGTTTATAAGCTTCGACAGAAATCATAGGAAATTTGTAGTTTAAAAGCAGTAATAGATAGAGAGTATATAAAAAATACTGTTACAAATTTTGTGACTTGGTTTCTCATGCCGAATCAAGGTAAAATGCCCATATAAAAAAAAATATGTCCATGTAGAATGTGTTCTTTGGTGTAAGGCGTACGATCAGATTCGTGCTTCTTTGATCCAGAGCTTGTGGGACAACAGACCCTACCTATGCATCGCAGCGATAAGAAGCAGGAAAGTTTGGATGATTCATCTGCCTTCGATTTTTAAATACAAACTCTTACAGCCGGAAAGCCTCTCGTTCATTAGGCATTCGCTTGGCCGTTTGTAAAAAAATATCACATTTGCCTGCTCACGATAGGAATAACTTGCCATTGTTAAACGGAACACTTCTTCGTTAACTCACTATTGCAAACGCTAAATTTTGTGGAAATACTAGCCACAAATGTACACGAATGACAAATGTAACATACTGCAAATGGAAACACAGCGCAATCTACGGTAAACTTACTTTAAACTCAAAAACGAAGACTTTGGGGACATTTGTTTATATAGACAATTGTCTTTGTTTTTGTGTGTGTGGAACGCATCCCCGAAAGTTTGTAAGAGTACTTTTGATTGATACACACACACACACACACATACACACACACACACACACACATATATATATATATATATATATATATATATATATATATATATATATATATATATATATGTATGTATATATATGTTTAAAAGAAAAACAGACCACTTTAAGGTACCATTATAATAATTTATTTCACCAGAGTCCTAGGACTCTGGTGAAATAAATTATTATAATGGTACTTTAAATTGGTCTGTTTTTCTCTTAAATATTAGCTCTGGATTTACAATGAGCACTCAGGATTTCATCCTACTTGGGATTACCCATACGGATTACCAAGTTCTTCATAACTTATATATATATATATATATATATATATATATATATATATATATATATATATATATATATATGTGGTGGGCTCGCCTGTCTTATTCGACGTATGATGGTCAAGCAGGTCATTTCCTAGGAACCGACAGCCAGACACAGCAGCACATATGATTTGATTATAGTCGGTTACTTCCATCGTTATGTGAATGTGATAGGATCTGGTTGTGAGGTTTTGGTCCAAAACTGCAATAATTAAGCCTTTCTTACTCAGCTTTCAAACTGGTGCTCCTCATTCATTGATGTGTTTTCTGTTACTGCACATCTGCTTCTTTCATTCTATTTAGGTATTTGTAATGCAACGCCTTGGCCCACTATTGTCTTTTTTTGTTTGTTTTTTTGTAATTTCATTTGGTTAAGTTGTTTTGCTTTCTGTTTTACTAGGTGGCTTTCGAGTTTTGTTGGTAGGATTTCAAGTATATGAAGCTGTTTCTTTTAAGAATGCAGTTTCTTTGGAATGGATTTGTTTTACTATTTGGAGAAGAGGATCATTGGTTTCTATGAAATATGCTTCCGATCCAATTGTGTGGTTAAGTCAAATTTGATTAAACCTCGGCCTCCTAAATCTTTTGGTACATACAGCCTATCAACATCTGATTTCGGGTCGTGCACCCTCATTTCGGTAAACATTTTTCTGGCGTTGGCGTCCAATCTTTTAACGTAATTCAAATTTCATTTAAAAATGTTGAAATTGTATATTACTACAGGTATAACTATAACGTTGATAGTCTTCATTTTATTGGCTCTATTATGTTTCCTTTTTAGTATCAAACGCACTGTCCTATAATATTCTTTTCGGGTGTTTTTTTCCTTATTGAATGTTGTATTTCGTTTCATTGCTTAATTCCATATATGTACCATCTAGTTCCTTAATCTTGTTGTTGATATCAACTTCTAAATATGTTGTTTTCGTTAGTTTACGGCCTTTGGGGGTGGTTTGGACACATTCATCGAAACCGAACTTTATCCTAATGTCTTCGCTGAAGGTTTTGACAATGCTGAGCATATTTTTCTCCTGGTTATCATCCTTGACAAACGTTTTAAGATCATCACTATAGCACAGGGGATTCAGTTTGCCAGTGTGCGACTTGTTCGGTAGGCAACTTAGTGGCGCTAATTCAATGCAAAAGAGTAACGTTGACAATACATCTCCTTCTAAGATCCCACGTTAGATCTTGATTGGTCTCAATGTTAATGATCTGTTGGTCTGGTTTAGGTTTAGTGGAATCTTCCAGTTTTTCATGTTCTTCGTTACAATTTTGACCGGGTCACACACTGTATATTTTTAGGCTCTGTTCTATCCATAAGTGTGGTACACTGTCGGAAGTCTTTCTATAGACGAATCCCTTCTATCGATAAGTTTCTTTTCCTTGTTTTAACTTCTTCTAAAATTGTTTTATTGATAATTAGTTGGTCTTTGTAGCCGTAACAGCCTGTTTTACATGCTATCGCTTCTGCTCGGAGTAAATTGTTTTTTTCTCAAGGAATTTGTATATCCTCTCGGTTAAAATAGAAGTGAGGATCTTGTACATTGTTGGTAGGTAGCACACGAGCCGATAGACATTCGCGTTCTGCGGCTCTTTTGTGTTTGGAAGTATGTATGTCCCTTCCAATGTCAGCCATATGGGGCATTTTTCTGGGTTTATGGTTATATCATTCTATGCTCGTACGATGTCTTGGTGGGTGCTAGATAGTTTTTTTTTTATATGCAAAAAAATGGCTACTCGGTCTCTTCCTTGTACTTTCCAGTTTATGTTTGTAGATGTCAGTAGTTGTTTCAGTAATATTGATGGCAGTTCATTTTTGGCACTCTATGTGCGTGTGTTGTTTTTGTTGTTGCTTGATCCATGTAGCTCTTTCGTTGTGCATTTTGCAGTTTCCCACATCTTACACCAGAACTCCTCGATCTCTTGGATATTAGGTATTTCATTTATCTCTGTTTTATTTTTCCCAGTTCCCGATATAATTTTTTGGCATCTTCTTTAAAGATCTTATTTTGCCAAAAGAATCTTTTTCTTTATTCATAACGCCTGATTCTGTGCTTTCTGTTGAATTTGTTATTTCAGCTTCTATTAAACTTTCGATACGTCGGCCTTATGCCAAGGCTTCGTGCCAGTTGTCTCCTTTTTATTTCTTTCATTATGGAGACCTTGTCTACTTCACATTGTAGTGACAATTGTCCTCATAGTTTATTTCATTCGGTTTCTAGTTTCTTTTTCAAGATTGACATTTTTCTTTTTCGTTTTTACTTCACCTATTGTTTCTCTGATCGTTGTTGAGGCCGGGTATAGAGAATGATTAATTTATTTCAGGTTAATTGGTCTTTCATTTGCGTCCTTTGTTTTTCTAATTGCTTAGATACCGAGGTTGAGGGTTTCCTTCACTTAACGTTTCTTTTTACTTTTGGATACGTTGGCCTTTCTTTGAAAGAGATTTCCTTTATTCTGCCATTTATATTAGATGTTTTTTTGTCGTCGTCGTTTCTCTCTCATATTCTTAATTATCTTCTTCTATTCGATTGTATAGCGCAGAGGGATTATTCCAACTATTGGTTCCTCTTCATGTGTCTCATCTGAATTGTTGGCATTTAGACAGTTGATGATAACGTTGTTGTCGGATTTATCGTAGCAGTGTAAAATACTATCATTACAGCAATATATTCTTCCCTAGACCATTTATTTATTGTTATTTTTGTTGGATTTTCTGTTAATGTATTTAGATGTTCTCTGTGATTACTGTCGTCGGTGTGACTTCCATCTAGTTCTCATTGAGTAGAGTTTGTTCCAGTGATTAAATTTTCGATCACATTTTGGTCCCTCACTGGCGATCGCGTCCTTGTTGACCTGCGGGATCACCGATACGGTTTAGCAATATTTTTCATTGTGACAACATTATAGTTAGTTTATAATTACCAATATGTGGGTCTGGTTTGTGGGTGCCAAAGCATATCCATACCATGGTGAGACATCACGCTCATGAGGCCAGGCCTCCTCCTGCTATTTTTCCTTTTACTATTGCTATCATTAACAATAACGTTAAAATCTCCTGTTAAGAGCGTTTAAAGGCCAAGGAGACACGGCGTGCTTCATGGCTCTCCGGCACAATTTCAAGTTCCAACCTAAGTTTCGTTGATTTTTCTCTTTTTCTCTCCTGTGTTCAATATTATGTAACTAGATACAACTATCCCCATTGTTACATGAATATATTTTACCCAAAAGTACAATTACATATATATATATATATATATATATATATATATATATATATATATATATATATATACTAATCATATTTTTTTTTAATTTTACTGTAAGTGTTTTTATTGTATGGTTTATAAAATAAAAAAAACTGTATATAAATTATTAGTAAATAAATTAATAAATAACAAAAGACCATTGAAAAATAAATAAGTGAATATCACTACAATGACCACCACCAATATCATCACCACTACCACCGCCATTATTATTATTATTATTATTATTATTATTATTATTATTATTATTGTATTCTCCTTTATTTCTCTTTCTTCTTCCTATTATCATACTTATTATAAAACCCAGGTTGTGTGTGTGTGTGTGTTCGTTTATATATTGGATAGGATTTCCTACTTTTTTCAACCGATTTCAACAAAACTTCACAGGACTGCGTAAAATTACATTGCGGTGGTTCTGACATCGCCAAAAATTGGGAAAACACAATTGTTTTTGCATGAAATCAATTTGAAGACACAAATAAGAAGCATTAATTCAAGGGGGACAACTCATATCGTGTTATACTTATTATAAAACCCAGATTGGTTGTTTGTGAGTGTGTGTGTGTGTGTGTTTTCGTTTATATATGGGATCGGATTTCCTACATTTTTCAACCGATTTCAACAAAACTTCGCTTTTTTTGGCAGGTCATGTTTCTTATTGTTTTGCACACTTTGTTCTTTATTTTTACATTCAGAATGCTTTAAAAGTTCCATTTACAAAACAATTGTTTATAATAAAATTCTATTCAATCGGTAGACTCATAACGATTGAAAATAATGTTTTTGTTTGAGTTTGACCAATTCGAAAAAAAAAAAAAAAAAATCTAATTAAGACATGCGTGCCCGTCAACCTTAAACAATAATCTTCGTCAATTTTATTTTGCAGTCTTTATGATGGTCGATACTTGATCTATCTCTTACTGTTACATCCCCGGGCAACGCCGGGCTCTACTGCTAGTCAGTAATAAGAGTCTAATAATTGTTCGATGCTCTGCATGAATCAAGTGAAAAAGAAGATTTGTGTCAACAATTAATAAAAATAATAGGTACCGATTACATACCAGATATGTCCACAAATAAATTATAACATAGTAAGATGTGTGTAAAATTAATATACTATTAGTTTAAATTTTAATTACGGCTTTATACTACAAAATGTACATATATATATATATATATATATATATATGTACATATATATATATATATATATATATATATATATATATATATATATATATATATATATATATATATATATATATATATATAACTATTAACCTAAAGAGCCGTGTAGGTGAAACGTAGGTAGGATTGCCTGGCTCTTTAGTTTCTTAGTTTAATTTTCTCTACTTAGTGTATTGAGCTTAGTTAATTTTGCTTTACTCGTTTTGGAGGTTTTTTTCTTTGGACTCTGAACTTAGATTCTGGACGATTGTTTTCCCCTCAATTACATGTTCTTAATTCTTGGATTTTTTGTGTCCCTTATTTTACTTTCGGTATTGGTTTGTTCATTTACAAGCCAAAATACCTAAGGTTTTTCCAGACGAGTATAATTACTTATATATATATATATATATATATATATATATATATATATATATATATATATATATATATATATACATATATATCTATATATATATATATATATATACACGCAGGCATATACTTATAAATATATACTAATTATATATTATTATCATCACTATTATTACTATAATACTAATTATTATTATTATTATCATGATTATTATTATTGTTTTTTGATTCATTTATTCTTCCTATCAGCTGTATCTGTCTTGTAAGTTTCAGCAATTTGCTTAAATGACTGCTACTAAATTCTTTGGGTTTATCTTGTATAATTACTTATTTATTCCCGGGTTCCAAACGGGGGACTAAGGTCTGAAAAAGATTCATGATATCTTCCGCAAATAATTTTTGGTAAAAAACCCCAAAAAACTAAGCTCTTCGTAATATGGGTGCTGTACTTGTGAATATATTTTCTGTATTTCTTTAAGGTAAGGGATACCAGGAATCCCTTCGATGATTCTATCAGAACATTTCCAATCAATACGAGTGGTCCAGCTACAACTGGAATTACTGATGTCCTCATTTCCCACATTTTTCTCATTTCCCCTTCAAGATTCTTGTATTTCGATAGTCGTACGAAGAACTTCAAAATTACATTACAATCTGCACGGTCAGTCATGTCAATAAGAAAGCGCCTTCTGTTTTTGTGAGCTTTGATCAATGTGTCTGGTGATTTATTTCTAGCGGTTATAAAGTACAATAATAATAATAATAATAATAATAATAATAATAATAATAATAATAATAATAATAATGATGTTTATTCCTTTGATAAGAAGGGATTTCTTCTCCGAAAATGTCTTCCTAAAACTGCTACTTTACGGAACAGACAAACGCCTAGATGCTGCCCTGAACGCAAAATATATTAACCTCTTCAAATGTACGGCCAACTTTTAACGATCCGCTATATCCTCGTAATCGTAAACTTTCTACTCCTCCCTCTTTGGATAATTTTGTTTCTAGAGCAGTCTCCGTTATAAACTCATATTTCAATTATTTATCATTAATACTGTCGAAACTTGACCGTGTGTTTCGAACGTTTGAGCCCTGACCATGTAACCCGGATTCGAAACGCACCATGACCAATTTGTCATGTGAGTCACTCCTTGGGAATATCGATTGAGACGCTTATAACGCGTGGAATTGTTGGGAAATGCCTGAAACCCATACCACGAGTTCTTAATTTTTTATGAGTGAAATTTTGCACACAGCACTCTCTTGACGCCATTCATAGTTTTGATGGCACCAAATCACAAGTCTTGCTGAGCGTCCAGGACTTGACTATTGATCACAACAAACAGTGCGAACTGTCTCAAATTATTTTTTTAAAATGTATTGTCTGATATGAATTAAAGTGGAGTTAGTTGGTTATGAGGATACAGATGACAGATAATAATTAATGCCTCACTTGCAGGGGTTAATTTTGTTGTGTTCCGGGATGAATCCAGCCGGTAGTCCGTCCTACATCGTCGCAATACCTGTGTAAAAGCACTCAGTGTTCAACTCTGTCATTGTATTAGGTTGGTGCAAAAATAATGTCGTTTTCTCACATAGTAACATATGTAAGAAGACGACATTATTTTTGCACCAACCGAATATTTGGAATACAGGGGAAAGGAAAATGATTCGACTCTGTGGAAGTAGTTTAGCATGTAAAAATCTGGACGGTTGGACCTAAAGATTGTAGTTCATCAAAACATTTGCCATAGAAAAAGCGATAAAGTAACAATAGGCTTACGGTGTTTTATACGTTTACATATTAGAAATATCTGCTCAACTTTGTTGCATTATTGTTGAAGGGAACGAAGTGATAACATTCAGTATACTTAAGAACTGATACACCTCCTATTAAATAAGCTGTTCCAGTAGGAATATAAGTAGGATGTTACTCCAAGGGGGCTTGTTTTCCAGCTTTTGGCTTACTTCGGCTTTTAGTTGGAGATTCGACTCCAGCTGTGCTGGTCGAAATCTCTGCCTTCGGGCAGAGAGGAATCCAGACGGGGCTATGCCGAAGGGCAGAGTCTCGTCTGGGGTGCGAGACATCTACCCAGACCCTGTGTATAAGGGATATACGGGGAATGTTCGCCCGAGGCTACGGGCTCGATTTTACCCCGCATTAAATAACGGCCCTCTGCCACATCCTGCGTCGCGGGGAGGTAAGGAAAATAACCTTGCTTTCTAAATTTTGACTTGTTACGGCAATTAGTTGGAGATTAGTCTCCAGCTGTGCTGGTCAAACTCTTTGCCCGAAGGCAGATAGAAACCCAGACGGGGCTATGCCGGAGAGCAAAGTCTCGTCTGGTGTGGTAGACAGCTACGCGATCCCATGTATACGGGGTCTACATGGTCTACGGTGTCTACGGGGAATTTTTGCCTGAACCTACAGGCTCGGTTTTGCCCCGCATTAAAAATGACTTTGTGCTATATCCTGACTCGCCGGGAGGTAAGGTAAATAACCTTGCTTTTCAGCTTAGGCTTGAGTAATCATCAATCGTCGAACTCTATGGCTCTATATGAGGCTATGCCTAAGGTCAGCGTCTCGTCTGGGGAGGGAGACAAAATTGACCCCGTGAATGCAGGGGTCTAGTGGGAATTTTTGCTCGATCCTATGGCTCGGATCACCCCAGGCCTTGTGGGGAGTTCGGGTAAATACCGACTTGCTTTGCAGTTTCAGACGAACTTGTAATATTTCCTTGTATTACTCTTGCTCAAAATAAACCCTATATTTGTAGTTATTATTTCAATAACCACCCCAGACAACATTACAAAAATTATAAAGGTAAGGTTACTTCTGTGAGTGTTAAAAAAAACAAAAATGTGACTGTGAATGGATTCGAAACGGGGATTTGTTAGTTATCACAGGAGACGTGCAGTATAGGAATCGAACATCCGATTATTGCTATGAATTTACAATTCTTAATATGTTTGTGTTTCGATGCTTTTATTTTTTCATATTTAATACATTCATATCCCAACGCCGAAACTTTCGATCGCCTAAAACTAAATACTTCATTTTTTTGAGCAAGCTGTCAGTATCATTTGTAATTAAACATTTGCTGGTACAATGCTTAGGGCTTTTTTTTACATTCTTAATCACGCGCATGCGCATAAGTTTCTGTTTCTAAATTTTTCCCGGATGGAATATGAAAAACTGTCGCCATGAAAAATAAACAAATTCACTTCGATAGTGTATGTAAATGCTTGTTTTCTATTTTAGTTTTTACGTGATAGTTTTTTTTTTTTTCAGAAATGATGAATTGCAAAATATAGCCAACTAAAGAGAGAGTCAGTTTTAGCTTCGTCAAACAAACAAAAAAGACGAATTAGTCTCAATAAATAACATTTTTTTTCCATAAACCCATTTTTAAAAATGAGATGGTGATATTTCAAAAGTAATTTTATTCTCCTCGTCTCCTATAACAAATAATAGCAAAAAGTTTTAAAGTATCTGGATTTCAAAGAAGAGAAAAATATACCATCCAAATAATAACTGTCCTTTCTTTCAAATAAACAATAGCAATTTAAAAATACTGCAATAGCTCTAGAGAAATTAAGTCGGTGAAAAGAAGATTAAAAAAAAAATATTATATATTTTAGAAAAAAATTCACCCAATGGACGTCATTGAAAGAGCTTTGTGATATTAACCAACGAGAAAGAAGTAGCATGTAATATTTACGAGGGTATAGCGGCACTATGAGTGGCACTATGAGTGGCACTATGAGTGGCACTATGAGTGGCACTAGATTTGAAAAGGTTAAAATAGTTTGTGTTCAAGGCAGCATTACGCGTTTGCCTCCATGAAGGGTTATAGGGAGAATCTTATGCAGTAGAACGCCCTTCTTATCAAAGGAATACACACGGAATGAGAGTTATTCAACCATGTGTACGCATTAACGGCGGGTCTCAGCTGAGATGGTCTGAGCCGGTGATATTAACGAATTTACCCTGTCTCGCCATTTGCAATGAAAGTAGCGATAAAGAGACAGGCTTTTGACATTGTGTTCTGTGAAAAAGAGGTGAAACAGAAGTCATTTCCAACATGATTTCATAAACGTTTTTGAACAGGGCCACGTCTGAAAAATTCGGATTAAGCATCACTCACCCAGATATAGTAATATAAACATTCCGTTTTTTTTAATCTGATATGACTCTTGTAAAGATACGGTGAGGAGTTTCTTCTTTTCGGTCGCCATAAAAGTGACAACTAATATAACATATCTTTAGCAATAGATCGTATATATGTGTTCCATTTGAGCTCTGGTTTGAACTTGAGGACATATTGACGCTCGAGGCAAGCAGACACATTGACAGTGAAACTGTTCTTCATAACTCGAGTAAATTCTGAATCTGCCACAGTGGTGATGAAACGTTACTATCTTGGTTTGGGAGTTATTTAAACCGGATTACGACTATTGACCTGAAGGAGCCTTATATTAGCGGATATTAGTTACTTGTCCCCGATCATCTTGTTTTTCATAGGTGAATCCATCAACCGTGGTATCATCTGCATAAAATATTTACTAAAGATCTAATAAATATTCCTTGACATCTAAGAGTGCGTAGATCGAAGGGTGGACGCCTGCATGGACATTAGAAGACTGATCATTAAAAAAGATCTACACAAGTCTAACTGAAAGCAAGGACTTGATAATTGCGAACACACTTCCAGAGATGCCATAGGATATGTGTGTCAAACACTTACGCCAGCCCATTCAGATAACTATGGATTTGAGATATGTAAAGCAATCACTTACTAATTCAGTGTGTAATTATATTTGAAATGATATTTGGACCCAGAGGAGAGAAATCCATGATGTTTGTCGTTTAGAGGCGTGTTTTGATTGGGGTGATCGGGGCTTATGACATTCTTGCTGATATAATTTTCGAATACCATGAATTTAAATCTTTTTCCCTTATTTAATATTTCCAATGTAGGTATCGAGTATTATTTCACTCACACTACTTCGTAATCGATAGACAAAAAGTGAACTTATTCAGAGTGTCTTTATAAGACCATAGCGTATGACACGAGGAAGGAGGGCTTTGAGAATTTAACACGGAGGGGACATATCGAAGAGAAATGGAATAAATGTACCAAGCTTAACCAGGTACATGACGAGTTTTGTAAATGGATAACAGAACGGTGTGTTGCGAGGTTTATCGAAGAGACAAAACTTATCCTGTGCTACAAAGTATAGAAATCTTGCATTCATATGGAAAGCAAAATAATAATAATAATAATAATAATAATAATAATAATAATAATAACAACAACAACAACAATTTATATTACATGAAGAGTAAATAATCTAAGAGGACTAGCAGACCTACTTTGATTTAGAACTGACCAATAACACTGAAGATACTACTTTGGATTTTTATCAAGAATCTTTACATATAGAGCAAGACCAGCAGACCCTATGCAGCAGCAATATTCAAAGAATGGGCTGGCAGATTTCTAAATAAGTAAGATAGATTCAGTGGAGAAAAGTTGTCTAGCACGACACAGTGAATAAATTTTCTGAACAGTAGACCTATCAATGGATTCAATACAATCTTTAAATTTAATGTCAACCGAGAATGGTAGCCAGACAAGGTGCAACGATACACTTTTCTGGAGTTTAGGATCAGTCATGCCGATGAAAGGCAGGAAACGATCTGTCAGAGGATTAATAGCGAGCAAGTTCATTTTGGCGGCGTTAAGATTCCTCACCCTAATTAACAAGAGTAGAGTGTAGGTCATTTTTTTTAGATCAGCTATGTAGTGCCATTGGCATGAATCGGATTGAAGGAACAACATAAGATATGACAAATAAAATATGAAGATGTCTGATATTTTTTTCTATTATATACATTTAGAATTTTTTGTCCGGAGTTCTTGGATGTGGATTTTTTATTTACATTATTTACTCGTCTTTGTGATTATCACTAGACATAAATTCGAAGTATAACGATGACCTAGAGAAATAGAGAATCCAACAAGATTTATATAAATTATAACATCAAGAACCATCCGACAAAGATCGCTAAATACAGACGCTCCCACAGATGAAAGAACAGGGTAAGAATAATGTTCGGCAACAGCAATTGTCAATATCAGTAATCAGCAGATTAGTGCATCTGCGAAATCAGCGGCAAACAAGGTTCTAACAATTGCCTCAACAATCAGGAGATATTTCCTATATCCTATACTTAGATGTGATACCTCTGCCTGGAGAAATTAATATTAAAGACTCTAAAGTTCTAGTGTATCAATATGGTAAATGTGGATGTCTTTGATTCTGAAGGCGATAAAACTCAGCTGAAAGTTTTGATAGTCTTAAAACAAAGGAATTAATTTCTAGGGTTTGAGAAATGTATTAACTCGCAGCTGTGCCCAGGCCGGTATCCGAGCTATCAAATATATATATATATATATATATATATATATATATATATATATATATATATATATATATATATATATATGTCTGTTAACTCACTCATGTCTTCTCTCTCTCCCCTCACTTCCTCACTTCGTTAATTTGCATATGTTTAATACGCCCCGTCAAAAATGTGTAAATTTTCTTTTCATTTTTTGTTTTGAAGTAAAGTGTGATGATCCGCAGTCCTTTAAAAGGGCTGTGGGGATATAATTTATTACATCGAACCTTAAAGTAGTCTGTTTTTATTCAAATTATTTGCTCTGGATTTACATTGAGCTCTCTGGATTTTATCCTCCTTAGGTTTACCCATGCGGATTACCTAGTTTTTCATAAACTAACTAACTAACTAACTAACTAACTATATATATATATATATATATATATATATATATATATATATATATATATATATATATATATATATATATAGATAACTAGGCTCGTTTCGAAAAAACCCTCGAATTTTTTATTTGCCAATAATCAAATGAATCTCGAGGGAAAAAATGTTTCAAAAAAAGAAAGAGCTACATACATGAACTTCTGCCGAAAAAAATCGCACAGATGCAGGTCTGAAGCCCAAAGAAAAAAACCGGATACGAGTAAACAACTAACTAACAAAAGAGCTCAATACAACCGTAGGGCAGACCTAGATACACCTAGTGAGCCAGACAAACCTACCTAGGTTTCACCTAAACGGATAGTCAGGGAAAGTAAGGAGCCTTACTTTCCCTGACGGTCCGTTTAGGTGAAACCTGGGTAGATTTGTCTGGCTCACTAGGTGTAAATATCTATCTATCTATCTATCTATCTATATATATATATATATATATATATATATATATATATATATATATATATATATATATATATATATTCTGAATTGTCAAAGACATAACATCACTGGAAGCACTATAAATACACGGTAAATGCATTGCGGTAGTGGAAAGTAATTGGGGAATCTCTAAACTGTGCAAAAAATGGGCGGACTCTAGTTTGAAGATAAGACTGTCTATCAAGTGATCAATATTAACCATTCGGAATCTGTGAAGAATTACGTGGTCGTAATTAACAAATCTGTAGAATCATAGTTTAGGAGAACATATTTATTCAGGTGTGCGAATTGTCGTCGGAAGCAGAAATCAGAACAGTCTTCAACGTAAGTCGTCAGAACAAAATACCCTTTGACAGACTGAATCTTCGCGGTTCCCATGAATAAATACTTAGCCAGACAGAAGTGCAGGGAACAGTCCTTAATCAATGGCCCGATTATTTAAATATTTATATTCAAACTCGCAGAAATAATGGCAGTAAATATTGCCGACCTCAAATCAAAACAACTTTTTATTGTTTATAAGAAGTTGAGTCATTACTTGTCAGAAGTTATTTTAATGCTACCGTAATCCAACTATTAGGGTTAGTTTCGTCTCGTACAAGAGGTCTGGCAAATTGTCAGATATAACTTTTCCAAAGCTGTAAACAACACAACATGGGATGCGAAATACCATTAGAAGATTACCAAATCGACTATCAGCTGAAAGGAAGAAATGGTGAGTTCACATCCCAGGACCGACAGCTACTAGTGGCCGTTTGTTGGACAGAAAGGGTATTATAAACGGGTTCCGTCATAGATCAGTAAACTATTCCAAGCAGTGGTTAATACTAGCAGAGGATCTAAGATTGAAAGTGAGACAAGCACGAGAAAAGACCAAGCCGTTCAAAGAAAACATCGCAAGAGATGAAAACTTGGTAATTATGACATTTACTGTTCATCTTAATGTTCAAATTAACGTCGTTTATACAAAAACTACTTGATAAAGCACAATGGTTAATTGATAGAGGCTTGGTTTGAGGAGTCGGAGAGCCGAGTTCGAATTTCAGTCACATCGCATACATTCACTTTACGTGTTAATACCCTTGGAAAAGATTATGAATCCTCTTCTTCTCCCTACTCTCCTTCTTATGGATAAATAGCAGGATAAACCGGACAACTGTTCTAACTCAGAAACCCTTGGATGGCAACTGGTCTAACGCAGTAAAAATCCGCCTCGTCACACGTGTATCGAAAGATACATGATTGGTTAAGCGTGTATGATACGTAACTGACGAGAAGTTAATTTCTTATTATAATTCTTGAAATTATAGATTGATTTGTTTTCTACGAATTATCAAATTTTTATAGGATATTAAAAGCTATAAAATATTTTTAGTTTGTAAGAATTGTTTTGTAGATAATAATTATTTACTTATAACCGGGGTGTGGGAGAGGCGTATTTATACCTATCCCAAATGTAACTGTACGTTAGTTAATATAACGAGACCGACTGGAATTGGTACTCAGCATTCTGACTTCCAATTCCAAGCCGTTATCCATTACATTGCACGCACATCCAAGCTTATAGATATATATATTCGATATTCCCATGTGGCCACCCATCTTGGTACTGACCAGACTCTATGTTGCTTAACTTCGGTGATCATATGAGAACCGCTGTTTCACACTGATATAGCCGTAAGCTGATTTTTAACATCTAGTGCTACTCGCAACAAAAGTTAAATGATAACTGCATGGATAATAAGAAAGATTTATGCAAAATGTTTTTGTATTTGTTTAGAATATTTTAGATGTTTTTTTTAATATTATTATAATCATTTATTTTTTCTTAATTCCAAGTTGCATTTAATCCCATTATTGTTCCAATTTGGGATGCGCGTTCTTGTCGCGCCTTAAGCTATAAATTATTTCCCATTTCATACAGTTCACTGAAGTGGTTAAAACAGAATAATATTGCGATTAATATTAACAAGAAAGAAGAGAAAAACTCATTAAACATACTATTTGTAAACGTGCGAATACTAATAATCATATGAACATCGTTTGACAGAGTAAATTAAGGCGAGGCCCGGGGGGGTGATGAATTGAGACTATTGACAACAAGGCAAACGGATATTTTGCTAGTCGATGTGACTGAACCATTTTCGCTTAACTGAAATCGCTGATGAGTTGAGAGCTAAAAAAAGGGCTCGCTTGATTCGCTATTTTTTTTTTTTTTCTATTTTTTCAACATTGATTAACTTAATTTACCATAAATCATTTCTGGCATCTTTCAGAAAAAATTCAAAAAATAATTTTTTCGGTTATCTGCCAACAGACACACACACACACACACAAGACACAGGCGTATATCATTGCGCGTGTTTGTGATCAATCATGAGAAGTAAAATTATAATAAAAAAAAATCCCATTCACTTCCATCTGCAAACATTAAACCACGTCTTATATAAGATAACATACAGAACTTATATATTTATTTCAAACTCCTTCCAGCAGTTCCCATATGATCACCGAAGTTAAGAAACGTTGTACCTGGTCAGTAACTAGATGGCTGACGGATTGTGAATATCACGTGCGGTGTGTATGTGCGGGTGGGGCAATGAATAATAGTTCACAAATGTTAATGAGCCGTGTTCCAAATCCCCCTGGGTTTGTCATATTCACTTACGTACAAAACACATTTGGGAAAGGTTTCACATCTTTTCTCATCTCTCTATGGGTTTATCAATAGGAATTATATCACTAATCAATAGAAAAATGTCGTCGGTTGGACAGGTTACACAACCATCATACAAGACACCGTTGAAGGTGGATGTAGGAGGGGAAACCAAGGCAAATACTAATGGACAATTCGGGCAATAGCAGAACTGCTGATAGCTGACATTGATAGACCGTTGTGTAGGAGATTCAATATGGCTTCTAAATTTGAATCCCCCTTACGACTACGAAAGTCAAGGGGATAATGATGATGATGATGGTGGTAGTGGCGGTGGTGGGGGTGGTGGAGATGATGCAAACCTAAAACATTATTATCTACAGAATAAATAAAATTCTTAGAAACTAAAATTTGTTCTGGCTTTAAATAAGCTGAAATGGTTTATAATCCGTCGAAAACAATTCAGTCAAATCAAAACTTCTCGCAAAGATACGAAGAATTATAATTATTAACATATATCTTTGTGTAAATAAATGTGTTTGTGATTTTTTTTTCTTTTTAAAATCGTGTTCACCGCATGCAAGGCAATAAACCTTCTTCCTATTTTTTCTATTTACTTTCCACGGTTTTCAGTCGATATCAAATGACTTTCCCTATGGAATTCGATTGGGAAGTTACTTCAGTCAGAATATGATAAAGATATACAACACATATTCTATTATATATCCCAAAAATTATTGCTACTAATATACACTGTTCATGCCAGAATATCAAACATATCTGTAAATTCATTTATTAAATGAATTTATGTATTAAAACAAAAACTTACTCAAAACCTAATGCATCCACGTGAAGGCCATCTGCTCTTTCTGAATGGCACTGTTTATTTCATAAGAAAAATAGCGATTCCTATTATTTTTCTTTCTCACTTGTTCACACACGTACTCTCTCATACATGTTCACGTACGTAAACAATAATTACGTACAAAGTTTCTTAAATTTTTTAAACTTTCGGTAAAAGTAACGTTTACAGTATTTTAAACAATTGGAGATTTAAACGAAAGAATACCTGTTAACATATTTTGCCGTTGAAACAGGAAACATTCATAATTATTTTTTTTGTGTAAAGGCATATTTGTTATTTTTTTAAATTTTCAAATGAATAAATTAGAAATTAATCACTCGCAGCGACATGTGTTTATTACACTGACATTACTGATCATATTATACCAAGATATCAATTTTTTACTTACACAAACATCAGTGATACTATAGTAAATTATCTACCAAGGCATTTGCGACCTACGGTAAATGACGATGCACTTAACAATGCAACCCACTTTTGCCTACAGCAATAAATTCCTCAAACCACATACAGTGTTATTTTTACCTAAAGTGTGGTGTATTTATCTAGTTGGTATTCAGAAGCGCGGTATAATGTAATTATATTACAAAATGTGTAAAATTTTAGATTTAGTGTATCATTTTCATCAGCTCTATGAATTGTCATTTTAAAAAAAAAATTGATTTTTTACGCTGAGAACTTACATTTTTCATTATACACTGTATGTGCTAAGTTTGGTCAAAAACGGTAGGCTGGATCTCGAGTAAACAGGTATCACACAGACTGACAGACACTCAGAGACACAGATATCTTCTGTTATATATATATATATATATATATATATAGATATAGAGATAGATAGATAGATAGATAGATAGATAGATAGATAGATAGATAGATAGATAGATAGATTATAGTTTAAATATGTGGAAATACAACTGGGTTAACTTTAATTGAGACCAAAAGTTTATGGGGAAAACTGAGGTCATATTTCTTCCAGATACTGAAAACATTTCATTTAATGTCCATATTTTTTGAATGTCTATTAAAGTAGGAAAGCTTCGAAAATAGTATAATGAAATGTTCACTTTGCAAAATAATATAGATATACATGATTATAATTTAGATAACTATAAGAAAATGCGTTAGTTTAAACAGACACCAGAAGATTAGGGTTTTAATAAGGAATAGAAGATTGAATGCGAAAAGAAACAAAAATAAATAAAATGAAATTAGTTATAGAAGAACTAGAAAATAATTGTACAGAAAAAGGAAGCAAGTGTTACGACCTCATGAAAGAAAAAAAATGTCGTTCCTGGATTTGCCGGTTAAGTAAATATAGTTTCGTCAATAAGCTTCCGTCAGTATTAGTTTCTCTAGATCTCTTTCTCTAAAGTCCTTTACTCTTTTATTTTATCTCTCTTATCATCTCAACTTACTTCTTCTATCATACTTTTCATCATCTTACATTCTCACCTATGCTTTACTCTTTTTCTATCTTTCTCCTCGTTTTCTTTCTAATAATTGCTGGAATCGCAAACACTTTATCTGATTCTTCTTTTTCGTTGATGGACATTTAAACGACCAGATGCCACAGAACCAGCCGCAGATATTGTTATTCTCGGCACACGTCTAGAGTAACACAAAGGTAAGCCGAATGCCATTTACCAATAATAGTTTGATGTATATGAGGAGTAGCGTTTGCCAATTTCACAACTGCTGTTAACATAAGAAACATTATCTAATTCAGCTAGAAACAGTTGGAAAGTGTCGATTCTTTCGGAAAAAAGAATATATAACAATAACCATATATGCATGAAAACGGGGATATTGGCATGCATATACACAATCTTGTGCACACACACAAACACACAGATAGACATACACACGCACTTACACAAACACACGCATTCATATATTTCGTGGAATACAATCTGTTTGATGCTTTCGCACACATTAGTGATATTTTTAGCCAAGTTTCATTAATGGTTTAAGGTCTTTCAACATCATACACCATCTCGACTGTAGCCCATGCAATACTGATCGTCTATCGACTTGTGTGCCATCCGTCCGTTACAACTTTCCCCATTTTTAATGACACACAGTGAATCCACTTGGCAATTTATAGTCCAATCAAGGATAACTTCCGGTTCGCCAGCAATCTACATTTTTCCATGAAAAAAGAAGCAAACGCAGTAACGGTTGCACTCTCTCTATATATATATATGACAGACAAAGAAAAAATTGAGGAATTATTTTGAGCTTTTGCAGTATTCTTAAATTTTTCAGTTTGGTGGCGATAAGAAAGTGTAAATCTTAAGAAATTAGTAACAATTAACACCAACCCCCTTGCAAATGACTTAAGAAATGGTTGAAAGCACTTGGGACTACAGAGAAATTTTACATTCCTCCAATCCGACCAACGGGAAAGATTTATTAATACTACAAAAAAAAAAATCAATAAAAACGAAATATATTTGAAAGAATGTTTGATGGTAATATATATATATATATATATATATATATATATATATATATATATATATATATATATATATATATATATATGAAGGATGTAACAGCAACATTGTCGACTTGTTAGATTAAGATTTGAAACGTTGTAGAAATGATTAACGATATTTTACTGCAATTCAGCAAGGGATTCAACAGCATTATGGAACTCTACTGAGAAGAATACTAATATATTTAGTCCTAAGATAATATAATGATCCTTCTTACTCTTGATCCAAATTTCCTCTCTACAATTCCCTTTTTTTTACGCTTATTCCCCGTTGTCTTGATTGTTCGCGAATGGCCTTTGATGGTGCCAACCAGGGCATGAATATTGGTACAATTAATGAAGACCTGATTGATGTTTTTCGTTTCAAATTTACTCAGTTGGGAAGACAGTGTGTGTGGCTGACACAAAACCTGTTCTCTTTCTAGCTGAAAAACTCAAAGAGTTTTCCCTTGATTCTTACGACAAATTTTGGCAAGATGACTAAATGTCTTAACTGAAAACCCGGAAAAAAGAAACTCAAATAATGTTTCTTTAGATATTAAACATTTTTAGGAATGGACAATTATCTCATGCTGTTATACGATTTGAATATTTTTGCTACTATCCCCAGTACACACAGACACAGACACAGAGACACACACAGAGACACACAGACACACACACACACATACACACTCTCTCACACACACACGCTCTCTCTCTCTTTCACACACACACACACACACAAACACACACACACACACATATATATATATATATATATATATATATATATATATATATATATATATATATATATATATCCGAATGTTTCAAATATTTCATTATGCGTCATATCACAAGTTTCCTTCTATCATTTCCAACAGAATCCATGGTAAAGTGAAAAAAAGTATTTTTTATTCATGTTCCGTCTTCTTTATTGTGCTATATGCATTAAGAATGTGACTGATCATGCCTCTCCACCTCTTCTTCTCTTGTTACGCTAAGCACCATATAACCATTTGACATCATTTCTTTTACTTTTTTTCTGTTTTCTGTCATTCATTCACACAATCAATTTAAACTGCCCCCTCGCATATCTTGCCTTGAATACGTTTTATATTCTCCGGGCTCATATTCTACAGTATGGACATCAGAAGTTTCAGCTATCTTTTTCTGATTGTAATTTTCAGGTTTCCTTAAAACTTCCTTGTTCCCATTATCTGCCCAGGTTATTTTCATCATTAGTCGGCAGAATCACATTCACTGTGGCCTAAAGATTCGTCTTCACTATACCATTCTGTTTATTTTTTTCAGTATTGCCCTAATGAGCATTTTTAGAAGTTCCTGATTTTCTGCCTTTTGAAAATCGAGATTTTCGAAGGAACTTGATTATTGGAATTTTTTCTTGTGGTTCTTGTGTCAACTCTAGGACGTTAAAATGTACGGATTTTTATGCCGGGATGACAGCTTCATTTTGATTTGCTCAAATACGGAACTGTCATCCAAGATTATTTCTTTTGCTGAAAACTATAAATTTCCATTTTGGACTTAACAGTTTGTCATTTCTTTTTGTGTTTCTATACTGATTTATGTAACATCTCTTCCTCTAAACCATTATCAAGTTAAAGTACCAGCTATTTAAATACTTCACGGTGGGGGGGTCATCCTCCTAAATAATTCATACCTTTGGTATATTTCTGTGTTATTCTATTGATTTTGTTTATTTGTTTGGCTTATCTTTGTTGACTGGTCCAGTGGTTAGAAGGTTCGATTCTCGACCTTGAGACTTGGGTTCGAATTTCAAAACTGATTTATCAGGAATTCTTGATTTTTTCGGTTTGAAGAGGCGGAAAAATGAAAAAAAAACATGCCAAGTTGCGAGTGAAATTGGGCTTTGTTCAGATTGTTGATAATGTGCTCTCTCGCAGAAAACTGTTACTGAGTTCTGCTCAGCATAGTTGAAATATAAAACATGAGTGTGCGCCGTGGTTGTAGGACATACAAAAATGTGTCTGAGCAGGCGTCTGCAGTGGAGATTGGTCAGCTGCCCTAGAAGATGGGCATACGAGCGCCCCTTCCCTTTATTGTTATTATTGATACTATTAGGTTGGTGCAAAAATAATGACGTAATAATGTCGTCTTTTGTCGTTAAAAATACGTGAAAAAACGACATTATTACGTCATTATTTTTGCATCAATCTATTAGTTTATTTACTAACACGACACTGACTAGAATATCATTACTTCTTAAATTAAAATATGACATTTATTAAAAACTATAATCAATTTAAATACAGAAGGAATCATTTAAAAGACTTAAAAATGCTATCTTGTATTATTTTTCTATTTTTCAGGGTCTGTGGCCAGACAGGAAAATAGACTTCATGAAACATGTATCCATTTCAGCTTCGTCCATACGTTGTGTATATATTTTTGCGTCTGCCCGTATATATTTTAATTCAATGACAGCTCTAAAATATTCCTGCTGATCTTAAAAAAAAAACAAAAAAAAAACAACAAAAAGCAAAACACGTTTAAAATAATTCTATTCATTACCGAATAATTTCCGAAATGTTCAATAATAATTGTAATTGTCTGATGCTCAAAAGCTGAATTGTTTTTTCTTGTTTGCTAGGTCATAATTATATTATTTTTTCAGGGTAGGCTTAGTTCAAACTAAGTCGAAAGGAAACGCCTGATTTCAAACTCAGCATAATTGTATGTTTTATGTACGTGTTATCGTGTGAGAATTAATTGGCACATAATGGGGAAAGAAGACTTGAAAAATTTGACACTTACAAGACATATTAAAGCCAAGTGTAAAACATTGTATAAGCTACCTGACCAACTTGGGTAACTGAATTACAAAACAGGGTTTACGAAAGAGAGCGAAAAGAAAAAATAACTAAGTGCTATAAAGGACAGGAGATTGTGGAAAGCCATGATCGCCAAAGCCCTCAAGGGACACAGCACATAGAAGAAAATGAAGAAGAAGATATAAGTCAGTACTGCATAATATAAACATACGTATATATATTATATACAGGTTGCGATGGATAAATTGTCACCTAAATAATGCAAAGATGAAAATAAGACTGACATAATTTTAACAGATATATTTACGAAAATAACACAAAAATATCTTGGAATACGAAAGAGTAAATGCATTCAATATAATTGCCATTGGCTACAACTACGGTCTCCTTAGGACTTCCATATCTCCAACATCTCTTCTGGATAGTCTCCTTGTCTGATAGCCATGACTGGGTTCTCCTGCTTGTGTGGCATAGTGGAGTGTCCTGTTGCCAGACATAGGGTCTTCCTGTTATTTACTTAACCGGCAATTTACGCATCGCATCCACTATGTGAAAAATCACACATTCTGCGTGACGGACAAACAGCCAGCTCATCTTTTATATTATAGAGTGATAGTGTATGTAATAACAAGATGAATATTATCCGCTTCACATGTCAGTTGTCAAATACGTGGGAACTGAACGTTTTTCTTCACGAGACTAAAAAAAACAAACTCTTTTACTGTTTCTATTTGTGTTCGTTTGGTATTGAGGTAAAAATATTTTCAACTTTTTTTTTCTATACTCGACAAAATGTCTGGCGTTGTTACTGGCCTTCAAATGGCTATTTCTTTATTTTGTCGCTGCTGGATGCGTTGTTTCTGGTGGGGTGTTTTGTAATTGATTTGTTCGGATATTGTTTGGGCTGGCAAATTGTTTGTTTTCAAGGAAAGAAAAACTAAAATAAATTTAAAGAAAATAGTTGATTTATTTCTGTTTTTTTTTTTTTTTTTTTTCTTTTTTGCCTTCTTTGGCAAAGGAATATCATTTGGTCGAGCAGTATCATCCAAAAAGCCTCATCACAAATTAAGGGTAATTATCAAAACTGGCGGGAAAAATATGCTAATGAACGCCTGGCGTTTAACCCTAGCTTCCATCATGAGCGCAATACTATAAGAGTAAAGAATGCAATTTACATTGGCATGATTTTCTAACCTAAATTGCGTTCTTATTTTACTGAGATTCAATATAAGTGTTAAAAGAGCACAAGGATATAAGTTTTATTCAAGGGCTTCATTTTGATATGTTGACGGGGGTACATTTAAGTAATTTAAACGGAGACTAAATACTTAAAAACAGACGACTAAGTGAGAAAACGCACATCATATATGGCTTTTGCCTTCATTAATAGTAACTATCTATCAGCAGGCGTTTGAGGACGGAATATTTCGCAAATATAGTCACGCTAACGACCAATACATCAATTTTTTTGTGACAATTACTATCGGAGAAATAAAAACCTACTGTCGTATAAATAACAATATCTTTCTTTACTTTTCATTGGAAGTTTTTCAATACTGGATTCGTCTCGAAGAGATTAAAATATAGGATTAAGCAACATCTTGTATTATGGATTTTAAATGGCGTCATAATTCAAAGTATACACGGGCCCAGAATTTTGATTAAGGAATTAACTAACAACTCATTGATAATTATAGTTGTGCTAACATTATTTTTCAAATATTAAGTGTTTCACAATCGTTATTTCAATCGCCATTTTCTTTACTTCTAGACGATAGCATGTAAGTCACTTTTCAAGCAAAATGTCTGACTCTTCATTTAAACGACCGGGATATTCCTTACGTCGACTTTCTGTTTAGATATATGTGAAGACAGGAAAGATAAGGATATTGATGTTGCTTGAAACTATTATTGTTAACTGATGTAACCTTGGGAAGGTTGCTCAATAGAATAATCAAACGAATGTTGGTAATAAATGATAATACTTAGGACACGAACAACACATATAAGTTTCGGCAGCTGCGCGTAGAAGAAGTAGTCAACTGCTAGAAGTAAGTCAAGAGAATTCCACCATGAATCTCCAACTGCTGACCGCAGAGGGTATCTACCAACTGCCCGAAACAGACAGATGTGGCACAAGGCTGAATTTAATGTGGAATTCCCGAGCCCGTAAGCTCAGGCAAAACTTCTCCGTAGATCCCGTATAACACGGAGTCGGGTAGGTATTTCCCGAGAAAAATCCTTTGACTTGGAATGCTCTCTGCCCGGAGGTAGAGAGGTTAACCAGCGTAACTGAAGAAGAATCCCCAACTGCAGACAACATTCAATAATCACTTCTGTATTTATAGGAATGGGGGCATACCCATATTCGTCCGTTAGTATGTTAGAACATTAACATTATTTTAGAGTTTATTCCTTTAAATTCTCAAAAGATCTTTTTATAGGGTAGATCGAAATTCTCACCGCTTCAAACAATTCTTCAATTGTATCTCTATAAGGAAATTAAATACTTTTTAAAAAAATATTCCAGAAGTTTTTAATGTCTTTTTTTAATCTTTGTGGCTTATTTATGCAATAAACCCTATCATCCAGATTCTGATGAAGAGAACCCGCGACATAATCAGACCGGAAGTAGGAAGAGAACAGTGTTGTTTCGTTAAAGACAAGTAATTCAATATGTATGATATCTTAAAGTGCAATACAAATGCAAGCACCTGTATACCTGTGTTTTAGAGATTATGCAAAAGCGTTTAATATAAAAACCTCACTAAGATATTTTGGAATAGCTAGGATCCCGCTGAAATATTTGGGAAGTATAATCCAGTGTAATCCAGACCATATACAAGCAGCAAACCTCCTGAATGGAGATAGAAAATGATTTCGGTAATTATACAAAAATAGAACAGGGTGTAAGACAAGTATGTGTCATCTCACCGGACTTATTCAACCTATACAATGAGATGATTCTGAGATGATTAGAAGTTCTTACAGGATTTATTATTTGTGTCCACAATCCTAACAAGAGAATTCAGTGTTGATAGCAGCCACACAAAGGAAACTATAAGAACTTCTAAAGAAGTTAGTGAAAGAAATTGGAAATTAGTCGAGGAAAGTGAAGTAATTGAAATATGATAGAATGCATGGTTATTTGCAAACGGAAAACTGCACCATGCATATTACACATTGAAGATATCAAAGTTAAAAAAAGTTACACAACATAATTCCTCCTATATGGCAGGGACTGCTAGAGAATCTTCTCACAGATGAAGAAGAGTTTTGAATCAACAGACATTAGATTCTACAGAAGGATGCTGAGAATATCATGGGCCAATACATGTAAACAACGACGATTTTTTTAGAGAAAATAGAGCCAAAAAGGGAATATACTTAACATCAGGAAAAATAGTTTAAATTTCTAGCGAATAAAGTGAGGAAATATGTTTGGAAATTATGTTATTCTCACGATAGATTGAAAGCAAGAGGCAAATAGTAAAGCAAGGCATGAACTTTTTTAGCCAGTTTCAGTCAAAGGATGTCGGAAGATGGTTTGCAAAAAATAGCAAAAAACATTATTTATTAAGCGCTAAAATGTCAGGAAGCTTTAGAAAGCCATGATCGTTTGCGACCAGAAGAGGCATAGCAACAAGAAGAGGAAGCACAAAGACATTTTTCACATTACAGCTGCATTCTGATTGAAGAAAGGAATGGATCAAAACACAATCCTGTATCCATGTTCACCAAAGTCATAGCGTGATTTTTTATTAATAAAAGAGGTGATCCTGATTATATGAATCTCGTTTTCTCGTTATGATGTATGGCATAACATCCTTATGAGAGTGAATTAATGGCGTCGTGATGAGTAACATGCAATGGAAGGCGTTGGTCATGATTCTGTTAGGAACGTTGTTGTCCGACTCCAATATCAGTGAAAATCAAATACATTTTGCTATGACAAGCAATTTTCACGATACCAATGACATTGTTCAGCAGGTGAATTTATCCTGTCACATTGCATATGTCGAATGGAATTTTTTTAGGATCAAGAAAAAGAAATAAGCATGAAGAACTAGTTCGCAACGTCCCGCCTGGTCTAATTGCCATTGATCAGCTTTGAGTGATTTTGGACCAACAAGATCACTCTATAAAAAAAGAGTACCATGTAACTTGAATGGCGTACGATTGACACCTGTCATCAGATGAGAAAGAAATACGTGCGTGGGATGAAAAATTAATGCTTACTATGAAAGAATGATGCTGTCAAATATTTTATGCATGATTTTCAACTTTTCTTTTTAATATGTGCATTGTTTCTTTCGAGTTAAGCAGATATCAGACTGTTCAAAGAAAATGTAACTAGTAGCGACCTCACTTGAAAATGAAGAACATTTCGCACCGTGGTATTATCAAGTCCCTCGGAAAAAAATGGTTTATCCCCCAAGGAAATTCATTCTTACACGGTTGCGGGATTAGGAAGTAAACTTCCAGCTTTATCAAGATTTCAAAAGAGGGCAGTCGAATTTAGCAAGATAAGGAAAAATCTTGAAGATAACCCAATTCCTGGAGATTCTGCAACTACCTCCACTGAGGAAAACATTAATCGTGTTCACCACTTAGTGATGGATCACAGACGATTGACTATAAATCAAACTGTGAGAGACTTGAGAATATTCTACAGAATGAACTTGACATGACGAACTTTTTTGCTCGCTGAGTACCAGGCCTTCTGACACCCTATCGAAAGCATACCACTTTGATCAGATCACGAGATAATATGAATTAATGCTAAAACCTTTTAAATAAAACAAAACATATTTAATTTACTTACGCATGCATTTTCATAAAATAGCCCCTTAAATGGGATTTTTTGATTTTTTATGTTTTTAAATATTTCTAGAAAAAAACAAAATATTAAGCAACATTATTATGGGAATGATGACTAATCAGAAATAGACAATTTATTAAAGGATACATCATTTAAAAAAAATTATTCGAGTCTAAAAAATAGATATGCCTTTAATTTTATACTTTTTTATTTATGAAGTGAACGATTCGACGAAGTAAAATTCGTACAGTATTTACATTATGCGGACCATTGTCCTCATCTTTGTCGCCATATTTGTCACAACGTTTCGGCCGTTGTACGCTCCGGCCTTCTTCAGGTGGTTGGAATTTCAAACTGAACTATTTATTTCGATCCCTGGGGTAGATTGTTCTAGTTCCACGTGCCATTCTACCCCAGGGATCGAAATAAAGGGTTCAGTTCGAAATTCCAACCACCTGAAGAAGGCCGGAGCGTACAAAGGCCGAAACGTTGTGACAAATATGGCGACAAAGATGAGGACAATGGTCCGCATAATGTAATTACTGTACATAATACCTCATCTCAGAAATATAGACAGACTCTGAAGTAAAATTCGGTTTAATGGTTTCGATGGAGTGATTTTAAGAGTAGATGATATTCGTCATTACAATTGCCTAGCCTGAAGATAAACGAATAAAGAATATTTCTATACGATTCAAATATATGAAAAGCCCTCAAAAATTGTATACACACTTCCGGAAAGGAAAAACAAATGTATATATATAGTAAAACTAATTTTATTCAAATATTACCAGATTAATACAAGTTTGAACTCGACAATAAGAGGAGATGCAAAAAATGGTGGTCGTTATCTTCCAAACATTTATTAGTACTGTGAACTACTGCTTGGACAATGTTAGTTATAGTGTCCAGTGGGATGGCTGCACATACATTTTCAATGTCTTGCCTAAGGGCCGCCAATTAAGTCTGTTTTTTTGTTATACACAACATCCTTTAGGACTTGTTGATGCTACAGCCATTAGGGTTAATGCCTTGTCGTGGAAATACGAGTGCAAACAGTGTTATGGCAATTTGATGAAACTGCAAATGACAAGTTTTTCCGTTACTGAAAAGTGCATACATTTTTGGCGGACTCCGTATATTCTTAATGGCATATATCTTTTAAATCCAACAGAACTCAAAAATCAATCTCGGAATACGTTCTGCTTTCAAATATATATTTCCCGGAGTTTTTCTTTGTTGTCTATAAAACAAAAACAACAATCATAGGCTTGATTTATTTGAGACAGAGAGATATTAGAATAATCCGGAGCATTTGCTGGGAAAAAACCGCTTGCATGCGAAAACAAAATGAATTGAGCAACTATACAAAAATGGCGACAGACATAAGACAAGGATGTGCCTTTTCAAGAAAATTTATTTCACCTATACAGCGAGGCGATCAGAATTTATTATTGTTGGGCACAATTTGACCGACACATGATACGCCGCTTATTCGGCACTGACAGCAGATACAGAAAGAAAACTTCAAGAATTTCCTGATAATATAGTAACCCAAAGCCCAGAGAAAAGAGTAACCATCAATTATACCACAAAATATATAATCGTTACCAAAAGTTACCACCTAAGATGCGAGATAAGTATCTGTGAAGTGTTATATGGCAAAGAAAAATATTATAAAGAGTTCCAACTGACAGCGCATTGGATTTAAGAAAATTGCTTTTAAAATCGAAAGTATTAATAAATAAAAAAAATGTTAGAAATAAAGAAAAGAGTTTAGAACTGCTATGTAACATCATCTCCCACATATATAATAGTAAATGTTAGATAATTTAATCTTTTATGAAGTGGAGAATTTACGAAAAAGAGTTGAGATTTTATTTTAAAAATGTTGGCAATACCATGGATTGAACATGAAAACAAAGGGGAAATTTTAAGAAATCAGAAAAGAAAATGACATATTTATTCAGAATAAGGAAGATACTAGAAATTTTTGAAGGTCTCAATTTATATACTGAAGGTAAAGGAGACAGTCGGAAAGAGCAAAAAACCTACCTAACTTGCGTGTGTGAAGTGATGGTGAAAAAGAGACTGAAAGTAATAGTCAGGGGACAAATGTTGCTTAAAGCTTCAAAGGAGAGGTAGATATGAAGGACACAACACACACACACACGCGCGCGGACACGATCACCTACACACACACATATATATATATATATATATATATATATATATATATATATATATATATAAGACAAATTATTAATTTTCATTTCTTAATTAGAATTGTATTCTTTGCCTCTGATCATTTCAATGTTCATCAAGACAAAATAAAAAATAAAAAAAATGGCCGAAACCACCATGGCGGCATAAATAGAAGACACTAATGATTTAATTTCCTATTGTAAAATGCACGACTCCTGTCAGCCAATAGACGAGATGTTCGGGTGTTTTTTTGTTTTTTTTTAATTCACTTATACTTTGATGTATTTGTCTTTTTCTTATGTGATTCCATTGTTCGGTAAAAAGCGATTTTTTTTCCGTAGGACTGATTATCGAACTTAGTAGTTGGTCATTTTAAGTTTTTTGTTTTCTTTTTTTATTTTATTTCTTTTTTGGCGAGTCACCTCCTTTTATCAAACAGAATGTCAAAACGAAAAGCAGAAATTTAAAAATAAAATGATCGTCATGGAGAACGGAAAGAAATGATTCGTTTTTTCTATAAAACGAAACCAGAATAACTCCTAGAATATGGAAGCGAAAATGTCTTTTCTAGGAGCAGATGTAGAAATTCGCAAAACAAAAAATTCAAAACTCCCGTCTGTTGCGTAGGGTGTCTGAAAATAATTTCCATTGTTAATGTGAAGAAATCGTAGCGAAAGAAAGGCTTGTAATTGTTTCAGACTAATTTCCCTGCGTGCCACAGAGTGATATTATCTCAAAATAAATTGTTTCAGAGATCTATTGTGTAGCCTAAAAAGTTCTTATCACTTTTGTCACGAGATGGAATTAGGACTGTCATATAAGGCTGGATTTCTTTTTTTTTTAAAAACAATTGTGAAGGATAGATTAATTATTATAATGATTTTAATGATTGATAATGGAATGTAATTTGCCAAAGTATCAACATATGATATTTCTGTTAGAAAGCTGAGAATGTTATCGAAAAAAAAAAACAAAACAATATTATCACATTTTATAGAAAGTTATTGATAATGATTGAACTAATATAAGATAGCTTTCAATGTCTGGCGTTGACTCGTTTTGTTTTGTGGATTTTATAACATCAATCCATGTTCAATTATGGCCAGATTTATACTCTATTGAGCTTATAGGTAAACATTGTTTGGTTTTATACTTTAGTCAAGAGTAAAACAGGTGTCAAGTTCACATTGAATGTATTGACAAAAATGGATCGAGTCTATACATGAGTCTATACGTAAATTTCATCCTTAGACGTAGGTCTGTCGTTAGATGTTGGCGAACGTTTTACTAGAGTCTGTATAAAAATAATGTTTTGGGCATATAACTTAGTCTATAACTAAACATTGATTATATATATATATATATATATATATATATATATATATATATATATATATATATATATATATATATATATATGTCAACAATAGTCATCTTTTGTTTGCGTGCGTATTTGGTCAGCTTTATTCTTCATCCTTAGACGTAGGTCTATAGATAAATGTTGGCTGGCATTATACTAGAGTTTATATAATTATTGTTTTGTGCCTGGGTTTATACCTTAGTCTATAAGGGAAAATTGGTTTTCTATCTATCTATCTATCTATCTATCTATCTATCTATCTATCTATGTCTCTCTGTCTCTCTGTCTCTCTCTCTATATATATATATTATTTCGTAATGTGTGTATATATATATATATATATATATATATTATTTCGTAATGTATATATATATATATATATATATATATATATATATATATATATATATATATATATATATATACACACACACACACATTACGAAGTGGACAATTATTTTAAGACATTTTTATGTTCATACGTATTTTAAATAGATACAGATATTAACGTAAATGCTCTGTTTATACTAAACAGTATTAATGACATTTATCGGCCAGAATGTCCAAGAAATTTTCAAAGAAAATATGCGTCATCCGGTAAATGTCATTAATATTATTTATTATATAGAGAGCATTTACTTTAATATTTGTATCTATAAAAAGAACGTATAAACATAAAAAATGTCTTAATATATATATATATATATATATATATATATATATATATATATATATATATATATATATATATATATATGTATAATGTCTTAATATATATATACATATATATATATGTATAATGTCTTAATATATATATATATATATATATATATGTATGTATAATGTCTTAATATATATATATATATATATATATATATATATATATATATATATATATATACATATATATAAATAAATAAATAAATAAAACTTTATATGTGAACCTTGGTCATGTTCTCTTTGTGCGTCTATAGGTAAACATTGTATTTGGTTAGCTTAATCTTGAATCAGAAGTTGTCTATTTTAGATCTTACACCGCTGAAGGCGATGCAGACTTCGTATTTGAAGCCGCTAAGAGACGGAAATTTATACCGGATTTCTACGCTGATGTATTTTCAAGGTCCAGAGAACATGCTGAATTTGATAATGATTGAATGAAGATATAATTTGAAAATAATATACCTTATACGTCACGTGACATGAATAGCATATCCAGATATAAAATTAAATATTTGATTCATTCATGAAATGATCGCTGTTTTGTTAGCTTACTCGTTTTGATGTATGGTTTCTACATAAACTTAGAAAACAATCACCTGGACACTTTTTCGGTTCGTGTTTTATGTAAAGAATTTTTTTTTAGAAGTAGAATAGAAATAAAAATGAGAACTATTGTAACAAAAGTGGGTAAACAAATCGATCCATCATTTACTGCTCTAAACGCCAGCAATCAGCCAATATAGGGTGGGCATGGAAGCGGGTTCTATAAAATTATCTCCTTTCAGAGAAGTAAAAGATGAATTGGAACAAGTACAGTTAGCGGTTCACCTAATAAAGGATAAAATTCATGAAACATCCATAAGGAATTAGTCATAAGAATTACATAACATTCCATCCGGATTGGCATACGGAGACAACACGTATGTTCACCGAAATTAAGCAACAACGACTTTTGTCAGTACCTAGATGGGTGACCGCGTGGAAATACCAGGAACTGTAAGCATGGATGTGCGGCTGATGTAATGGATAACGGCTCGGAATGTGAAATAGGAGTTAAGCAACGTCGAGCTTTGTCAGTACCTAGATGGGTGACCGCGTGGAAATACCAGGAACTGTAAGCATGGATGTGCGGCTGATGTAATGGATAACGGCTCGGAATGTGAAATAGGAGTTAAGCAACGTCGAGCTTTGTCAGTACCTAGATGGGTGACCGCGTGGAAATACCAGGAACTGTAAGCATGGATGTGCGGCTGATGTAATGGATAACGGCTAGGAATGTGAAATAGGAGTTAAGCAACGTCGAGCTTTGTCAGTACCTAGATGGGTGACCGCGTGGAAATACCAGGTACTGTAAGCATGGATGTGCGGCTGATGTAATGGATAACGGCTCGGAATGTGAAATAGGAGTTAAGCAACGTCGAGCTTTGTCAGTACCTAGATGGGTGACCGCGTGGAAATACCAGGAACTGTAAGCATGGATGTGCGGCTGATGTAATGGATAACGGCTAGGAATGTGAAATAGGAGTTAAGCAACGTCGAGCTTTGTCAGTACCTAGATGGGTGACCGCGTGGAAATACCAGGAACTGTAAGCATGGATGTGCGGCTGATGTAATGGATAACGGCTCGGAATGTGAAATAGGAGTTAAGCAACGTCGAGCTTTGTCAGTACCTTGATGGGTGACCGCGTGGAAATACCAGGAACTGTAAGCATGGATGTGCGGCTGATGTAATGGATAACGGCTCGGAATGTGAAATAGGAGTTAAGCAACGTCGAGCTTTGTCAGTACCTTGATGGTTGACCGCGTGGAAATACCAGGAACTGTAAGCATGGATGTGCGGCTGATGTAATGGATAACGGCTAGGAATGTGAAATAGGAGTTAAGCAACGTCGAGCTTTGTCAGTACCTAGATGGGTGACCGCGTGGAAATACCAGGAACTGTAAGCATGGATGTGCGGCTGATGTAATGGATAACGGCTCGGAATGTGAAATAGGAGTTAAGCAACGTCGAGCTTTGTCAGTACCTTGATGGGTGACCGCGTGGAAATACCAGGAACTGTAAGCATGGATGTGCGGCTGATGTAATGGATAACGGCTCGGAATGTGAAATAGGAGTTAAGCAACGTCGAGCTTTGTCAGTACCTAGATGGGTGACCGCGTGGAAATACCAGGGACTGTAAGCATGGATGTGCGGCTGATGTAATGGATAACAGCTCGGAATGTGAAATAAGAGTTAAGCAACGTCGAGTTTTGTCAGTACCTAGATGGGTGACCGCGTGGAAATACCAGGTACTGTAAGCATGGATGTGCGGCTGATGTAATGGATAACGGCTCGGAATGTGAAATAGGAGTTAAGCAACGTTGAGCTTTGTCAGTACCTAGATGGGTGTCCGCTTGAGAATACCAGGTACTGTAAATTTGGATGCGCGGGTGACGTAATGGGTAATAGCTCGGAATTGTTAATTGAACTGCTGAGTTCAAGTTCCAATTGTGTTCATTATATACTCTTATGCGCAAACATCATTGGGAAAGGTATGAATCTATATTTTTTCATCCGTGCTATGGATTAATTAATGAGACTTGTATCACTAAACAATTATTATCACCCCCTAAAAATTTCATGGCAATCAACATATATTTTCTGGCTTCAAATAAACTGCTGTTGGTTGATAAGCCGTACAAAACAAATATATCAATCATTCATTTAAATCTCTCCATATGTATGTACATATCTATGTATATATGCGTCTATCCATCTATCTATCTAAGTCCGTTTATATCTATCTATCTCACTTTATATCTGTCTATGTTTTATACGTACATACGTCATTACACTTAGAGATTATAATTTATTTTTGTATTTACAATATTCATTTAATTAAGATAAATTAATATTCTGGAATTACTGGGCCGATAGCATTAGGAAATTTTCTCAAATCTGTCATAATATAGTGCAATATATTGGTAAATTTGTTTAGTTTTAATTACCTCACTTTCGGCAATCCAATTGTAATGACGAACCTATCATCATAACCTCTAATCCTACTTTACAATTAAGAATGAATTTGAAGTAAACTAACATTCCATAAATTTTGCTCGACAGTAGCAGTGTACATGGTGGATTAAAATAAAGTGACGCTCTCCTCAATAACAAAGCAAGCTTGCATACGACAAGGATAGGACAAAAAATGATTTGGAACTCGGTTGGTCTGTTCTACCCAATCCGTCTTATCACCTTACATTGCACTAAACTATTACATTTTTCATAGCTGCAGAATAATTTGATTAAGAAAAACTTCTCATATCAAACCAAATTCAAGCGTTCATTGAAATCCTTTTCAAATAAAACCCCTGTGCAAAAGGTCACGAAGAGCTGCTTGATAAGTGACAACATATTACTGCATATGACAGTGAACGTAAAATTGAATACAATGTAACTGTACATTATTTCTTAATAGATATGGTCGTTGAAAATGGATATTATTTAAAACTCAGTCATATATATTAATACTGAAATATAAAAAGAAAAAAAAAACTTCTTTATTGATTTATATGGAATCGTAACAGTTAATGGCGCATAACGTAAAGTCTTGATGATTTCAAATGCAGATCCATTTTTTGAGCCACTTCAAATTCATAGCACTGGAAAAGGTATGAATCCGTATTCCTTAAATAAGGAAGATTTGACAATCATTGAATTAAAACCCTCACTGCCTTGTGTTTATCATCAGGAGAAGAGAATTCTAATGATGCAAAACGTAAACAAATCCGGGTTGGTCCAATCAGGCATGGCGTACTCTATCAGTTTTAGGCAAGTCTTGTGGCTATACCACTAAAGATAAGCACAGACTGTAAAAAAAAACCCCAAAAAAAAAACCTTCCAGTTAACCGTTCTGCGATATGCTGTCCTCTACGGAACGGACGGATGCAAACAGAACGTACACAGCATATCAAAATAATTTTTCAGCTCACTAACTCTCTCGCTCTCTTTCTCTCTCTCTTTCTTTCTCTCTCTCTCTCTCTCTCTCTCTCTCTCTCTCGCACACACACACAAACACAAAATAAGTATGTTCACAAAACGATGTCCGTAAATATTTTTATCTCTTGAACTATGAAGACTCTATGAACTGGATTTAGTGAGTGACTGAGACGATATACCGGTTGTAAAAGCAAGATAAAACGAGATGAACATAGAACATACTGAATCTGAATTTGTCCACTTCATTAACACACACACACACACACACACACATATATATATATATATATATGTATGTGTGTGTGTGTGTGTGTGTGTGTAATTTAAATAAAAACAGACCACATTAAGGTTCCATGCAATAAATATATTTCACCACAGCCCTTATGAAGGACAATATATATATATATATATATATATATATATGATTAAAAGAAAAACAGACCAATTTAAGGTACCATTATAATAATTAAATTCACCAGAGTCCTTTTTAAAGGATGCCAGATCATCAGATAGCACTTTCAAAAAGAAATGAAACGAAAAATGAAATTAAAATTGATGGGCAGTGTAAGTTTTTGTAATTTAACAGAGAGTGTGAAAAGGAGGTTAAAGAGACATGGTAGAGTATAGAGAGGGATTAATTTCATATCTCTCTCAAGTATACTTTATATTGTGGGAGGAGGAGTGACCAGACGACCTATTTAGATGGTTAACTTAACGGAAGTGATATATAGAACTGGGAGGGGAGTAGGGAAAAAAGAAAACGGAAAAAAGAAAAAGAAAGAAGAGGCAGAGGGAGAGGGAAGTAAAGAGAAAGAGGCTGTAATTGGGTTTTAGCAATTTAAGTAAAGAATAGATTTTAATGCTTGATAGAAATTTAGATGCCTAAAAAATGTGATGTTTGCTATCAATTTAAATATTTAATTTTTTTAATAGTTTATGGATTTAATATAAGTTAAATACTATATTTATTAACACATTTATAGAGAACATGTTAAAAAAATATTTTAAATTATAATAGTTTGTTTACCCGACCAATCGTACTTTTTTAATATTGTAAAAATAGTTACGGTAACATCTTTATTAGTTTTATATATGTATATAAGTTTCACTAGTTTTTTACCTGCTCGGGCATAAATTATATCTTATATTCTCATAAAAATACACAGAAATGCAGGTCTGGTTTATTATTAAGAAAAAAAAAAAGGAAAAATAATTAAATAAAGGAAAATTAGAAATTTAAAATTTAAAATTATTACTGGTGATGCTGCTCTGGTTCTGTTACAGTTATGTGAACCTTTGTGTCGTAGAAATGATTAAAGATAACTTACCAGGAATTCTCCCAGGTTTTTATAACATTAACGGACTTTACTTTGAGCAATAAGAAAGTCTAATTACTCTTTAAGCTTAACAGAAGTATCATGATGTAATTGATCATAAAACAAAACCAACGTGTTCATCATTAATTAATCATAGCTAAGGATCGTAAGATTATGATGTATTGAAATAAAGTTCCAGGATCATTTTCCAACTTATTCAAGGTGAGCTCCGGCCTCTCTAACGTTCTAAACTTCTGTCCTGGAGTAACAATGTGCCAAACATGATTCACGTACGGTTTTATTTTCAGGCTTTTTTCACTGCTCTTTGGACAGTTATGGCTGAAACTCCTTCTTCAGGTGCAAAACGTCTTATGGACTGTGTTGAATTTTTATAATTAATCTCTTTAGTTCTAAGTTGGCATGATGATCCCTCTTGCTGTTTTCACGTTCTGATTCAGTGTTTCTCTCTACTGTTAACACTTAAAAAATCTACCATTCATCGTTCCCTACATGTTGCTTGAATGGACTTTGAAAATGGAAGCAAAAGTGTGAATGTTAGTACCATTACTGAAGGTCTGAATGATCTTTTTTTGTCTCATCATTGGTCAGTTTGGGAAGACGTAGTGGAACTGATACAAAACAATTTTAACGTGCTCGCTTCCTAGCTGAATAACTGAAAGCGTTTTTCAGCGTTTCGTACGACAAATCGTGTCAAGATAGCTAAACATCTTATCAGTAAACCTGGAAAAAATGAAACCCAGTTTCGTGGTAGTTTATATTTTAATCATTCTAGATAATTGTGCAGTTACAAGTTTTGCTGTTACACACGATGTAAATGCATTTGAGAAAAAAGTTAATGTCATGCACCCTTTACGAATCTATTTCTGAAAATTCTATGCACAATTAAACGTTGAATGACTTCAGACAGAGAGTCTGTTTCCTTTGCCTTCAAGCTTGGAAGATGCATTAAAAACTTTTAGATTTCATGACGTTTAATCTTGACTAATTATTCGGATGCTAACATTTCGCTCCTCAGGGTAATTCAGAAACACATCTATTGGTAAATAAAGCAACATTTTTTTTTTGTTTTATAAAATGTGACTTTTATTAATAAATGATGTTAGGAGCCAGAAAAATAAAATAAAAACGTCAACATTGATAAAGTAATATTTTATAATTGAAGTGAGCTTCAAAATAAATGAACATCTTTAAGGGCATAAAATATGGAAATTCCAGAGGAAGTTTTTTTTTTTTTTTTTTTTTTTTTTACAAAAGTTTACCTATTTTTTTCATTTCAACTAAGCAAGACGATAATGTCACTAAAACGTAAGATGTTACTGGGAGTCAATTTTAATGAAGAGAAAAGACAATAAAAGTACAGAAAGGGGGAATAACAAAAAATGGGTATTTGTGTTGCACTTAAACTTTTCAATATAATAAAAGAAATTAATGCGAGATAACAATCAGTGTGCAGGAAAGAAAAAAACAGACGATGGCATTGCATTTAAATTTTTGAAGATCAAAGTTGACTGGAAATCAAGAAGTCGGAAGAAAGTTTCAAAATCGAGAAGTGTAAGGTCATAGGTGGGAGGGAAGCCAGAAATTGGAAGAGAGTTTCACAGGATATAAGTGCGAGAAAGGAAACTAATAGAATAGAACTTATGATTACGTCTAACAAGTTCAACAGTAAAACAGTGAGACAATGTTGCCAATACATGTAAATACATGCAGATGTGGCAACAACGAGTAAAGAAAACGTAGGATTGTTCAGTAGTATTTTTTCTAACAAGTTATTCACTGTATAAATAACAGAGGCAAGGTAAACTTTCAAGCATAATGTCTATTCTATTATCATTTGTAGTCTAATGACATCATTGTATAAATGTGTGGCACAGTTTAAATATTATCAGAGACATCTGTAGTATAAAAAAGACATATTAGCAACGTATTAGCAATCTATTATTAATTAACTTTTATTTAGGCATAGCTTCGGCAATATTTTTCATCTGTAGTTATTCATTGAATGAGTGAAAGGAAACGAAATTTTTAACTCAAGATAATGCATACACCTTAATAAGCAGAAACACAGTAAACACAAAGTTTCAAAACATAATTAAGGTTCATAAAGAACGATTATCTCCATTTGCAGCAGAAAAATACCTCTTAAGATGCCTTATAATGTTGTTATTATTGTTGCTATGTGCATCTTACGTTGATCTGGGAAAAGGTTTTAAGTATGTATATTCATTTAAACACTGCAATCATTTTCTCCATCCAAGGCTACACATTTATCTGATACAGGCTTCTGCTTGCCAAAAAAAGATTCGGGAAAAACGCTTTCCAGAAGAAAAAAAAGAAAATTATATCATTGTTATGAATTATTTTTGATTTTAACTATTTTGTTTACTTGTAAATTTCTCCATTTTTAAACAAAGGGATATTTTTTCCTCATTTGTTTTTTAAAAATGACATCCTGTAAATGATGGACTTTATTCACCATACTCTCTTGTCATCGATTTCTGAGGTTTTTCATCACCCGGACCGTTTGAGCGGTTCGAGTTCTTTTTCAAGCGCTAAACATGTGAATGTAAAATTATCAACACATAACAGTATCGGTTTTCTATCCGTCACAGCATCATTCAAGTGTTATATGAAAAAAAAACCCCGAAAAACTCAATGTTGGGCGATTATAGATTCACCTTTCTGAAAAATTTTCGACTGCAACGCAGTCCAAGCCATTGTTGTAAATGATGGGATCTGAAAAAAACATTGACTAGATGGATTCTATTGCCTAAGATCACTACACGTGAGAGTTTAACATCTGGGAGGTAATTCTCCCGCGCCTATATATATATATATATATATATATATATATATATATATATATACATATATATATACATATATATATACATATATATATACATATATATATATATATATATATATATATATATATATATATATATATATATATATATAATAGATTTTTACATGCGGACAAAATGGTTATTGACAATTCTATCGAATAGAATTGTTAATAATCATTTTTTGAGTCTCACCAGTCGAGATGGACATAATGCATCGAAACAAGAATGCATCTTTGTAGTGAGTAATTTATTTTTTGTTTGTAAGTAAAAAACTATAATAATTATTGCTCTACACTTGGTATTGAGCCGTCTTTTGAAATACTGCTGTGAATGTTTGAATTTATATTATTTTCGTTCTCATTACATTTGCATATATATATATATATATATATATATATATATATATATATATATATATATGTGTGTGTGTGTGTGTGTGTGTGTGTGCATACACAAGAAGATGCATGTGTGTATGATATTTATATATAATATAAATAAATTAAATTTATATATAAAATATTGAATATTTTTAGGTCCTGCTTCCCCGCGTATAACGAAAAACTGTTTAAAAGGATGTTTT
>OZ010594.1:64097351-64124851 GCA_963932145.1 Acanthosepion lycidas | reverse complement strand
AATTGAATGTAATATTATTTTTCTTCATTTGAATATTAAATTTAATAAGCAAAAATGAAAAAAATATTTATGACTCAACGTACGAGATGAAAAAAATATCAGGCAAAATAAATTAAATTAATTATTTTTGACATCTGCTTAATGGTTCTTGAGACCTCAGGGATCACTGTGGTGGCTTTTTGAGTCCTTCACTTAACCTCTCTGTCAAGTGTTGTTATTTTATTGCCTTTCTTTCTCCAAATAATGTGAGGTAATTAATTTACATTTATGTGTAAGATTAAATTATTTCTTTTGTAAAAATGAGGTTTTAGGGTAATACCGATTTTAAATATTGCTATGAGATTTGAATAGTCATCGAAAATAACCCGATAGTCAATGGAGTCTACCCAGACCAATATGCACCACAGGAAGTCCGTAAAACACAACAATCGAAAATTTCGATATCAACAACAAAGATGAGTACAAATATTCTGAATATATATAGTGTGCATAATGATAAATCCTGATATTAGAAATTCAGAAAAAAAATGTAACTTATTTGTTCGCATATCAATTTTTTAATTGATATCACTCTAGTAACGCCACTAAGACAGAAGGGGTTACAGATGGTGAAAGAATTAGGAAGAAAAATATTAATTATGAGCGGGAAGAGAAGAGAGTAATATGGGGGACAGTAGATAGCGATTGACATTATATTGAATTTTCGCAAATTAAAGCTGGCTAGAAAGCATGGAGTCCGAAAGGGAGTATCACAAGCGAGAAATGCGAGAAAACTGTTATAATAAAATTTATGGCTACACATACCAAGCTTAATTGTAAATTGATGAAATCTCGATGCGAGTCTCGTACTCCTCTTAAATTTATTAAAAATAACGTCTAGGTGCTATGGCAAAGATCCCATCTGTACAATTACAATGAAACTATTTAGCGAAAAGATACAGACAGGCAACCTTGCGACAGTGGGAAAATGTCTGAAACCGAGTCGGCAGATCAAGACCAATAATATTGCTGATTCTTATTTGGATTTTATCAAAGAGCACAAGGTAAATATAAGAGGCACCAGACCAAACTTGGCAGTAATATGCTAAGTATGGACAAATGATAGACTTATGGATATATTAGTCAGATTCTGGAGAGAAAACACAGTTAACCAACATTCTTAACAGGTCAGTTAGCAATGGATTCTATATACTCCTTTCATATCATGTCAGCTGAAAATTGTAGCCCGAAAACTGAAGGTAAACATCAGTCATGCTGATGGAAGTCAATGTCCAGGAGAAAACAATTCAATTTTTCTAATCGGAACTTTGTGGTCTACCGCATTTTTTGACCTCTTCGTTGCTGTCTATTATTATTTTAGTAAAGCTTTAGTAACGATGGCCATTGACTTGGATGTAATCAACTGATTTTGTTTAATCAATCAAGGTAAATTTGATCAAGGTTAAATTTGGCTTAAAGATACTTCGAACATATTACTGATTCGATTTCGTGTATCGCAAGAGAAAATGGTCTGATTTTCACTTCCATTTGTTTCCCTAATACATTTTCTTACTTTCATACATTTTCGTGATAGATCTAGAAAGGTAAAGGAACTATTATAATACTGGCGGAAGCTATGCTTATCGAAAGGAAATCAAAGCCGTGGATGTGGAAAGTAATATCCTAGTCACGAAGAATTCTGCCTAATTAGATCCCACAGTGTTAATCTATGTCCACAAAGCAATATTAACTTAGGTATATTTACTGCTGTTGCTGAACCGATGGCAGTAATTTCCCTGTAATGAAACCAGATTATAAATGCAAAGAGACATTCCGAATGATAAAGGAATAATTATTTGGTTGGAAATCAGCGCAGAACTAGTCGTTGTCACCTTGAAAGAGAGGAAAAGTGAGGTAGTAATATTTATACATGACTGGTGTTTAGAGAAAGACCACGGTAAGTAAATTATGTTCATGATCCTTAGAAACGGCGCGGTTATTAATATCTTCTACTCGAGAGCGATTGAATCAAAGAACGAAAAGAACTCAAGTGGTGAGAGCCACTGATATTCCGCGTAACTATTATCTTGTGTTGAGGTTGACAAAATGGATATCAAAATGACCTTTGCCCAGATTTTCGATTTGAAAATGGGACACGCCTTTCCATTTCTACAGTTAAATACGCAGATAAAAATGGAATTCATTGAGTCTTTTCTGACTCACTCGCTGTAACACACACACACATACACACACACACACACACACACACACACACACATATATATATATATATATATATATATATATATATATATATATAATTACATTTAAGGTTGTTTTTAGTGACTTTCGCTCATTTATTAAAGAGTATAATTATTTATTTTCGTCTACAGATCTGAATGTTTCAGAAATTTTATTAATGAAAAGTTACAATCCCTGGCGGGATTCAACCCTGCTTCGCTCTGGGCATACGTAGCTATCATCAAATCTGATACGCTTTGACCAAGTGAATTTCAAGGAACCAATTAGTTAGGCAAGCGCAATTGTACTTTTAAGCGAAACTTCTCTCGTCATTGATCACCTGAAGCTTTGAATAACTGCACGTATCTAAACGTAAACAAAGCACATTTTAGAAATTTTGACAGATTTGTTATGATTTTAAAAGGTGATTTTTAATGGATAATCGTATTTGAATAAACGCCTCGTTTATTTATTGAACAATATATTTATTTATTTTTGTCTATTAGCCAGAATATTCGAGAAATCTTACTAAACACAACAATTGTACGCTCTCTGGCAGGAGTTATCATTAATTAGTATTCTGGAGTATTTCGAGAAATTTCGCTTAAAGGTAAAATCGGCTTTGCCTAAATAATTGGTTCTTTGTAGCTCAGTTAGTCAGAGCGTATCGCGTTTAACGATATCCACCTCTGCCCAGAAGGCCGCAGGTTAAAATATGTAGATATTCGGTCCCATCGGTTGTAAGTGTTGACGTGCTATGTATCAGTGTTAGTAGTATGAGAATAATATCAAAAAAAAAAAAGAAAAAAAAAAAAGAAACCCTGGAGATGTTGAGAGAAAATAGACAAATACTAGTAGTAAAATGAAGTGCATAAACTAAAAGAATAAAAATAAAAAAAAGATCAACTCCTAGCGGGCTTCCAATCTAGAAGACATGACAGACTTCATTACCCGAAGAAAGGAAAATAAATAAATTCTGGCCGTAACAACAGATAAGCGTCTTTATTGTCTCTTCCGCAAATTCCGGCGCCATCTTCCTTAGACACGTGTTTGTCTTTCATTCTGTTTTGATGACGCTACTATCATGAAGCAATACGCGTAGACTGAATAGATTTGACAATTTGTCGAATTATCTCCACTCAAACACAAACACACAAAAAAAACACACACGCACATATACATATATATATATATATATATATATATATATATATATATATATATATATATATATGTGTGTGTGTGTGTGTATATATATATATATATATATATATATATATATATATAGATAGATAGATAGATAGATAGATAGATAGACATACATACGATCGCACGGTGGAGCAACGGATAGCAGCTCGAACTGAGGAGTCGGAGAGCCAAGTTACATTTACTAACATGCTAATACCCTTTGGAAAGGTATGGATCCTCTTCTTCTCCCCACTAAGGGTAAATGGCAGGACAGATCTGGTTCTATAGCCTTCGGTGGCAACTAGTCTATCGCAGAAAGAAATGGCAACCTACTGCGGAAAAAATCTGTCTCGTCAATCATGTATCAAAAGATAAATTAGCGCCTAAGCGTTTATCACGCATGGCTCATAAATGACTGATATGATTCCTCGCTCTACCTATATATACTCATTCGTTTATATCTATCTATCTATCTATCTATCTCTCTATCTATCTATATATATATATATATATATATATTGTGCGTATTTAGGCAGCATTTTTTCATAAATGCATGTTTTATTAAATAATATAGACAAGTGTTGTCTATTTTATGTAAATCTTTTTCATAACGTCTGATAAGCTTAATAACATTATTATTAAACGAAGTAAGAAAGAAAATCACAATATTGATACATATTTTTTTTAATCCAATCTAAGCTTTCGGCTTACATAAGCCATTATCAAAGATGACAATTACATTACACAGACAATAATGTGATTATAGTCTCTTTCTGTTAACAGGGATGATTTCCAAGGAACGATAAACTTGAAGCTATATACATAAAACAGTTGATACCTATCCTTGACAAAATAAACAATGAAATAAATATTCTTAAATGTCTATAATTGGTAACAGAAGCCATTGGTTTATACAAACGTTTTCCCATACTTAATACTTCTCGAATTCACTCTCGCGTGGTCATGTGTGACGTCATGAGCTACTGTGCGATCTTCCAGCATCTTATATGCACGTGTTTATTGTTGCTTGGAAATCGTGGAATTGGTATTTCATTCTAGGTAATCAGTAAAACCTTTATAGCACAGACTTATAAAATGTATAATTTACTGAAGCTTTACTGATTTTATATGGACTAGATGTATGGAACAAGCACATTATTACTAAATCATTGTGCTATCAAATAAACCATACTTTTACTTCAAAGGGAAATTTAGTTATATTATGAGATAACTGCAGTAATTTTAGTCCGATTTTCAAGAAACAGTGCAAATCTAAAACATTAGACTTATAATTTGTTCCCAGGAGTATTATGGTGTTATATATACTTTTATCTATATTGTTCTTTTTATTGGAATCTAATAAATGATCAAACAAAGTTATTCAATGAGTAGTCATTTTTGTAATTTTTTACAATTTTTGTTACACCGTTTGTATAAAGTAAAAAAATCATATTTTTCTTGTGCCGATACATAATTAGAATTATGAGTTGAATATATTTTCCTTTCAATGTATCTAATACAAAATTAATTTGAATTCATTCTTGATATTGTAAATGTTTTAAGTCAGTTTGTAAGCAAGAATGTGCGGAAATTAGGTGTTTCTGTATATTTTTTCAGACGATATTTCAAACCAAATGCTCAACAATTGGTAGAAGTTTGAATCTAATGTTCGGCGTTAGTACTTATCGGATCAGATTCTAGCTTTTACAGTGAATGCAATGTTGATTTTCTAAAAGAGTGTGAACGTTCAACTGTCAAATACATTTGAAAAACAGTTTCTACCGCAGTAATGGATTAGAGAATAAAAGCAATAATAACATCTGGTAAGAATTAAGATCCGAAATAATGAAGGTTTCAAAATATATGGGAAACATTTACACAAATTGAAATAAAACATTATGCATTGTTCATCTGCATTCGGATGCATAATCTTCTGGTTACACCAAACATGTACCTGCCTCCTTGTGGGTGACGAATAATTTTCCAACCTTCAACTCTTTTCTCACAGTGAAATCAGCGCAAGCCTCTCGCTGGTCCCTCTCTATTTTCAAGGAAATTGTTCAGATGAAATATATTCCTTAGTTCGATCAGTTTTAATCATCAAGACTAAGACACACACCCTTCATATTTCATGGGTTAAATGTAAGATCCACTCGGAGCTTCTTCCACCCGAACAGCTTCTTTGTGAAACTGGCTCCCAAAGGGATGCTTCCTCGATCATTAAAATAAACATTTGTTCAAGTCTATGCATAACTCTTATTTTCCGCATACATCTATATGAACTCTGCATCTTACTCTGTAACACTTTATAATACCGTGACATTGATATGAGACGCGATTTATCAGTCGAGGTTCGCAGAAGAGTCCCGGTAATGCCCTCCTAACATGTCATTTTATTGTTTTGGGGATGAATCATAAGAAGAATCAGTTTTATTGAGGAATTTGTGCAGATACTTGAGCAGTGAGATTCTCGTATTTTCTGGATATTAATCTCACTTAGAACGTTGGCCCACAGTCTAAGGTTTCATGAATGTGATCTCGTCTATCTAAAACCGACCGGTCTCAGAACTCATCAAGACGACAAACACACACTGAGAATCCTCTCATTACACGTTGTTGGCTATTTCTGCTTTCAGCGTGTACAGAAAAGAATGACTCTTAGATGATGCACAAAAATGCCTTAGAGAGTTTTAGCCAAATACTGTCTTAATAGTAAATCGGATGGGTACAACAAGGGAAAACTGGCAGATGCTCGCGAAAGGGACCCCCAATCAGTTGTTAACTGGGGAAAAGAATAGGTTGTGATTTTAACTGAAACTGCTATCTTTTAATCCCCAAAGGGAACATTTGCCTACAATTAACGTGGCTGGTGCCAATCTCCAGGCGTTTAACTCAATGCGCATTCTTAGTTTTACTTTTTCTATTGAGACAAAGTGGAGTGATTATATTGAATCAATTGCTAGTTTCGCTTTGTCATGTCAATTTTTCTCGTCAGAATGTTTCACACAGTTTTAAATCTACCATTTATCCGTACATTACATATTCCGGAAATACCTGTTTTGGGGTTCCTCCTATATATATATGGAGATTATTGAAAAAATCCAAAGAAGGGTCTGTAATAATATTGGTCATGATGTTGAATATCCACTTCTGTCACTGTGATGCGTCCTATCTGTGCATATTCTATAAATATGTTCATGGCAATTGTTGTCATGAACTCTCCCCCTTGGTGTCCTCACTGCATAAACTTAAAAGTAGTATCAGAGTGGCAGATAGGTCCCATCGTTTTACTGTTGAATTTATTAGATGTAACTGTAAATTTTATTATAATATTTCTTTTTATTTCTCGAACATCTCATCTTTGGAACTTCTTCCGGCTTCTGGCTTACTGTACAGGCAAGTATTAAAAAATGCAACTTCCATCGCAATCTTCCAACTATCTGAAACATGTTTTTTTGTTGTCGTTTCTCCTCACTGAAGTCTTGTCATGTTTTTTCCCCCAGCAACCTCTTATGTCACAGTAGCTTCATCACCTTGATTGGGTTGAAGTGATTAAGAAAATGTTACGTAACGTCTGCTGTAAAGGAAGACCAACATTTAAACATCTTTGCAAGAGGAAGCAAGTCCTTAGCAGCATTACAAAGTCGGTTTCAATTTGCCAATATTTAAAGAAGAAGCAAGCCATGGTATTACTTAAAATTCGTTATGTATGTATGAATGTATATAGCGGAATGGTTATATCATTCATATTTCGAACATAAGAAACACATTTTAGTGTATTTGGTAGGTGGCAGATGGTGTAAATTTTGAGACAATTCTCATCAAGCGATTATTTTTACTCATTCACAGAAATTCTAAATTAGATATCAAACGAAGCTTTGCTCTTTGTGCGTGAGTGAAACAAATATTCTTGAGCAGGTTTCTCTATCAGGGATTAGTGTAGAGCCTTTGCGAATGGATTTACACGGAATAAAATTATGTATTTATTCTTCATTCCCGATTATAGCTGAAGTATATTCACCTACTTTTTTTAATCTTTGAACTCTTGTAAAGTTGACTTCTAACGAATGTATCTTTCAAAGTTCACTTTGTGGCGAGGTTATATCGCAGTTTTTTCCTGACGTAATGGATTTGATTATCCCCTGTGGTTCATCTTATTTTTGGCTTGTGTTAGATTATACTTTAGCTATTCAGAAATTTTGTCCTGTATTTACTATGTTTTTTTTTTTGTTTTGTTTTTTTATGGTAGACTACGCTGTATAAGTTCAGTTGATCTACACTATTTCAAACGATTTTTCAAGCAACCTCATTTATCTAACGTTATGAAGGGATGAATATCCTCCGACTTTCTTTTGTCAGCGTATACGTTTGAAGTTTTTGAGCGTCCCTCGCTATAAAAGTTGGAAAAGCTGTCCTTGCATTCAAATCAATGCATTTTTCCGCGCCGGTTCGTTTATTTGAAAGGCCAGGATTTTGAACCGAAACTTAATTTTAAACTCGTGTCTTCCAAAAGCGGTAATGATTTGGAAAAACCTATTTTGTGTTGTTATTTATCATGTTAATCACTACCTTTCAAATTGAGTGCAATACTACGGTTTCAAAATCGACATGCGTTATTGGACAGCACATAATTATGACTTCATTCTTCAAACTTAAGCGTACTATTAGATTGCCAACTTGGTCTAATTAATTTAGTGTTGAAATAGCTAGTTATAACTATAAGTTCTCTTCTAACTGTTTATTTATCACATTTCTCATCTGTGGAGCTCGCTTCTGATTTCCTGCTCACTTCCACCTAAAACTTTTAAAATATAAATGCAACATCATTTCCCATTTTCTACCTTCACACAATCCTTTTCTTTTATTGGCTTTCTCGTAACAGAAGTTTTCTTATTCCCCTGTGCCCCTTGTAACCCCTTGCATCTGAGTGATATTATCGCCTTTGAAACACAGTCTTACACTAAACTAAATTAAAAAAAATGTTTAATTTTTAAGGTATTTAACGTGTTAATTTGTTAAAAAACGTATTTTACAAGCAATAAAACATTAACGAAACCAAGGAAAGTAATGTTTAATAGATATTACAACTTTTCTTTTAATGGGAAATGAAGTCATTTATCTACGCGGAAAATGGTGATTTCCCTGAGGCATTAAAAGAAATGTGCGGCTTCTCACCTTGTCTGCTAAATCTATCGGACATGCATTCAGATCAAGTTGAATTTTTACAAAAAAAAATGTTGATTTGCATTTTAAAGGTTAAAATTTAGAAATTCCCTACCGAAATTATAGGGCACGAGGTGGCAAGGCTAAGAGAAATATATATATATATATATATGTTATATATATATATATATATATATATATATATATATATATATATATATATATATATATATATATGAGAACTAATATACATACATATATATATATATATATATATATATATATATATATATAGATAGATAGATAGATAGATAGATAGATAGATAGATAGATAGATATGTGTGTGTGTACATGCACTGTGGGAGGTAATGGATAGCGGCTTAGATTGAGGAATCGGAGAGCCGAGTTAGAATTCCAGTCGCATCCATTACATTCACTTACGTGCTAATACCCTTGGGAAAGGTGTTGAATCTTCTTCTGCTCCCTCCAGCTAGGGGTAAATAGCAGGAAAAACTGGGTACTATAGCCTTGGATGGCAACTGGTCTAGAAGAATGACAACTCTGAGTTCAAAACCTGCGGAGGGTCGTTTTGGGGACCTTGTGGCACTTAGTGCACCAGGTCTCTGTATTCGTCCCTTCAAAAAGTGTGGATGGTCCTGCACGATCAAATCTCATGTGCTGTTGTCGGGCTGTCTGTATTCTGGGAACTGATCTGCTTGACGCTCATACGTTGAATTCGACAGGAGTGTCGAGTATATATGCAGATAGACTGATGAAATAAGACCTTATAACCAGGAATAAAACGACAGCTATTCTCCTGTAACAATTACAAATGTTACTCAGTTATAAAAGAATGTAGGCCTGTCTTGAGTACATCCTTTTGTTATGTGTTGAATACTGTTGATACGAACAAGGAAAAGGATAGAAGTGACTTTCATAAAGAGCATATTGCTATGTCCTGATGATTAAGTAAGTATTGGGAGGTGCTCAAATTCCAAGGAGACAAAAATCCGCAATCCCTAAAGCAAGTACAGAGAGACCAATCACAAAACATCAGTTTAGTTACGGGGGCACAAGGTGTAGATAGCTTCATTGAAAGCATCTTTAATGGGCTTTTTAATGCCTGGAATGATTGGAAGAGGACAGTTTTGCTTTATATAGGATTAGACGTATTGAAAGATACACTACAAGTTCAACGTTTCGGGCCACACGCTGGGTTTAATAATTAGTAATTTTCGTGTATTTACTCTTTAATAACCACCTACTAACCAAAGTTGCTGAAACTAATTAATGCATTAGTTCTTGGCGTTAAACTTTTAGAACTGAGTTTAACTAATTTTAAAATCATCCGCCCCTAAGATTATCATTATTCTGCAAGCCCTCTTAGGTAAAATTGTTAATATTTTAAGTGAAGCTTATATACTTGTTAATTTCTGTATCATTATTACCACTGAATATATAATTACAAAAATTTGGAAAGTAAAAATGCCTCTGGTGCCAAGTGAGCTGGTAATTTAATTTTGGAAAAGGAACGCAACTTTCGATTTTTTAGAAGTTTCTTCAAAATACAGATGGTAGCTCAAAACTTCATAGTGTATATGTGCATACTTATCTTAGCGGAGCGATGGCACCAGTAAGTATATTGGAAAGACGAAACGGTGGAGGTTGTGGTGTGGGTAAAAGGTTATTTCCGTCGAGTTAGCTCGGACATTCATGAGTTTATATTAGATTTAAGCAAGAGAATTTATACTCTCCGTGCGCAGAGGTTTCGAGAATGACAGCTAAATTGTTAGCAGAAGTATGCACTGGCCAACCACGCACATATTTTAACGAGATATTTTCAGGGACAGGAAGATGCTGGTACTATTGCGGTGGCCAGAGAACTCGGACATTTTCAGTCCTTCTTGTTCTTTTTCTACGTGTCACGCCCATTCACGATGTCGGCGATCATGACTCTCCACAATTTTTTGTCGTTGCAGCTCTTAGTAAATTTTGTCTTTTCGCTATCTCTCCTAATCCCTCTTCTACTAAAAATTTATCCAAGCTCGTTCCTTTCTTCTGTCTCTTTCTTGCTTTCAGGATTTTCTGTGAGTGGTAAACTTTCTAAGCCTTCCTTCCTCATTATCTGCCCTAAGAATTTCAACTCTCTCTTTTACTCATGCTAATACAAAAAGGGATGTTATACTTAGTAGCTAAGTATAACTTCCCTTTTTATATTCATTTTCTCATAAAAGACGTTGCTCACATGTTCCATCCATGATATTCTCATCATCCTTCTGTAGAATAATATTTACGGGGTGTAACAGAAAAATTGTCCACATCGTGTAATAGCGTGAGTCCATCCCTCAAAAGGTTTAATATCTAAAAAAAAAAAGAAAAAAAAAGCTAAACAATTTGAGATTCTTTTTGCCAGATTTTCATATAAGACGATTAAACATCATGACACCATTTGTTGTAAGAATCACTGAAAACTCTTTGAGGTCTTCAGGTATAAAGAGAACAGGTTAAAACTGTTTCGTCTCAGCCCCACTATGTCTTCCTAACTGATAAATGGTGAGATCTAAAAAAAAATCATTCACACCTTCAGTAATGGTTCTAACATTCATACACTGGCTTCCATCTTCAAAGTCCATTCTAGATCCATCAAATGAACGGTGAATAATTTTTAAAAAGAGGAACCTAGAGAGGAAAACTTGATCAGGATGTCACAACAGCAAGACGGATCATGATTTCAACGCTAATCTAAATTCATTCTTACTGCTCAAAGTAGAGTCCAATAGTATTATAAAAACCTCGAAGAATTCCAGTAATATATCTTTAATAATTTCTATGATACAACGGTTCAAATCTTAATCTAACAAATGGACAATTTTGAAGTTACACATTTTGGACAATTTTGCTGTTACACTACGTATGTTGCTTCAAGTCTTTTCTTTATATCTGAGGATATTTTCCAACATTCACTCTCAAGAGTTCAGTATACATTTTCCTGTTTCCTTTTCTTTTTTGCTTATCTTTTCAAGGCATCTTTTGCTATTACAATGCACCTTTAGATTTCTGTGTCGCACTTGTTCATACCTTTTATGATTATTGCCTTTGCTTGATTTTGCTGTCTGCAGGTCTTAATTCGAATGTTGTACTCTTCTTCTTGTTGACAACCATATATTCTTTCTTCTTACAATTGATGTTTAATTCTTTTGAGTACTTACTGCTTCTGCTTGAACACCATTTGCGTTCCTCAGAATATCAAGGTGGTATATTTCAGCATTTAAATGTCAAGTCATTTAGGTAGCAGATCCAAGATAAAACATATAGATGTCATGGAGAGATTTTCCCTGAAACACTGATATGATGAATATCACAAAAAGTCAATTCTTGAGAGAGGGAAATGTTAATCAAAAGAAACGCAGATGGAACAGCAAGAACATCTTGAAGAATATTGTTTTGGCGAATGCAAACAGAGGAACATATGCAGAGTACTAATACCATTACCAAAAGATATGAATAAGAATATTTGAATAACAATAAAAGTCCGATTTCGATGTTGTCAGTCTATGTAAAACCGTTCTACATATGAAGTCACTTATACAATGCATTTATGCGATATACGCATCTTATGGATAATCAAGAGTAGACTCCCTTTGTTTCGTTACTCTCCTTTTGAGAGAGCTATTTCTGTTTACTGGGACTATAAATGGACACTATACGCGAAATTGTATTCATAGTTGAATAAAGCTTTCTTAAAGCCTACACCTGTGTACTTTTGTTATTACAACGCATATATTTAAATTTTAAAATGTAACACTGTAAAAATGACAGGATACAGATAAGAAACATTAGTCTACGAATCCGAAGACTTTTAGGTCCAGACAATGGCAAAATACTCGAAGATATTCGAATCAAATCTAAACAAAAGCTACTGCAGCACTATTTACATTGTTCGGATTATGATCCTCATCTTTGTTGCTATATTTATCACAACGTTTCGGCTGTTGTACGCTCCGGCCTTCTTCAGGTGGTTGGAATAACGAACTGAACCCTTTATTTCGCTCGCTGGGGTAGACTGATCTTGTTCCACGTACCATGTGTAATGGATTTCTCTTATCAGTTATCTCCTGTTAATTACTCTCTCGAAGTTCTCCACCGCTTTAACCGGATATTGAACTCACAATCTTTGAGTCCGGTCACTGGATCTAACCAACGCCTTCATCTATTGTTCCAGAAGATAACTGATAACTGACATTCATAAAACATGACACGTGAAACTAGGCTACCCCAGCGAGCGAAATAGAGAATTCAGTTCGACATTCCAACCACATGAAGAAGGCCGGAGCGTACAACGGCTGAAACGTTGTGATAAATATGGCAACAAAGATGAGGATCATAGCATTGTACATTTTAAATAGTGTACATAAAACCTCATCTCAGAAATATAGGCAGATGATTAGTGTATCAGTGACGTAAAAAATAACGGCGATAGTTAAAAAGTTTTAATAGTGAGAAAGAAAAAATTTGAATCAATGTATTGGGATTCAATGAGGTATTCACAGCTAAAATAGTTGCTAGTGATCAGTTTAATTAGTTCACTTCATATTTTTAGATGTCCAATCTTATCTTTGATACATTGATTACTTCTGGTGTTATATAAGTCGCTTTTTGCTCAATATATTTTGATGTTAAAACAGTTTTGTGTTTAATATAACAGTGAAATGTCAATATCTCTCGGAGTAAGAAAATTAGCAACAGAGCAACAAAGATGGCGACAGCTAAGCTTATTTCAACACTAAGTTGAAGCAAGACGCTCAAAAATGCAACTGAGAGCCTCACATGAAAGGCGTAAAATAAATAAGACTGCAATCTACGAAACGGATGATTAAAGGAAATAATTAAACAGTTCATTTTGTCAAAACGAAAAATATTTTATTTATATAGATAATTAAAACGACAACGTGAAGTAATCACTCTTAAATTTACTAACATAAATAGATTTACATAATTTCTCATTGCAGAGGCTGCAAGAAATGTGCAAATAAATATATCACACATATTTAAATAAATACACACTGATTATTACTATATGATTTTGACTGATTTACCTACATTTACATTACAAATACGACGGGAAATATGGAAACAAATACTGTTACATACAGTTATTCAGATGTAAATTATCACTGTGAAAATTAACTAGAAATGCATTTGTCTTTTCCCGGTGATTTTTGGTCACTTGTGGCCTTTCTGTAAAATTCCAACTGAACCAACCAATATTGCGAGAGACGCTTTTTTTATTCCTTAAACTAATATCTTGACGGCTCTTAGAATTGTACAAGGAATTTCAAGATAGATTATACTCAAGGCGAAAACGTATTTTTCTGCATTATGTTTTTTGCGTGCTTGGAGCCTGCCATTTATTACGATATTCCCGGAAAACAAATCCGAATTCATAAGAGCCTTTTATTTTACAATACTACGTAGTTTGAAAGCGTTATTCCTTTCTTTTACAAACAATACATGACTGAAACTCAACTTATGATAAACAAGAGTTTGCCAGTATATATCTCCCCCTATTTTCCACGAGCTTGATATTCGATCACCTTCTTATCACATAAAGAATTCTAACGCTGGCACTCAGAAAGTTCTGAATGTCCAATTCGCCGCTTCTTCAGTTCTGTTGGATTTAATCTCCGCTTGCAGAAGGGAGCGTCAAATGGATTGTGTTCTGCTCCAACCAGGCCCAATGGAATCGAATAAATCAAATTTATTTTCGCATAAGCGACCAAATCAATGTTTGACAAGAAAGAAGAATGAGAAATTATTCCGATTTGGATTCAATATTGACATGACATTGAGTCATTGCTCGTGTCAGAATGCCAATAGCTGTATCTAACCCTGTTGCTTCTCTTTCAAATCAAGCCAGGCCATCGGTTACTGTATCATATCAGGACAAAAAAACGAGTACTTCTGAAAGTGGATATCTTGTCAGGATAATTTACTTTCAGTAAGAAGCGCTGTCTTCCATTTCTGATAAATTATCACAAATTCCAGATCAACAGTGGATTAACACAGATCCAGCGTTTCTTGAATCCAATAAGATTCCAGTCGATCATCCAGTTTGATTTGTTTACAAGTGGTGCCATCCTAGCCACCAGAATCAAATTTCTTGAATACACAACTACCTTTCCAACTCACAATTTCGTGACGAATGCATCCGGTGTTAAAGTCATAAATCCATAAATTGACCTATACAAAGATTGGATCTCTCGTGCAACTAAAACTATTCGCTTTTGCTAAGTAACTTTTATATCAACCCAGTTTTTCTGTCGTTGTTCGAGTGGTGGTGGCGAAATTCTATTGACTTTTCTCAGGAAGAGAAAGCAGAATAAGTATATCGACCACTTCTGAAATGATTTGGAAATGTTCACCAACAGGATTTCTGTTTATAATTGTCTGTGCTCAAGAGAGAAGGAAGTTCGTAATTACTTCAGAGGCCCTGGTCAGTATGACTAACTAGCGATATTTATGCCCCTAACATAAGCCGTGAGGCTCATTTTATTATGAATCTTCCGCCTACGAGCTTACGAAATCCGACTTTTTTATGTTTTTGAAATTCTGTCAATTTAAATGATTACCAATTCTATAGATACCGCATTTATCGCATGCTGAGAAAAAAAAACAAAAAAAAACTGACACCATGTTTTTTTAAGACTTTACTTTAGACACACAAATAATTTGAAGAATAAAATAGATGACTATTATCATTATCTACTGTATGAAAAGTACAGTGGCTTCTCATTAAATGACAAAATTCTATTTCAAATTTCTAATCGCTAATCGAGCTGATCACCAAGGGTTAGTGGAACATTACCATTTTTTCAAGCATACATTTATAAAGTGTTTGTGCCAACAAGATTTAAAGCACTATTTACATTATTTTGACTGTTGTCCTAATCTTTGTCGCCATGTTTATCACAACATGAGATACCTAACAACCATTAGACATAGCACGTGGAACTAGAACAGTCTACACCAGTGAGAGAAATAAAGATTTCAGTTCGACATTCCAATCGCCGGAAGAAGGCCGGAGCGTACAACAGCCGAAACGTTGTGATAAACATGGCAACAAAAATGAGGACAATAGTCCGAATAATGTAAACAGTGTACATCATACCTAATTTCAGAAATAGACAGATAATGATGATTTAGATCACTTTTATGTAATTTTGGAACATTTGTAACATTTTTAATTTATTTGTAAATACCGTACAGTAGCGTACTGAACAATACACGTAATAAAACAATTAAAAATAGACCTATATTCGGTACATTACTTCTGTTTGTACACTTTAAAATACAAGTAGATTATTATCAGTCTTTCACTTATTTATTCTGCGATTCATTTTGAAAAAAAAAATGATAAACCTATCATGATTTTTGCACAATGTACAATATTATGTTTGGATGTTGAGTTTTAAAAAAATCATATGTTGTTTTCTTACTGGCTGAATGTCAGCGTATTATTAAATGTGTATGTCTTGAAGTGAGGAGTGACGGTAATTGAAAAAGACAATCCTTCCAAATATTACCAGACGAACAACAACAACAACAACAACAACAAACAAAAAAAACTTTATTTGTTGTCATAATGAAAGCAGACATGTTCATTGTTGATCAAACTAGTTCTTTTTTGTAACAATTGAAGGGTTAGACATTTTTCCTCGTCTGAACTATCTTACACATGCAATAACATTTCACCCTGCTTAGAATATTGATGCCACATGTAGGTTGTTGCTCCTGCTGTATATTTAGAGATCCTTGATAAAATTCAACGAAAAATCTGCAATATCATTAATCCTGACCTGTCATCTCGGTTTGACTCACTTTCCCACAGCTGTAATTTCTTTTCTTTATATACTTTTATGGTAAAAGTTGTAATGAAATCTTGTCTCTGGTGTTCCATTTTTTAAAAGTTTTAGATTTATTTCCCATCCCTAACAGAGAGATTGTACATATTGGAACTAGTTAGGATTTCATAGAGTCTTTGAGGTATTATGGTGGCTGTAGTAAGAATGGTAAATAAGAATGTCTTGTTTTGGTGTAAGTGATGCTGTGATATGTTTAGGTTAGTAATCATAGCTAGCGAAGTTTAAGATAAGAGAGATTGAAAACGAGCCTTCACAAATCCACACTTTTGACCTTATGCCACATTTTTGTATTATTTAAAAGAAATATTAATCTTTTCTATCGTACCTAAACTCTATAATTTTAAATGTATTACTATTAGGTTGGTGCAAAAATAATGACGTAATAATGTCGTTTTTTGACGTATTTTTAACGTCAAAAAACGACATTATTACGTAATTATTTGCAACAACCTACAGTTGAAAGGCTATATGTAACCACAAGTTCTATGCTTATAAGTACTTTTCTGGCTCTTCACGCTTTTTGAACTCTCTGTCGGCTTCTTGCTGCCAGTGAATTTTAAAAGCAATGTCATCATGTTAAATTCTGTTCTTTTAATGTTCTCGCTCCTTTTGTTTTCTCATATTTCGTTCACATTCAGTAAACCCATGGGTGTTAGCGGCTCAGTTGACTTGCTACGGGCGAAACGATTTTTTTTTTCGAATGCGTCAAGATGAGTCGTCTGTGATGTTTTCCTGTTTTTCCTAAAAAGCTTAGAGTTTTTCAACCTCATACTCTGACAGCCTGTATTGATCAGGTACAAGCTCTCATACTGGTGGTTGGAGCTACGTATTCTTGGGGCACGTTTGATTTAGCCATTCTTTTCGTTGGGGCAACTTTTTAAGTGTTTCGACCGTTCTGACATTAACCAATGAAATTCTTCCACACGAGTATATTAATCCAAAGTTTATTCCTTCTGGTCTCTTTAAATTATATTACCTGATTTAAAATGTAATATATTTGTATAAAACATATATGATTTCATAATGTTGCATTTTAATCAAAGTTTCACAAATTGTACATTTCTGGAGGATTTGACACAAAGAATTACATTAAGTATTCAGCCTTCGTTAAATCAGTTCTCGGTAACGCAAATATACGCTGTCGCCTTACAAAGCTGACAGCCATTATAACCTTTATTACATACTGGGCGATATTTATAGGAGAGTGGTTTGCCCATAAGTTCACCGGCCATCTCTCTTCGCTAGCAATTATTGTAGCATGCCAGAAGCCATAAAACATGTTTGCCAAGATATCTGGCGGTAAGACAGAAAGAAGAGATAATTATTCATAGCGCGATAAAAGAAATTGCAGCATGAACAGCCAAAGAGCTTGGAACTTGCATTGACGATTGTTCCTTTTCTCTAACGCTAGCTGTTACAGCACACTGCACATGCTACGAAGATCTACAGAACAGGTAAGAACATCAGTTTTTATATGAAAGTAGTTACTTTCGTCTAAGAGAAAAAAAATCTCACAGTGCGAACTGCAATGGCACATTCAAATAAGTACACGAGTTTAATTGTCTAGGGAGTGTTTTAACAGAATTTTGAAAATGTGACACTGAAATCAACATCGCATTCGGATGGCAAAAAATGCCTTCCAAAATTTAGCAAAATACAAGGAAACGGGACTATTTGATTAGGAAAAAAGAAAAATATGCTGGAAAATTATGTATTATAAATCCTCCTAAATGTTAAGGAAAGCTGGACAATTTTTTCAAAGTGAGAGTGTAGAATAGAGGCACAAGTATTATTGTTCTATCAAAGTATACTGAGAAAGAAAAAATGTGGTTGTACCAAAGGGGTCTGGGCAACAGGAATCTGGTTCAACCGAAGAAATCTAACACAACTGTGGCTCAATAGAAGGATACTGAGCAAGAGAAATGTTGTTCTATATGTTGTGGATTCCGGGTTGAAATCCGGTACCAATAAATAACAAACGCCAGGAATGAATATATGAAAATAATGTATTAACATAATAACACAAACTGGTAAAGCAGGTTAGTAGTTCCAGGAATACGGGTTAGTAGCAAAATATATATACAGTCTTTGGTATTGAAGTATCGCTGTATGACTTCTTACTGAGTCTAAGTGCTCGCTCACTGTGACTCCTACAACGCTGTTACCTCGCCCTCACTCTTCCGGTTACCTACAAACTTTTACTCTGTCACTCTGGCGACTCTTAGGTCTTGCTCCCTCGGGTCTTCACGTAGCCGTAGTATATGTATATACTGGGTGAGTCCATTTGGGTAAAAAGGGGAGAACCCCTCAACACTATAGAAGGGTACTGAGCAACAGAAGGGTCGTTCTATAGAATGGTTCTGAGTAACAGAAATGTCGTTCTAGAGAATTGTACTGAGCAACAGATATGTGGTCCTATACAAGGTTAGTGATCAATGAAATGTTCTATAAATGGGTGCTAAGCAACAGACATATGGTTCAACCAAAGGGTTATGAGCAACAGAAATGTGGTTCTGTTGACCAGTTCTGAGCATTTGATTCTATTGAAGGGTGCTGAGAAACTGAAATGTGATTCTATCGAAGGGAGGCGAGGAAAAAGAAATATGGATGTGTAGAAAGGTGCTGATCAAAAGAAATATGATTCTGTAGAAAGGTCCCGAGCAACAACAATGCGGATCCACCGACTGGTTCAGAGCAACACATATGTGGTTCTATAGATAGGTGCTGCGTAAAAAAAAAAATTAGTTCTACCGAAGGGTGATCAGTAACACAGATGTTGCTCTATGGAACGTTTTAGAACAAGTGAAATGTGGTTCCATATAAAAGTGCTGGGCAAAAGAAATGGGCTTCAACAGAAGGGTGATGAGGAACAAGACTTCATTCTATAGAAGGGTTTCTCGTTATACGCGGGGAAGCAAGCGGAACTAGAATCACATTTGCTTATTTCTTGCATGATGGCAAATTTTTTGCGACATTTTAAAAGAAAATCGTTTAAAATATGTTTTGTGTGATGCTAATGTTGCAGGAAAACTATCAAGAACTCTACATAAACGTCGTAACGTGAGTTATGTTTTGCATTAAGTGCAAATAACATCAGTTCATCCATTAAAAATTTTGTTCGTCTGTAAATTTGCATCGTTTTTTTTGCAAAACGTCGTCGGCAACTTCAGTTTTATCGATTTTTCGACCAAACCTGTGGTTGCTGAAGATTGAAATGTCGGTCTTGACCAACTTCATAAATTTGCAAAATGTGTGTACAATTTATCGAAATCGGGCGAGAAATTTGGACGTTCATAAATAGCATTTACACGCACAGACACAATTAGACAGACAGAATTTCTGTTTCTTAAGATTTTCTTTACGCTTTCAAATTTATGCCACATTGTCTCTTGTCTTCTATATAGTTAAAATTCTGTACATTTTTTGTTACAAAAATGGTCACCAAATATAAGGCCCATCAGCCACATAAATTTATTGAACGAATCAGTTTTATTACTGTGAGAGAAAAATGTGTTTTCAGATTATGAGTAGATGTAGGATCGATAACATTTGACGCTATATTTGCAGAGGTTAAGAACTTAGTGATCGGGAAGCACTCCCTCGGGAGTATGTTACGCGAAGTAAGAATTCTTACAACTTTCTTCTTACCAATGGAATATCAAGGGGATGAGTATGACAGGACCGTGCACATTTCTTTGTCACACTTTCTCGAATACACAGATCGGTAGAGTAAATAAACACTGTTGAAAAAAAGGAGCCGCTACTCAAATATGAGTATCCGCAAAAAGTTTAAAGTATTAAGATTATGTCGGATTAAAAAAAGACCATTAATTGTTAACAAATTATATATATATATATATATATATATATATATATATATATATATATATATATATATATATATCACAATATTGATACATATTTTGTAATTCAATCTAAGCTTTCGTCTTGAATAAGCCATTATCAAAGATGACAATTACACTACAATATATTAAGCAATACACGGACAAGAATATGATGATAGTCTGCTTCTGTTTACATGGATGATTTCCAAGCAACGATAAACTCGTGCATATAAAACGATGGAGGCGAAAATCGCACCGCAGCTCCTGACGTCAAACATGTCCAGGCAAGAGTGAATTCGAGAAGTAATAAGTATGGGAAGCCGTTGGCATAAACCGCATAGACAATTCCGTAAAATCCTTGTTGAAAACACAATGATACTTAAACATGAAAACAATAAATAAAAACTAAAATATTCTTGAAGCTATATACATAAAACAGTTGAAACCTAACCCGAACAAAATGAACTATGAAATCTCTACAAATATTCTTAAATGTCTATAATTGGTAACAGAATCCATTGTCTAAATAAATAGACAACACTTGTCTATATTGTTTAGATCAGCGATGTCCCTATCTTCTTTTTCGATACAAGATATCTTTAATATAACCCCATTCTATATCTGGCGTGATATCTGTTGAAAAAGGTAGCTAGGAAATTGGGCCATCCCATCCATTCCACCGTTCTGAAAATGTTTGATTTTGGAACAATTTAACATGCAATCCACAATGTAGTTGTGAACCATCTTGCAAGAAAATTATGGTTCGATGAAGGCCAAGGTAAACATTTGCAGTAATATATTTTTTTAATTGTAAAGACACTTTATGGTCACACCCAGCGGCGACTGTTTCAAATCAATGCAATCTTTTGACCTGTGGATTGATAATAATAATAATAATAATAATAATAATAATAATAATAATATATTTTTTTAATTGTAAAGACACTTTATGGTCACACCCAGCGGCGACTGTTTCAAATCAATGCAATCTTTTGACCTGTGGATTGATAATAATAATAATAATAATAATAATAATAATAATAATAATAATATATCTATATCTATCTATCTATCTATCTATCTATCTATCTATCTATCTATATATATATATATATATATATATATATATATATATATATATATATATATATATAGATATAATAAAAAGGCTTAAACACTAATATTAGTGTTTAAGCCTTTTTATTATATCCTTACTCTGTCCCGGAAATTGAGTTCTACCTGGATTCTATCCTCTCGGAAATTTTTTATTCTAAAATATACATGTGTATATATGCACCTGTGGATTTTGCATATATATCTATATTTACCACTAATATTATCTATCTATCTATATATATATATATATATATATATATATATATATATATATATATATATTTGGACTTTGTTTCAATACTTCATGAGCCTCCGATCCTAAGCCATGATTAATTAAATATGACATGCCCTTTTCGTTTATGGTGGATTTTATCACAATACTTCTGTTAACATTGGAGAGAAATTATACATACTTTTGCTCAAAAACAAACCAATAGGGTTATAAAAACCCCGAGGAATTGCAGTAAGATATTGTAATCATTTCTAAGAGACGACGTGTGTGTGTTTTAACACTTGTTTCTCGGTACTCGTACAACCCATGACTTGTTCCAAAAAGATACATTTATCCAGTTACTCTCACGAGGCTTTAATCAAGTCTTGGCATGGTTTTCAGGTACTTCCGAACGGTCCCACGCGCTGTGACAATCTCAGCGGGTTCATAACATGAAGAAACTCCCTAAAAAATTAACCCTATGAAACTTGAACGCAGTTATCATGGTCGGAAATCGAAATGCTTACCAATTCGCTAAACGCACAGTAAAAAGAAAAAAAGCTTTTTATATATATATATATATATATATATATATATATATAGATAGATAGATAGATAGATAGATAGATAGATAGAAAGATAGATAGAAAGATAGATAGATAGAAACTTCCAGGAATATAGTCTTTTAACTCTTAAGAATAAATATCAGTATTATCTGTTAACAATAAATATACAAACAAATAATATAAAATTACATAATTAAAAAATAAAACAGGATTGAATTAGCAGCTTGGAGCAACTACTTCAAAATGATGATAAAAATTTCAACTCAAGATATGACGCCACAACACATAACAGGTTATAAAAAAAAGAAAGACTTAAATATTAAATATACTTCTAAAAAGTAGTGGAATATGACGCCAGTGAAAGCGAAGTCCTATCAACATTAAAAACAATTTCACTTTATAAAGATGTCTAAAGTAGCTGATAGAATTTAGACAACCAATATTGAAAAAACAATTGTAAAGAAAAAAAGGAAAATTAAATAAAAATCTTGGCAAAATAAATATTTCAGTGGTCTTCAATCAATGTGCAAAAAAGAAAATTTGCTGTGAAAATAAGCCTAATATATACATATGCAATCGTATGTGTGCGTGGCCCCTTTCTAGAGAAATAAATATTTGCTAAATATATTCTTTTGAAATTAAACGAACATACATATATATATATATATATATATATATGTGTGTGTGTGTGTGTGTGTGTGTGTGTATGTATATATGTATGTATATATAAAGAGAGTTGAAATATCAGACGAAAAGAATAACTATTTTATTGACAACGCGATCCGCTTTCGTTAGATAGGTTTTTCAGTTCAGTTTGTCTGTCTGTCTCTCTTTCTCTGTGCGTCTGTGTGTGTGCATCTGAGCGTGTGTGCGTGTTTCAATATACATAGGTCCCGATGCACATATTACTTTCATTCTTACCACAAGAAGCCTATCTAACGAAAATAAAATGCGTAGCCAATAAAACAATTATTCACTTTGTCTGATTTATCAAATATTTTGTTCGTATCTTATATCCTATTAAATCACATAAATAGTTATAAACAGTCTAGGATATATATATATATATATATATATATATATATATATATATATATATATATATATTGTGTATTTGGACAGCAAACGCACTTTTATACACGTTTTATTCAAGTACGGACAAAGTACTGCGGTTATATTTTTTTTATTCATTTTTCTGCTTTTCTTGACATAAAAATTGTCAGACAGATCTGTATATCCAATCGCTTTAGTTCATAATTTTAGCCATTATCAAGGATGAGTTTATTTTTTTTTATTTTAACTGAATGTATGGATTGTTTTATGTGTGCATCTTGAGTTATAGGAATGTTTTATTTCCCAAGCACTGTCAGCACATTGTTGATGTTACTGAGGGATAGCTTTTCATTTTATTAATAACGATTTTATTTTCAGCCCTTTTTTGTTTACATGTGCATGAGGCTATCATATCTGTAAAAACAACGTGTATGTTGCGAATAGAGGTTGGCAGGTCTGTGTATTTAAATGGGCCATAATTGAGCTATGGTCAAAGATATGCAGCGTGAGTCTTTTTGACAGACATGTTGTAGTATATCCAACATAATTATTTATGAATTTGGATTGATCAAGAACACGGTTCCGTAAGAGACATGTGGATCTGTAAATACTATTGGTTCTCTGTAATTTGGAACTTGTAGGTGAGTTATTATTGTTGATAATGGCGTTAACAGTTTTAGATTTTTATAGCAGATAATTCATTTAAGTTCCTAGTTTGTGTCGGCTGGAGTTGTATAATTGTAAATTTCGAACGGGAGATCCATCTTGCTTATAGCTACCATGCATCTGATTTTTAGAGAAAAAGCAAACACTCAAAAACAACAAATATGAACACGGCCACAATGTCCTGACTGTGTTTAGAAAATAAATCATTCCATACATTCAGGTAAAACTAGAGAATAAACGCATCCTTGATAATAGCTAAAATTATATCTGGAAGAATTCGGGCATAGGAAGCATTCGGAAAATGTCTACACAATATATATTCCGAAATGATGAAAATCATAAGAACACAAGAAAAAAAATGACGTTGCGTCTTTTCTGCCGTTTTTATGAAACACACACACACACACACACACACACACACACACATATATATATATATATATATATATATATATGCATGTATGTATGTGTGACTGTTATATATATGTGTATGTGCATATGTGTACATAGAAAGAAGAAGACCGTTATCTAAATAGATATATGAATAGATATATATTAACAAACTGTCGATAGACCGTTATCTAGATAGACATATGAATAGATATATATTAATATAGATAGATAGATAGATAGATAGATAGATAGATAGATAGATAGATAGATAGATAGATATTGTTAACTCAATCTGTGGTTATGTCGATAAAAGTATCGTCTGGAAAATACCATAAGGTCAATTATATCTACATGGCAAATCAAATTCCGAAGTATATTTCCATAAATTTAATTACTTTTGGTAAACATAAGTAAATTCTGGTTTATCTTCCTTGTAAGCATAACGAACTGTCGGCTGCATTTATATTTCAGCTTGCTTTGCGTGAACAAATGAACAAATTTTCTATTCTTTTCTAGTCGCTGTAAACACTCGAATTGACAATTGGCCAATATTTATAACGAAAGCTCGTCATTTGTACCGATACGGATTTTATGAGTGTGAGTTTTCTCTTTGCAAATTTGTGGGATTTTAGTTTAGATTGGTGAATTTATTCATATCACTTTTAATTTTCTGTTAGACACAGTATCATCCGGTGGAGATACAAATACTAGGGCGCATACAGATAGTTTAGATAGATAGATAGATAGATAGATAGATAGATAGATAGATAGATAGATAGATAGATATGAACAGAATGAAATGGATATATACGGATGTGTCAGAAATAGTTAATAAATCTATCGATCATGAACCTGAAATAAACGTATCTAGATAGATAGATAGATAGACAGACAGACACACGGTAACCCTATGTCTTTTTACAATTTAAAAATGTGTATTTCAAAAAGAAATGGACAAATATTTGGAGTTTGTTACAAATAGATATATACATGTAGATATATTTTTTTTAACTAATTTACCAGACCTCTATATGGGCAAACTTAGTTGCACAAGGCACAGAAGACGGTACTCGATTTATACGATAAATGTTTTCCTCAGATGTTCTTTGTCGACCAATCCTCCCTTTATCTAATCCTCCCTTGTCTCCATAAATTCTTGTGCCATGCACGAATTGATTGACGTGATTGTGAATCAGTTCCATGCTTAGTTTTTAATTTCGCTGACTCCACGTATCCGGTTTTGTTTCCATAAGCTCTGGCACACATTTTCTTGAATAATTGCATATTTTAGGGGTTTATTTAATAGTAGCTCTTCTATGAACAGGATACTTGAAATGCCAAGTGATTATCACCTTTGATAACTACAAACAACATAGAAAAAATCATAAATCATAAATTGCTTTGTAATATATATATATATTTAAATTTTAAAGATACTTTATGGACACCCTTTTATAACAGAAATTGGTTAAAGCATAACAAACCCATATAAATAGTGAGTTTCCAAGCGTAGCTTAGATGTAGCGCAAAACCGAAAGTATTGGTCACCCAGTGAGGATTGCACTCATTACACAGTCGTAATTTTTCTAGCGAGACAAGCTTGCTAACCATTACACTGCTTCGATGTGCCCTCGATTTTCAAAGCGTAGCTGAGATGTCGCACACGGCCGAAAGTATGGAGCACCCAGTGAGGACCGAACTCACTACTCAGTCGTAATTGTTCTACTGGGACAAGGTTGCTAACCATTACACCGCCTTGAGTTACCCTATTGAGATAGATATATAGATAGACCTACATATTTATTATGGCAAAATACATATAATCCTAAGCTTCAGAACCATGCAAGTTTCTGTTTTACTATTAAAAAAAAAGCGAATTATGAATGTTGTGATAGAAAAGGGATTTATTTATCTATTTCTTTGTTTTTAGGGTTAATCAACACTTTTAAACATTTAAACATATTTTGGATTATATGAATGATTCATTTTTTTCCACATGAATATGGCATTAAAAAAATTTTCCGAGAAAACATAACAGATTTCTACGATTTAACCCATATCTATGGGGAGTAAATGCATTCATACGTATCCTAACGGGAATTAAAGAGGAGGTTATGATTAGGATGGCAGATAAATATTAAAGTTTCACTTAAGATTATGTGTTCAATGAAGGATGCACGATAGAATTAGTTTACCAAAACTGCAGTTCTTGTGGAAAAAGAAAATGGGGGACAATATGTTCTTACATTTTAAAATCGATAGTTCGAAAAGAGACAAGTTTTGCTTTTCGATAACATACTAGATGCGCTGCATGCAACGGGGCGCTTCCCCATACCACTGTGAAATTTGAAACCGGATCTCAAGAGTGGAAATTTAATTTTTAAATAACCTTATGGGAAAAACTGAAAAATATATCGAAAAATTAAACAGTCATATCTCATCAATTCTTCCTAATCAAAATTGTTTGAATGAATGCTTATAAATAGACACACAAACATACACATGCAAATATATATTTCGGCAGCATGCTTTCATTGAGACATACTTCGGTGAATAATTTAAATATGTACTGTCTACTAATTTTCGATTGGATCATTTCATATTTACGGATAATAAATTAGTTACCTCCCCTTAAACGGGTTCAGCCTCTCACTCAACATATAAGCAATTTAATTTTCAGATTATCCCAACAATTTTTGTCTTTCATAATAATGATCGTTACAACATTTATCCTGTAATAAACAATACCCTGATGATGTCGAAAGAACTCGGAAAATAAATGAAATATATATCAACACGTTCATTCTCTTTCGTCCTTCAATGATGACACCAAAAAGCTTATCCGTGAATATGAAAGGATTCTATAGAAACTAAGTAGACAGTACATGTCTAAATTATTCAACGAAACATGTCTCAATATATATATATATATATATATATATATATATATATATATATATATATATATATATATATATATATATATATATATGATTCTCCATCGGATTTTGTGGTATGGGTATCCGAAAAACTCCATCAGTTTTTATGTTTGTGCTGCATGTGATACTTCAGACCCGCTGATGATCTGCATACAACACCATCGATTGTGTAAGAGCGAGAAAATCATGACATAACAACAAGAATAATTGTAAACGTC
>OZ010594.1:63994851-64094851 GCA_963932145.1 Acanthosepion lycidas | reverse complement strand
GAACTGCTGCCAAAATGGTGGCTTGTGGGCGTTAAGGAACACGTGACATAATTTTAAGCGAACAGTAAAAACGGATATAGTAAGAATTTCGATTATAATTTGGGAGAGTCGAAACAGAAAACTTTCATTCGAAAACAATGAAAAGAACGAACTGAACTGCTCATCTGGTTCACTCTACTCCCCGGTCTTTTGAACAGGCGTAGATGTTTATCCCGTATTTTTTGATTGGGATTGGGTTTCTGGTTTCTTCTAAAGGCGGCTTCTTATACTTTTTAACACCCATTAGGCCTTTGCGTCTTAGTGAATTTATCGTATTGGTTGTTGTGAAATGATTAACAAAATCTCATCCAATATATAAAACTTATGTCATCGGTTATTCTAGGAAGTACACTGGGGATACTGTAAGTGATACAATTAATCAGTTGGCGTTTTAAATAAAATGGGAACCAATGTACATAGAATAAAGACAGGTGAAAATTCTCGGACACCTAACGAGGAAAGAAGAACTGGAGAATTGGATACTCACAAGAAATTTTGAAGGCAAGAGATTCGAGGGCAAATACAGAATCACCTTGTGTAAATGGTCGTCCAAACAGACATTGGAAGAGAAATAACAGAATAGATATTGTTTAATATAAAAATGGAAGGAAACTATAGCGAACCATGATTGTTCACATCTTAAAGGCATGCAACACAGTAGCATTAGTAGTAGTGGCGGTAAATAAGAAGAGGATGTATAGGGCTTAAGGTCTGTCTTGCTTAGGTTGATTCTTAGAGGAATTTAAAATAGTTTATAATGTGAGTACAGGGATATATTCTAGCAATCCCAATGAACGGATGTTTCTCAGGGAGGCCCCTTTCCTTGGGCGCTTCTTGCGAATTAACCTCAACCCAGACCTCAAGTTCGGCTTATGCATACGTTCCTTTGATGAAGATGATGGAAAGATGGTCGATTCCCTGTACTGTTCCAGTAAGTTCTTCAATCCTCCTGTTGTCCTCTACCTTTGCAAGAGCCAGATCAGGCCGAAAATAAAGTACTGTTGCCATATATGAACAGAGTTACCCAGTATTCAACTTCCAGTCTTGATAGAGTGCACGTGTCTCCGCGCATGTGGGTGACAAATTATTTTCCACCCTTCAGACTCATTCTCATAAATAAAAAGATGTAAACCTCTCACTGCTCTATCGCTATTTCCATGGAAAGTGTTCAGTCGAACTAAATTCCATAGTTCCACCAGTTCTAACCTTAACGCCTAAGACAAGCCATACCGCGCACATTTTAGCGGATCATCGTCATTTCCATCGTAGCCCATTTGTGAGATGTAAGTTTCATTTGAACAGCTACTTCCTACGAACAGCTGCATTCTGGAAACGACACCGAAGTGGATGCTTTCCCGATCACTACAGCCTTAGACAGTTCAGGGATAGGATTAACCTATGTCTTCCCCACATACCTTATAATCTGTGCCATTAACTCTGTTAGCATCTTCCCGGGGCGACTCTAGGGCCATCCCTATAGAGGAGTTTGAACTTACTGTTGAAAACTGAGGAAATTGGAGAAACACCTGCTACCGAGGGATAAGTAACTTTGAAAAAAATGATTCCAGCTGAAAGAATTAAGAACCAGCACTAAATCTCGGGCTAATATATCAGCCCAAATGACGGTCATTGCCCTTCACTATGTCCTTCGTTTGGACTTGTTTGCAAATTCATTCCAGGATTGTTGTCGCATACGAAACATAAACAAAGAAACTGAGCTGAAATACACTCATACGTCAAAAACGAGTCCATCATAAATATATATACATATATATATATATATATATATATATATATATATATATATATATATATATATATAGAGAGAGAGAGAGAGAGAGATAGATAGATAGATAGATAGATAGATAGATAGTGAGAGGGGCAAACATATATATGTATTGGCTTTCAAATACACACAAGCAGTTAGATTATATTTTTATTATAACTCAACTTACAAAGTTTATATATATTTATAAATCTACTTTTTCTAGTGTTATATTTAATGTCATACGTATTATACATTTCAAATATACCATATTCATATATATATATATATATATATATATATATATATATATATATATATATATATGTGTGTGTGTGTGTGTGTGTGTGTGTGTGTATGTATGTATGTATGGATGGATGGATATTATAAATATGGTATATTTATTATATGAAAAAGTTCTTGGAAATAATCTCTGTTTCTCAATATAATTATATAAATACATTCAGAAAGTCACATTAAACCTGCATTTATTCTTCATTATGTGTTTGCGTGCAATGATTAGTATTTCTGAGTTCGAATTCCAGTCGAGATCGTTACATTTTCTTACGTGCAAATACCCATGGGAAAGTAATAAATCCATCATTCCGCCACCTCCCGGCCATGGGTAAATAGTAAGACATACGGGACCCTATAGTCCTGGTTTACAACCAACCTAGAAGAAGGAAATAATAATAAATAATAATGAAATACACACACACACACATACATATATATATATATATATATATATATATATATATATATATATATATATATATATATATATATATATATAAATTTCGGCAGCATGTTTTCATTGAGACATGTTTCGTTGAATAAATTAGACATGTACTGTCTATTTATTTTCGACAGGATCATTTCATATTCACGTATGATAAATTAGTTACCTCCCCTTAAACGATTTCAGCAGTCTCGCTCACACTCTGTATATGAGAAATTTAATTTTCAGAGTATCACAACAATTTTTGTCTTTCAAACTAATGAGCATTACAACATTATTTCTATTTCTCAATATAATTATATAAATACATTCAGAAAGTGACATTAAAGTTGCATTTATTCTTCATTATGTATTTAGTGGATGCTCAGGTATGCTATAGTTAGTATAGTTGAGCTTGGTTCGAATTCCAGTCGAATCCGTTACATTTACTTATGTGCAAATATCCTTTGAAAAGAAATAAATCCATCATTCCTCCACCTCCGCCTGGCTATATGTCACAAGAAAAAAAATAAAAAACCTTGATGCTTCGGCGGCAATTAATGTGGCACCCCGGCGACCTAAATGGACTATTAGAAAGGATGAGGAACTTTGAGAAATATGTCATAAATTTAGTGTAATTTCCAAATACAGTATCTAAAAATGACTTTTGAAAAGGATGTCGACCGATTTTACACGTTAGGATTTGAGCTTACTTTTTTTCTTTAATTTTTAGAATGGAAAATTTCAGAGACTGACACCAGTAACTAAAGATCTATATAAATAAGATACGGTAAATTTGAAGAATTTCTTATTCGTTTAAAACAAAATAAAATGATTAAGATAATGGTCTGATATAGGTATTACTATTTTGGAAAGATTAATACCGTTATTATACAACTCAACTTTACAAACTAAAAAAGCTCATAGACATTCATTCGTAATACTATTTTGGTAACGCTTTTAGTATTTCTTGCAACGATGATTGAAATATCTATTAAAAAGTATCTTTTACGGAAAAAAAAAATTTACTTAAAGTTTTAAAAGATAATTCCCTGGAGAAACATAATCAGTTGAATATTTTGCAAAAAAAAAAAAAATTCGAAGCGCTGAGTCTTAAATTATTCACTATATTTGAAAATAAATATAAAAGTTTAAAATTACATTATATTTGGTTTGAGATTTGAATATTTTAGATTTATTTTTAAAATTATATCGTATATTTCGTATTATATTTGTAAAGAAAAAATATTCGCATATAAAACTGCAATTGAATCCTGTGTATGCAACAACAATTGTAAGTCAAATTCCGACAGCTTGTATTGTCTGATCTAGTGATCGGCGATTCGCTGTTCCCGCTACAGCTTACTTCCGAAGAATTTGCATTGCTATAACGTACCATAACCAATTGATAGTAATTCTGTTGCACTTACACTTCTCCATTTATCATCTGGCAGCAAAACCTCTGATCGAAAGATTACAGGTTTTGAGGGGCGTGTCCCAGCTATAGGAAAATTGCCGGTGCAGAATTAAATTAATCTCGGAATTAATTTCAACTCGGAACTAATTTCAACTCGGAACTAAGTGTTAGGGTTAGGGTTTAGGGTTAGGGTTTAGGGTTAGTGTGAGATTTTTTTAAATTGAGTTGAAATTAATTCCGAGTTGAAATTAGTTCCGAGATTAAATCAATTCTGAGGTGAAATTAGTTCCGAGTTGAAATTACTTCTGTCACACGAAAATTGTGTTTTAATTTTTTTTCATGGTTCACTTTGGACAAAAATACATTATAGTAAAAATACCAGCAATATATTTATAAAAAAATAATATGAGCAAATGTAATATATCTTTATAGAAAAATAACAATGAATAGAGCATTGAAGTATAAAGATACATTTTTATATAAAAATTTCGAGCAATATATTTCGCCCTCTACATATATCTAAACATACGTTTTCATTGAATATATAGAATATCTAGTGGAAACCATAAAACTACGTACAAAATATATAGAATTACGCATTAATTAACTCATAGAAGTGTTGATATGCCGCTAAACAAAGAACTATTCATTTACCAAGGCAATTTTAACATTAACTCTCCCTAAATATCTGAAAAGTTACGTGAAAAAGGAACTCTTCAGATTCAAAGATATAAACTTACTTAATAATATCCGACGACATCCCAGAATAATTTGATTAAAACGAATTTATTTAATTATTTAAAAATGTATCCTCGGGGTGCTTCAACGAGAAAATTAGTAACAATCATTCTACAGTAGGCGTCCCATTTTATGCGCGTCGGGTTGTTTCTACTGCTGTTGTGTATGAATGACAATTCAGTGGCACTTTTCAGAGGAACAGATTCTGTTTCTAGGCAATAAGGTGTCAACTCGTTGTAAATAACAGCAAGTGATAATTTATGACTTTTCGTTTTTTATGGTATATATTCAAACAGAAGAAATCATTACATTCTTAAGGAAAATAGGTTGACCTTATTCTGTAAATCCTTTTAAAGATTTTGAACGTACTAAGACTGTAATTAAGCAACGAAATGAAAATAAAGAAGTGTCATCTTTACAAAACCAAAAAAAAAAAAAAAAAGAAAGAAAAAGAAAAGAAAAGTCAACAATATATCCTCCAATTCATAATCAATGGCAAGAAGTTGGTTTGGTTGTTGTTGATTTTTGCGCCATATCGACACCTCCATGGGTCAATTAATGGCGGAACCTAAAGATCTTGAAGACAGTTGTATGCCTTTGATAAGAGATGAAATGTATTGATGGTAATTTTACTATAAATAGGTATTATTTTTAGATAAAAACGTATTGCTGTTATTTTTACTATCAAAACGAATTGCTGGTATCTTTGCTATAAGAGTGTATTGTTTTATTTTTCTAGTATTTTTTGTTTCTTTGGTGGGGGTGGGTGGTTAGTATTTGCCCAAATCTGGCACCCTAATATATCCTCCAACCCCAAGGTAAGAGAAGATAGTGAAAGAACATCAATTTGGAGGTGGTGCCACGCTCCTCAAAATCTCCAATTGCGCAATCAGAAGCCTTGCTACCGGATCTAGTCTATCGTCATACCCAGAATTAGCATCAAGAAAGCGAAACAAACTAGACGACAAATTGACTGAAAGAGCCAAACAGAAGCATAAAAAAGGGGAAAAATAGAGAACATGATTGTACAAAATAAATTAGAATTGTTGCAGGGAGTAGAAAATTTCTTTATACTAATGTTCACTCAATACAAGACCCAAGCGCCACTCAATATAGAGTCTAACTGTGAGATATTGTATGAGCATAAGATAAGACAAGAAGGGAAGTTAATGGGGTTAAGCAAGAAAATTAACGGTTAACCCTAGACTTGAAGAGGTCAACATTGTAGTGATTGGGAAAACATCCAACCGAGAATATATTAGTTAAAATATTTTATACTAATGTTCACACAATACCAGTCCCAAGAGCCACTCAAAGTAGAAAGTTAGAATGTTGTGTTGTATGATCCTGAGAAAAGGAAAGAAGTGAAGTTCATGGGATTGCATAGGAAAGATAACGGTTAACCCTAGACATGAAGAGTTCAAGATAGGAGTGATTGGCGCAAACATCCTGCAAGGCAGAAGTTCATAGGACGAAGATGTCCGAGATTTGCAAATGGAATACGAAGAGAATGCTACTGTCATCCTTACTGTCTCCTTTTCTTTCTATCGAAAGAAAAACAGAGTGTGTATTGGGGGGTCAGTACAAAAATAAAGGAAAAAAAAAACGAAGATATGCAACCATGGTCGCATTAGAAGGATATATATATATATATATATATATATATATATATATATATATATATATATAATTATTTATTTAAAAATATGATACCAACACGCTACATAAGAGTTCTCATGTTTCAAAAGAAAGAGCCGAAAACTTCAATATAATTATTTGAATTAAATGGGATTAAAGTAAGCTCTGTTCCATCTTCAAGCGAATTTTTGTTTTGGAATAACTTATTTCTGAAATTTACGTGTTTTAATAGCATATTCATTATTGAAATCAAAATTTCCATGACAACGGCTAGAACGATTGTTTAAATGTGTAGGGTGTTAATAATTTGTATCAGTATAGAGTTACATTCATAGATGTCAAGTCAGGGTAAGGTTGGGGTGTCTAAATTTAAAACGGAAGCTGATTTCGCCTAGTCTGGTTTACGTGTCTATGGAGATATATTTATTTATTTTATTTTTTTCTGAAAGGATTTTTAAAAATAATAACAAAAGTACTAAAGAACTTTGCATTATTTACCTAAGAGTTCTTTCCTATTTATATATATATATATATACATATATATATATATATATATATATATATATATATATATATATATATATATATATATATATGTGTGTGTGTGTGTGTGTGTGTGTGTATATATATATATATATATATATATATGAAGAAATATAGTTTTAAGGTGTGGTATATTTAGGGGATAAAGTGTTCAATATCAGAGATTCAGCGTATGTAAATGCAAAAGTGATCATTGATGTCAACATTCAAAGGCGACAGGTTGTTTCATACAAGACGCAATCGTCAGGCCATATATATATATATATATATATATATATATATGCATAAAGTGAAAAAGAGGGTGCGTGTTTGTTAATACGTACGCAATTTAAATTGATACACACTATTGACAGTGGGTGGTTAGAAAATCTTGTCATCGCCTATGAAAAAGTAATGAGAATAATAGAATTATTAATGAATTCATGACGCACTTTCTCTATGCTCTTACCAGAAGGCACATGATCATGTGTCAATGCGCTTGCAAGCAGCCTCACTTTCAAACTGTAGCAGCCATTTGAAATAGAAAATTATATTATATATGGGGTGACTTTCGGACCACCTGGTACAATAAATAAAGAGAGGAGAGGGGTAAAACACCGACAGACAATGAGAGTAGCCGAGACACAGAAGAGTGAGATAAAAAGGAGGGAAAATAGAAAGAGTTGCGGAGAGAGACAGACAAAGAATGACAGACCATGAGTGCCACTGTTGTTGTGGATGAGTGCACGAGGTCTCGCGTATGTTTGCATAGCACTGGTTGGAAATTTTACGTAAATACAGAGTGGGATGGATAAAAGGTCGTCTAAATTACACAAAATGAAAATAACACTGCCAACTCATTTAAACAGATATATTTACCACAATGACACAAAACATTCTTGAAATTCGAAATAGTAAATTTATTCAATAGAAATCTCCATTGGCTTCAACCACGGCCTCCAGACGACGTCGGAATATCCTGTATCTCTTCAGGACGGTCTCCTTGTTTAATTTATTGAATGCTGCCATAATCTTTGCCTTCAGTTCATCTTTGGTAGTAAAAGAATTTCCTCGTTCAAATGCACGCCACACGTAATAATATAGGGGTTGTAGTCTGGGGAGTTATGTAGCAAGATGTAAATGGTGATGTGGTCGTAAAAATTGTCTGATAGCCAGGATAGGATTCTCTTGCTTATGTGGCATGGCCCATAGTCCTGTTGCCAGATATGGAGATTTTCAGTAGCCACCCTCTTGAACCAGGGCAGCACTACCTCCTCAATGACTTGATATAGGGCTGCGTGTTGAGTGAGGCCATCGGGAGATAAATTGAGGCATGACGTCGCTATCACTAGTAATTACCCTAAACACCTTCGTAATCACCATTAGATTCATCCAACTCTCTGCTCTGTCATCGGATTGACACCCAAAAAATCTGAAATGTTCGTGTGGGAACGTCTAGCATGAATACTAAACATTACATCTTTCTTCAAATTTCTGGCAGAGTGAATTGCGTCAAGGTGCTCTTTTTCTTACAGACGGTGCCAAACTAACCCTGTGCAGCCGACAAAATAAAAAACAAACGATGCGCATGATCGAAATTAAAAATTTTAAATGGCGACAATTTAACCAACGCACCCTGTATACTGGTGGCCAAAGTCTTAAGGCAAATGAAAATAAAGAAAGACAAATATGTTTTCCGTTGTTAGACTCAAACACCTATTTGATTAGAGCTTTCAAAAATGAAAAGAAAAAAAAGCAAATATTAAAATTAAAATCTCTTTTAGCTTTTAATAGAGAAAATTTGAATACTGCAAATTTTGGCTAAATAGAAGTTGGTCATTAAGAATTTGATCACCAGTGTATAACCAAGCCAAATGATTCCGATATCTGCGAAGGTTTTATAAAGGGAATAATTAGTCCGACATGTTAAAAAAAATATTAAGAAAATCACGGGAGTACCGGATGAAGAATAACAGAAGAAAATAATAGAATTTATCCATTGTTTGTTTACTTAACGCTTCATATTTTATACAAGCTCGATGGATTATCTGTGTCTTTATATCTGTGATTATTATAGAGAAAAAGAGGAAGGTAGAAAGAGAGTGAGAGGTGGAGAGAGAAAGAGAGAGAGAGAGAGAGAGAGGGAGGGAGGGAGTGAGGAAGGTAGAAAGAGAGTCAGACGGGGAGAGAGAGAGAGAAAGAGAAATAAAACGAAAGAGAATAAAGGAAGCCAAAATTGGATTATCGCGTAGACAGGGAATCAGTAAAACAATTCCTAGGAAACTGTTTTCCTCGAAGTGTTTCAAAATAGTTTTATCCCCCACAGAATAGAAAAAGCAACCAAATAAAGTATAAAAAAAAAAATAAAAAAATAAAAAAAAAACAGTAAAAGAGAAATAAAATGCATTTATCTGTTTTATATCTACAGGGAAAAAATTGACATATGCATATCCATATTTAAACGCAACCACGCAAATGTAAACACAGAGACACACACGCATATAAATATATACTTACATAAATATATATGCGTGCGGGAGCGTAAGTATATATGAATTTTTTCTAATGAAGAATGCTTACTTGACATAATAAACAAAATAATATAGTTACAACATTTCCCAAATCAATCAACAAAGCTAGTATAATTTTGTTGTGAAGTTATGACGCTTATATATTTTATTTCCATTATTTAAAGACAAAAGTTTATATATATATATATATATATATATATATATATATATATATATATATATATATACTTACTTTAATTCAGCTTCATCCCAACAGCTTAGGGGTAGATTCCCTGACTGGCGCCAATTCAACCAGGTTTTGATCCTAGATAGAGGCAACCAGAGGCCTAGCCACACCGTCAATGACAATATCAATATATATATATATATATATATATATATATATATATATATATATATATATATATATATATGTGTGTGTGTGTGTGTGTGTGTGTTTGTGTGTATATGTATATATATATAAAATTTGATAAGATATTAGAACAAAAACATGTTGAAATCGCTACACATTAGTTTTCGTTTTCCGGCACAACGTTGTGATTCTTCGTGCAATGCTAAGTAACTGGTGATTAAAAATATTTTAAGAAAATTTCAAAAGCAAAGTTTTACATCTTTTCCGAAAGATAAAAGAAGAGGTGAGAAAACACAAGCTCAGAAGAAAAGGGGGTTTGTCTTTGATCAACAAATTAAATATAAGATCTACACTCAATTAAAAATTAAGCTCAGAGGTGGGTAGTCGGTGTATATATATATATATATATATATATATAAATATATATATATATATATATATATATGTATGTATTTCTTCATGATATGATAAACCGGAACATAGACAAGAAATCATTGACAATGACGGAAAACATGTAAGCAATAAATGTATGGTGATTGTAATGACATGCTTTTTTCCCAATATCTTATAATAAATAATAATAACATATTGCTCTATTTTGCATTGATCCCTTTTTTAATGGAAATGTTATGACCAATTAAATTTTAAATCATATCATCTTCCTCGCATTTGAGTAAATATATATATATATATATATATATATATATATATATATATATATATATATATATATATATATATTATTCCCAGTATTTAAAGACATAACTTTATATATATATGTCGCCTCCGTGTGTTGAATTCAATGTTCACTTTTATATTTAATTTCCATACGCACTATCTCTGATATTGAGCACTTATCCCATAAATATAGCCCACCTTAAATTGTGCATGAAACTCCGAGACGTCTTATATATATTTTGAGATAGAGAGAGAGAAAGAGAAAGAGAAAGAGAAAAAGACATTAACTGATTCAATCGTTAGTTCATCGGTAGTAAATTCACTTCAAGTTTCTTGCAAAGTTTTACCTTTCTTGCTAGATTTGTATCATCCCAATGTGGCATATTATATAACAAATATGACAGTCACATCAACGTAAATTTCAATTTGGTCCGAAACATTTGTGATTGTGTGTGTGGGGGGTATTAGTACTAGTAGTTATAGTAGTATTAATAGTAGTAGCAGTAGTAGTAGTAGTAGTAGTAGTAGTAGTAGTAAGTTCGATAAGATCAAATTGACAGCTAATGTCATAAATGACATTTAGTCTGCTGTTAACAGGGATAAAGAACACCTTGTTAATTTTAACGCCCCCAAAACAAAATGAATCATCCTAGTAAACTCTTTCTCCATTTCATCAGAATGACTGATGCTAACGTCTGAAGAGAGTGCCTTCTAGGGCTAATATTACGGGCTAACTTAGGTGGATTTACTATATTAAATTTATTCCTATGGCAGCTGCGAAGAAACTTGGTTGTCTGTCGTGCTAGAGAATTTCTCTCTCTTGAATCTATCTTACATATCTATAAGATTGCCACATGTCCATATTTAGAATACTGCAGCCACTTCCGTTTTTTTTTTTTTTTTTTTGCTCCTGTTATATATTTAGAGATCATTGATAAGTTTTAAGATGCATCAACAATATTATTGGTCCTGACATGCTGTCTTGGCTTCAGATACTTTCTCACCGCCGTAAAGTTGCCTCACTGTGTGCTTTTGTTTGGCATTTGTTCAGATGGGGTCTTCCCTATTGTACCTAGACCTTTTCAAGCAATGACAAGACTGTCGACATGACTGATCAATTTAAAATCGAGTTGGCGACATTTAACCATATGTTCGATTCTAAGTTTCTTTTGTCACATTTCTCACTTGCAGGACTTCATTCTGGCTCAATGTTTTCTGCTCATCCTTAATTGAGGAATGTGTAAGCACTGCTTAATTGGTCTTGTTCCCTGGTCCAACCTGGCCCGATATGGTATCACTTGTTAGGGTCAGGCTATGGACAAATAGCGAACCACCTAATAAAAACCAGCAGTAGATGTTTATAATAAAATGGAAAACAATGCATTTTCATAGTAAAATGACAATCAATGCAATACTAACAAGATATAAAAATACATTTTTATAGTAACATTACCAACAATATATCTTATGAGATACAAAATATGTAAAAGAACATACCTTTACTCTGGAAGTATAAGATTATGCAGAAATATCTGTAGTTGAAAGCATAACATTACGTACAGCATATTTAGATTTCGGTATTAAAAGGTTGATATGATACAAATAAAATCAAAGAGAGAATATAAATCAATTCATTCGTGATATTAGTTTAATATCCTAAAATTTATTTAAATAAATCAAACTGTATTCTAAAATATAACGTCAACAAAGGGCACCTCGACCTGGTGTAATGGTTAGAAAGTTTGTCTTGCTAGATCAATTATAACTGAGTAGTGAGTTTGATACTCACTGGGTACCCCATAATTTCGGCCCTGGGTCACATCTAAGTCGGGCTTAGAAAATCACTATAACGTCAACAAAGTAAAACACAAAACATACATCACCGCCTCTAGTAATCATGTCCACACAGCCATGTACATGCACAGAAGTTGAATATCTTCTACCATGTATTCACTTGTGAAAGCAGAATAACGTATACCTTTTTTTTTGTTACTTCTAATCTCACAAAAATTTCGGCTATAATTTCCAGTGCAGAGTTTATACACAGTTAAAAAACAACAAAAACATGTTATGCCCTTGTTATAAGCTACAATTTACAAGGTCATCGTTTCACTCTTAAGATGCCAACATTATGATACTTTTCATTCATTTTCTTTAAGTTGAAACATTCGTCGTTATATTTCTCCCTATAAGTTTAGATTTTTGCGATTCGAGATTTCAGTCACAACATTCTTCATTAAATTTAATAAACTGTAACGTGACGTCACATCATTAAATTACTATTTACATTTAGCAACCGTTCCTCTTTTTTGAAAGCTCCTTCTGCTAACTCTGGACTTAGTAGTCACATGACATTTATCTAATTTGCTGACCAATGAAAATAATCTATACGCCAGAATACATGTGGCATCTTGAAATTAGACACACGTGTAAACGATCAATATTTACCTATTACCGAATTCATGCTTATAAACTCAAATGCTTATAAACTCAAATAAATTCAGTCAGTGATTACCTGTGTGAATAAATTAAATTTTAAAAGTCTTATTTACTGATTTCCCATACCAAAAAAATGCTAATAAACACACGCATGAACAACTAATATTAACCTATTCGCGAAAAAAGGAAACACGAATTCACTCACAAATAAATGATTTATATTTCTCTATCATTGCGCTAAGTAAATGATTATAGACTCACATAAAAAGAACAGATATTTACCTATTTGAATTTCCAATATATGGAGTTATTATTTACATACGGACTATTGTACTCATCCAGATGAAGATAATAACCAGCAGGTAATTAATGATAACTTCTCATACCCTGAATAGTGTAATAAATACATTATTTACATTATTCGAACTATTGTCCTCATCTTTGTGGCCATATTTGTACGCTCCGGCTTCTTCAGGTGGTTGAATTTATATATATGTAAATATGGCGACAAAGATGAGGACAATAGTCCGAATAATGTAAATAATGTACATAATATCTCATCTCAAAAATATAGACAGTGTAATAAATATTAACCAATTCTTTTTTTTCTTTTACTAATGTTTACACAATACAAGGCATAAGAGCCGCTGATGGTAAAAGTTTAAAGATGGAGTTTGTTGTGTGAGCGGTAAGCCCATTAGTTACGAGGCGTAATTTTTTGTGAATGTGTGTCATAGTCAGCTGGTAATTCTAGACCTGAACAGTTTAAGATTGTACATACTTATAGACGCAAACATAAACAATAAATACATACATAATCCTGAAATGAGTAAATATTAAAAACTGCAAATATTTACCTATTTACAAACTATTATCACGGTTTAGAAATATTTACTTAAGCCGAGAAATTACTGTTTTTTTTTAAGCGTTTCATCCCCAAGCAAGGCGGGAAGCCACTAGGACGCAAGGGGTTACAGAAGATTTGGATCAAGATCAGATAGGAGTGATAGAGGAAAGTATGAGGAGAAGGATAGTGAATAGATCAAGGCAACTGGAGATGTCGATTGACATTACATTTGACTAGTTGGAGATTATAGCTCTCATGAGAACTGGAATAGGGAAGAGAATTCCACAAGTGAGAGGTGCGAGATATGAAGCTATTGGAGTAGAAGAGACGGCTACATTTAGTAGTTTCGACAGTAAAAGAGTGGGAGCGGGATGCCAGCCTCGTAGGGCGCTTGAACTTATGAAGTCTGGGAACCAGCGATTGCAGCTCCTCGGAGCAATTGCCATGAAAGTATTTGTAAAAAAGACAGAGAGAGGCGACGGCGCATCTGTGATAGAGCGACTGTAGATAAGATGCCAGAACAGGGCCAATTATATTGCATATCCGCCTCTGGAGCCTATCAAGAACCACGAGGCAAACAGAAGGGGCTCCAGACCATATATGGCAGCAATACTCCATGCATGGTCGAACCGTTGATTCGTAGATCTGGAGGATTGATTCCGAGGAGAAAACTTTCCTGGCGCGGCACAGGGAGCAAACTTTCCTTGCGGTGGACGAAGCAATTGACTCAATGTATTTGTTCCATCTCATGTCAACAGTGAACGTGAGACCAAGCAGCCGCAGAGAGTTGCTCTCGAGAAGTTGAGCGTCTGACATTCTGATGGAGGGCAGGGAGGGTCTCTGTGGCGATTAATAGAGAGCAGTTTTGTTTTTGAGGCATTAAAGTTAACCACCCAATTAGATTCAAATGAAAATGAGGGATATTTACTCATTCTTAAACGGAGTAAATACCTAAAGATTTAATAATAATAATAATAATAATAATAATAATAATAATAATAATAATTTTATGGGACTTCACAATACAGACAGAACGATCAAAGCTAATCGCCTAGACATCGTGAATAGAGATCGCAAAGACAAAAAGTACCTCCTTATCGACATGGCAGTCCCAGCAGACTCCGATGCATCTTTGAAGATCGCAAAAAAATATAAAACTGCAAGTACCTTGAAATCGAAATCTCAAAACTGTGGCAAATGAGAAAATAAACAATTCCAGTTATAGTTGGAGGCCTCGATTTGATTGAAAAATATTCCAGTTGACTCAATGAAGGGGTTACTAGTAGCCAATGCTTTAAAGAAATTAAAAAAAAAAATTCACGGGTACAGACCACATCTAACGAAGGGCTTTATGTTTGTAAATTTTTTTTTTCAAAATTTCCCGGTAGGAAATGTTACAGTGCCATATCTGACCTTAGAACTCTTGTCGGGACCCCAAAGGAAATGAGTATACAGCGGAAATCAAAGGAAATAATAATAATTATCATTATTATTATTATTATTATTATTATTATTGTTATTATATCCTTATTGATATGTCAGTTCATGCAGACTGTAATGTATCTTTGAAGATATTCAAAAAGCTATCAAAATACAAGGACCTTGAAATAGAAATCTCAAAAATGTGGCATATGGGAACATCAACAATCTCTGTTGTAGTTGGAGCCCTAGGATTGATTAGAAAAGATTCCAGTAGAAAAATTGAAGGGATTCCTGGAAGTCCAAACCTCAAAGAGATACAAAAAATTTGTTCTGACAAGTACAGCACACACTTTACGAAGGGCTTCATCTATGTAATTTTTTTTTTTTTTTGTCAGTGGAAAGTGTTATGATGCCATTTCTAACCTTAGGTCCCTGGGTGGGACCCGGAAAGAAATGTGTAAACGCCAGAAATAAAAGAAAAAAAAAATATTATTAATAATAATAAAAGATTACAATGGAAACATTGATAGGATTCCTGGCAGCCCATGCCCTAAAGAAATACAAATATTGTTCTCACAAGTACAGCCTACACCTCACGAAGGGCTTTATCCATCTAAAGTGTGTGTGTGTGTGTGTGTGTGTGTGAGAGAGAGAGAGAGAGTGTGTGTGTGTGTCTGTATGTGTGCCTGTGCTTTTTAAAACTGCTCAGTGGAAAATATCATGATGCCATTTCTAACGTTAGGTCTCTTGTATTGACCTAGAAAGAAAGTATATATCAGAAATCAAAGGTAATAATAATAATAATAATAATAATAATAATAATAATAATAATAATAATAATAATAATAAAATTACAGAAACACGCTTAATAGATTTAGATTTTTTCACAAAGATTAGGGAACTGGAGCATGATGAAGCTTATAAATACCTAGGAATCAGCGAAGGAGATGGCATACAACACCCCCAAATGAAGGGGAAATAAGAAAAGAGTACTACATGCGTGTACGTCTGGTACTAAATACTGAGCTAAACTCAAAAAACACAATATCAGCCATAAACACCTTGGTTGTCCCTGTGGTGAAATACAGCTTTAATGTCCTTAACTGGACCATAGCTGAAATTAAGCGAATGGACGCCAAAACGAGAAAGCTTCTCACTTGCTACCGCATGCATCATCCCAAAGCTGATGTTGATCGTCTGTATGTGCCCGGATCCGAAGAAGGCAGAGGATTAGTTCAACTAGAACTGTCCTACAAAACTACAACAATTGGCCTCAAAAGATACTTGGAAACTACAGAAGACTGGATGATGGTATGCGTCAAGGAACATGAAAGTAGTAAGCGTCTTTACTCCGTAATGAAAGAAGCCAACAAATTCAAAGTGGAGGTTCAAATGGGCAGGTACAGAAGCGATGGCAAGATAAACCGCTTCATGGCCAATACTCTGCCCGTATCAAACAAGCTGATGTAGACAAAACCCGTACCCATCAGTGGCTACGCAGTGCATGGTTGAAAGCGGAAACTGAAGGTTTTATCCTTGCTGCACAGGACCAATGCTTGCTAACTAGGAATTATCAAGCACATATACTAAAATATTGTGTCAGGCCAAAATGCAAATTCTGTGATAAATATCCAGAAGCAATGAATCATCTTGTATCAGGTTGGCACCCACTGAATATAAAACCCGGCATGACAGAATGGGCCAATATCTGCAGTGGAAAATCTGCAACTTCTACGGGAAGTAAACTAAAAGAAAATGGTATGAACACCACCCAGACCCGGTTACGGAGATAGGACCTGTTACAATTCTATGGGACTACACAATACACACTGACAGAACAATCAAAGCCAAGCGCCCAGATATTGTTATTAAAGACCACAAGCAAAAAAAAAGTCTCTCCTTATTGATATGGCAGTCCCTGCTGACTGCAATGTATCTTTGGAGATATTCAAAAAATTGTTAAAATACAAGGATCTTGAAATAGAAATCTCATAAGGGAACATCAACAATCCCTGTTGTAGTTGGGGCCCTAGGACTGGTTGGAAAAGATTGCAGTAGAATAATTGAAGGGATTCCTGGAAGTCCATGCCTCAAAGCGATACAAAAATTGTTCTGATATGTACAACCCACACTTTACGAAGGGGTTTATCTATTAATTTTTTTTTTGTCAGTGGAAAGTGTCATGATGCCATTTCTAACCTTAGGTCCTTGGGCGGGACCCGGAAAGAAATGAGTAAACGCCAGAAATCAAAGAAAATAAAAATAATAATAATTGATATGAACACCACCCAGACCCAGTTACGGAGATAGGACCTGTAACAATTTTACGGGAATACACTATGCACAAAGACAGAACAATCAAATCTAATCTCCCAGACATTGAGACCCCAAACCAAAAATGCTTCTTACTGATACGGAAATCCCTGCAGACTGCCATGTTTATTTGAAGATCGTGAAAAAGATGTCAAAATACAAGGACATAAAATCGAAATCTCTAAAATGTTGCACATAAGAATATCAACAATAACTGTTGCCTTTAGAGACCTGGAATTTACTGGAAAAGATTCCAATAGACTCATTGAAAGGATTCCTGGTAGCCCATGCGTTAAAGATAAATAATAAATTGTTCTCACGAGTAAAGACTATACCTTACGAAGGGCTTTATATAAGTAAAATACGTGAGTTATTTTTTAAATGCTCATTGAAAAATACCATGATGCCATTTCTAACCTTAGGTCTCTGGTAGGGAGACGGAAAGAAATAAGTACACACCATGAAACAAAGGAAATAATAATAATAATAATAATAATAATAATAATAATAATAATAATAATAATAATAATAATAATAATGATGATGATGATGATGATGATGAAAAGATGTAAACGCGGTTGGAGTTACAACGAGAATGACGTGTCTTTCGAAGCTCCTGAAAATTTATCATTGTTTTTCTTTAAAAAAAGAAAAATGAAATGTTATTTTTCTACTATTTTAACGTAAATATGTATTTTTCTCCTTCTTCATTTTATTTTTTAGTTTGTATGTTTCTCTTTTAATGATACTGATGGATTCAACTAGATTCGTTTTCTGTATTATTCATAGATCCCTTAGAATGATTATGATATTAGAAAGTTTTTTTCTTAGAGAAACTACGATATCTGTTCTAAGAAAAACTACGATATAAGTTGTAAATAATGCTAAGTATTTTCGACGAGCTCAGCGAATAAATAACGTATTTATTCTTAAATATATTCCGATAATTAATATCACTGCTTTCTTTAAATTGATCGGTAATTAAATTATATTTTTTCAGTTCTCAGGGATGTTTCACTTAATCTTATTATGTTAAAATTTAGTAAACTTCATTATTATTATTATTATTATTATTATTATTATTATTATTATTATTATTATTATTATTATTATTAATAACAATAATAATAATATTAATATTTTTATTATTATTATTTTAAATTTCACAGTAGTGATACATCATACATCGTATAAATTTTAAACATTATTAAGCGAATGTTAATCTTTTTTCTTTTTCCATCAATTATTTTTGACAATTTCATTAAAAGGACGAGTGATGGTAGCAACAACAATGATAATTTTAATTAATTTACAAACAATCTGATTAACATGAGCAGTAGCAAAAACAGTAAAAAAAAAAAAATGAAATAATCATTTCCTCATTTTTTTAATTGTAAATATATAACGTATTATTTAAACATAATTTTATAGTATAATAATGCTTTGTTTCGTTGAATAGCCTCTTTTCCAATGCCTTTTTCCAACGTCTTTCTGCATTCTCTTTTAGTGAACTTAAAGATAGTAGGATTAACAGTTCTAAAATAAAACTATCAGCAACATCTCTATCCTACATAAACATTATATCAGCGGAAGCTCTCGAATATGAAATACGGGAACCTTAAAGTAACTCTTTCATACATCCGGGTTCCTTTTTCGAACTGCTGCCTTGGAATTTCCACGCTGAGGCCACAAAGGCTTCGCATGCTTTACCTAAAAACACAAACTAGATAAGTTCCCACTATAATATATTAATGAACATTTCGTTGTGCATACAATTTACGTCTAAGAAAATGAACTCTTGTTTTTAACGTTACTTAATTTTGTTTTATTAAATATTATCGTTGCATTGTAAATACATGTATCTGTTATTTTGTACATGCAATAATTCCTCCACCATTATTCCATGTGCCATAAAATGTTTCAGTAAGAAACATTACGCATTTAATTATTGATGTAGCTAATAACTGAACAATAAAGAGTTGCACAAACCTACGAGAAAAACCTCACTCGTCAAACATATGATCTTTAGCGAGAAATGGTTGTACAAGCAATTAGAAAGTACATTGATAATGTAAGACGGTGCATCATGGGTAATAACTGATTAATAGTTGCTGAAATTTAAAAGATAAAAAAATGAACCAGAATAAGTGAATCAACAGAATACGAAATGAACCAGAAATAGATAGATAAAATAGTAAATTCATAAAAACCACAGATCATAATGAAGAAATTGAGAAATACACCAATCACTGTGAAGATAAAGTTGAAAGTTTAGAGGAGTTGGAAAGCCTGCAAAAAAAAAAAAAATAAAAATAAATAAAAGAGTCCGAAACACATTGTACCGAAAGACATTGTACCGAATTATTTTACGGAAAACAAGAATAGTATACAGGTAGCCAAGGAAGAAATCATGAGGCGTATAAGTCAGACACAAAATATTGAAATGGCGGAGGTAAACAACCCCCAAAATTAAAACCAACAATACATAATTTCAAAACTATTAAACTCTACAATGCAGCACTCAAAATATTTCTGTATGATGAAGGCCCACATATAAGTTTCAACGAAGCAATATATGAATCAGCAAAAAATAAACAGCAGCAAATAAAAAGTAAACATCAAAGTATTAAATAGCACAAAACATTACAGACATGACGATCCGCCTTGAAAAAGAAAACTAGAGAAAGTAATTGAACAATTTAGAAGTGAATTTTCAGTATTTGATGCACTGCCATGAGGAACAAATTTAAGGACAAGAAAAGACAGAAAAGTCAAAAGAAAATACAAAGATAGAAATTAAAATGAAGTCCTATCAGATGAAAAAAAGCATAAATCAAGCAATACAACTGAAAGCTCAAAGAATGAAATCCTATGAAAAAATCATGATTCTGCTGATAGAACAAAATCTTTGAAATCGATGCGAAGATGTTTTACAGAGAAATAGGGAAACAAATAATTGAAGTGACAACTCACCCACCCCCCACCAACAATGTAAGATTTTATACAGTTCGGTGCTTGCCCTAAAGAAAATAACAAATGAAGAAGACTGAATTATGCAAGAGGTAAAACCAATGAAAAATAAACTAGAAAAATATGGGCGCTGATCACAGAAGAGATTTTTGAATTTGCATTGAAAAAAACACACAAATGAAAATCTCCAGGAATGGATAAAATTCCTAAATTTTGCCTCTGTTATCTAAATACAGCAGGTAAAAAACTTCTCAAAGAACTTAAAATAGGGTCAATTATCCTACTAAAAATTCGACATGGGTAACCGATATGTTCCGGAAAGGGATGTATTTGTTCGCTGTAGCAAAGTGGTTTTGGACTACTGTAACCGGGTAGGACAAACTAGCAGGTAACCGTAATGGAATGGTCCTTGTCGTAGTGGTAGGCAATAGCCGTAGGCAATAGGCGAAGACAATAGGCATAGTCAGTAGGCGTCGTTGTACCTCCACATCAGTTTGTATTTATGGATGACACCAGCCAATCATATTACAGTGAGGAGGAACCCAGGTGTATGCATATTCATTACATCAGTAACTAAATGAATTAACATCCTTCTGCCCAAGAATGGTGACACCAATGTTCAAAAAACTACAGATCAATTATATATTTTCCCACTACGTACAAACCGTTGGCATCTAGTCTGACAAAACAGGCATATCTCTTCTTAGGAAAAACATGATATACTGCCTCTTATACTAAAAGGGTTCAAACTTGGCTCTTACGGATGTAAAGGCGAATTGCTTATTAATAGGATGATATATGGAAAACTGATGGAATACAAAGAACAATCTCTGTACTTCCTGGGTAGATTACTGTAAGGCATTCGAAAGTATACCTCATTCCTGGATCGTAAAGATTTTAATATATACAAGGTATCACCTGTCATCATCAAATTCCTCAAAGTATGTCGATATGGAAAACAACACTTCAACTTAATCATATAAATGGAGTCTATAAGTCTAGTGAAAGAAACATTAAGAGAGGAAAATTTCAAAGTGACTTTTTGTCTCCCTTACTAATTTGTATATCCCTAATAGCTGTAACCAGCGAACTTAACAGGATGAATTATTGTTATAAGATACCTCAAAAGAAAATACGGCATCTATGTTACATGGATGACTGAAAGTTGTATGTTTGGAATGAGAGTGAGTTGGAAGTTTTCCTGAAAACAGTAAAAGTTTGCAGTGATAACATCAGAATGGAATTCGGTGTGGATAAATATGCTAAAACCACAATTTTATGAGGATCACTGCAAAAAAACCTCCTCTATTAGCTTAGATCCTGGGATAACAATCAAAGGTTTAAAGCCCGATGAACCTTACAATTTATCGAGTGTAAATGAGGGTGAAGAAATTCAAGAAATATAAATGAAGGAAGGACTGCTGGAATAAAAAGAACAATCTCAGTACTACGTGGGTAGATAACCATAAGGCAATCGATAGTGTACCTCATTCCTGGATCGTAAAGGAAAATGATCGTAAATGAAGGAAAGAGTGCACGAAGAGTTGTATAGACGGATTCTACTGATACTAAGAACTGGATTGAATTCTCAGAATAGAATTGTGGCCACTAATAGCCTTGGTGGTTCAATATCGTTTCAACATCTTGAGCTGGACACTAAATGATATCAGACGATTATAAAAAACGGGGTGAGTTCAAATTCAGGCCGTAAAGAAGGTGGTAGCGGTCTTATTCAGCTCGGATTGTCATACAAGTTACAACTATTGGCTAACAAACATGGAATCAACATTGGACTGGATGATACTATTAGTCAAACAACACGAAAACAAAAAGAAAAAAAAATCAATCACGAAAGAAGGTTGTAATTACAAATGAGTTTTAAGTGTTGTATATTTTTATAGAACACAGAAAGAGAACCTAAGTACCAACTGTTGCAGCAAAAAAAATATTATACAGAAAGCCAAAGATAAAGCCCTTGAACAGATTAAACAACGCTGGCAAGAAAAAAACAACTCTGTATTACCAATACCCAGAGCGTGCTAATAAAGCCGATGTTAATAAAGTTAGCACTTATCGATGGTTCCGAGAATCTGTATTAAATTCTGAAACGGAAGACTTTATTCTTGCAGCAGAAGACCAGGATCTTTTCACTAGAAACCTTCAGGCAATATCATACATTATAGTGTGGAAACCCCCAAAATGCAGGTTCTATGAAAAATATTTGTTAACCATAGACCATAGAATCTCAGGACTTGTGCCAAATTAAGACATCACAATTCTATAGGATTAAACCGTTTTTACACAGAGGGAGATTGAATCAAATGAGGAGGACATAATTTTCAAAAACCGAAAAGAAAAAAAAATGACTACAAATTGATACCGATTGATCAGCGGACTGTAACATAGCAGACAAGGAATTTGAAAAATTATCAAAGAATAAAAATCTGGAAATTGAAATAGGAATGTGGATGTGGAAATTGAAAACAAGAAGATTATTATTCAAAATAGGTGCGCTTGGAAGTATAAAAAAAGAACACAATAACACATTGAAAATATCCCTGGAAGTACCAGCTTAAGAAAAATACAAAAAATGTCTTGATTGATAAGTACAGCCCACACACTAAGAAGAACATGTAACGCCTTCATATTATAGGAGTTGGAAAAATCATGATATTTATGTATAAGAGTAGGCCATAGGTTTTACTCTTGCTGCATATGACCAATACTTGTTAACTAGAAATTACTGAGCACGCACTCTGAAAGATTATCTTACCTAAAATGCAGATTCTGTGATGAATAACCAGAACAACTGACCATCTTGTATGAGGTTGCATGGTATTGTCACCCACTGACAGATTTGGCTAATATCTGGACTGGAAAATTTGAAAATTTGCAAGAAATTAGAATGAACACCACCCAGACCCGGTTATGGAGATAGTACCTGTAATATTTTTATGGGAATTAACAATACACACAAACAGAACAATCAATGCTAACCGCCCAGACCGCAAAGAAAAATGTGCTATCTTATTAATATAACTGAATATGTATATCAAGCTATCGATAATAATGGCGAAGCTCGAATTCTGGCTCTGGTTATCTGGAAGGCATTTGACAGGTTTTGTAATGATGATCTTCTGCCTAAGCTTCAGTATTATGGTATTACAGGACGTTTACTTGATTTAATTTTATCATTATTCTCTCATCGGAAAATGAAAGTCATCCTGACCGGACTCACTTCCAATTCCTTTAATAATAAGGCGGGTGTTTCGCAAGATTCTACCCTAGGTTCTTCACTGTTTCTGATCTTCATTAATGATCTCCCTGGTGTCATCTGTCCCCAAGTATGCATCTGTGCTGACGACACTAACATTTACTGCTGTCTCAATAATAAGCCCGCCAGCGCTGACAAAATCAACTTGACCGCTGCTCATGAAAAGGAACTCTAATCCGTGGTTGACGGGAGAAAGAAATTTCTTATAAATTTCAATGCCTTTAAACTTAAACTTCTCTTATTTAATCACCATAGGGAAACATCCCTGCCACTCATTAGCATTGTTGATGCTCGTCACATAGGGGCTTGAAATGGAACGATTTCATTGTATCATAGCTGCATCTACAGCAAGGAAAGTTGGTTCATCGTGTCGTGCAAGAAGGTATTTCTCGTCAGAGTCCATCACACACATCTACAAATCTATCATTCGTTCTTGCATTGGATACTGTTGCCATATCTGGTCTCGTGCCCCAGCCGTTCATCTGGAGTTTCTCGTCAAAATGCAAAGAAGGATTTGTAATCTGAATTGGCTTCTCGACTTCAGACAATTTTTCACAGACGTCATGTAGCCGCCATACTGCCTCGACTACATAGATTAAAGCGCGCTACTAAATTGCCATCTAAGTCCCAGCCACCTACTGTTAAAATAATTAAATATAAACACCACTTCTACTCCAGCAGTTATTTCCTCGCAATTCCGGACATTGAAAATCCCCTCCTTTCAATTGCTTCCCTAACAACTACAATCTTCAAAAATGTAAATGCAACGTCAATCGCCATCATCTGCTCCCTTGATCCCTGTCCCTTTTTCCTTTTTTTTCGTCAATCACTCTGCTCCCACTCTTTTCTTTCACTTTCACTCCCCGTAACCGCCTGCGTACTAGTAGAAATCCTACCCTGCTTGGTGTAAAATACTTATAAAAAAGAGAAAAAAAGTAGGTGAAAATAGAAGGAAGAGAGCCTCATGATGATAAAGAGGAAATATAGCATTTGACCTTTGACTTTAAATATTTAACATTAATTTCTAAAATTCCTATTTGTTTAGCTTCCTTTGAGTAATAAGATAATTATGTTGTTTTGGTCTTTCAACTGGAAAATTCTTTGTTTTCCAATCCGCCTTCAAAAATCCGATTTATATCGGGAAGCGCAGTAAAGCCCCTAAACCTGATAAGAAATGCTCAACATGTTCAGCGTACAAAAATCGCGCAATTCTTTGACACATTTCTTCGAACGTGCCTCTATCACATACGGAATCAAATGAAGCTAACATTTACACTTAAAAAAAAAAGACGTCAGCTCGTTTTGACCTGAATAACGCATTCGGTAAAATTTCAGGAAAAAATATAATTCATCTTCTGCTTCAACCAACGCACGCCGAAGCCACTGAGACATTTACTCACCGCTTGGAACCTGCCTTATAAGTAGAGTATTCAGAGAAGTCAAAAAAAAAAAATGTTCCATTAAACAAAAGTTCCATTGCACTAAAAAATAATATCAACTTTTTCTGAAATAATTTGAAAAATGTAATTTTTTCGCATATAATATAATAGAATAATTTACACCACATATGCATATATTACTGACACATCAGTTCAACCATTACATTCTCTTTTTTTTCTTCTTTCGCAATGTATGTTTGTTTGGATAATAATGGCACTGATTTGAATGAGTTCTTAGTGTTCAAGTAGAAAAAAGAATTGAAATGTATTGATTAATTTATTTACTATGGCTTATCAACATAACATATTTTTATAGTGTAAGTATATTTTGCAGATAATAATGGTTAAGTGATACAATTCTTACTTATTAACAAGGTACCTACACTAAATTTTCAATACCTAAGTTTTAAAATGAATTTTTTACAAATAAAAAATAATTCTAAAAACTTGCATTTTAACTTTAGCTGAAAGCTAAATGATTAAATTTACTATTTCTAGCAAGCAAAATATTTGATATATTTCAAATAGAAATCATATTGATTGGAATCTGAACTTTTTGGTCGCTATCACAAGATCGGCTATTTATAACATATTTTGACACATATTAAACAAAAGTTAATTCCCGGTTTTAAAAATTTTCCAAAAATAAAATATACTTTTTCTGAAACATTATTTCAGGAATATTAGCTGACTTAAGGTAAAATTAATCTGATTTGAAAAAAAATATTATTCACTTGGAGTTGAAAATAACAGAGAAACAGTCGGTAACGGTGATTACGCGGCTATTACTATCGTTTGTTTCTCGTCGATCACTTATCCAGAGATGGTAAACAACATTACTGTTCTTCTATGGAGCCCTTATCTGTTAAAGCATAATTTAGGAAAATGAGGGGTGAGTGCTTTTTTATATAATTTTTAAGTACTCAGTAATCTCAAAAAATGGTGGAAAATATTCTCCGTGATATAATTTTTGGAATGTTTAATGTAATTTGATTATGGGCTTTTATTTTCTGATTATCTCATGTATGATAGACAGTGCTTTCAAACAGGTGCAAGTTAGGTAATATTTTATATACGTATTTCTTTTTTTAAAATATTGGGTGCAAACAACTTTTATTGAGCATTTCAATTTTTGATTCGTAAATTTAGTTTTTGCTTAATATCATCTAACCGGATTGAAGTAATAAAGAATTTGAAATGAATAAATACTATATTTCAAATTTAAAAAAAATTGAAACAATTCTCGTAAAAATTTATTATTCATTGAAAAAAAAATTCTTAAGACACTTGTGTCCATAATAAATGCTACATATAAATGTAATTAAAATCTTTTGTAATTAAATAATGTCATAGTTTTCTTACATTTTTATTTTACAATTGAGAGCAGATTCTCGATAATAGGGTGACTGGTTTTACAAAAAAAAAAAAAAAAATAAATAAATAAATGATGATTTAAATTCTCCAAGGTGTCTTCATTTTAGCTAATAAAACAAATTTTGAGATTGCAATTTATTCTCTCGAAATTTTATGAAATTATGTACGTGGGTGGTACCATATGTAAAAAAAAACGAAACTTTTCTAAGAAAAAAAATCACTCATTCGAGAATTAATCATTAAAGTTTCATTAATATCAGACAATTATTTTAATTTTGCTAGGATTTCGAAATCAATGTGTTTTTCGCCTGAAAAAAAAAGACGCTAAAACACAAATCGTAAATATTACGCCGAGCGCTGATGCCAAAAATTAAAAAAAAAAGTTTTCTAGCCAAAATTTCGAGCGTGCTAGAAGGAATGAAAAATAATAAAATAAGAAGAAAACTCTCTCAGAATTGTCTCGCTCTACAGGTTGAATAAGTCCGGTGAAAAGACACATTTTTCTTATCCGCCGCTTTCTATTTTTATATATCCGCTGAACTCAAACTCTATTTGCATGCCGTTTGCTGCCAACATAGGTTTTTGATTATTGTAATATCTTTCCCAAATATATCAAGGTTGCCGAGCAGTTCCGACAGATCTTTGTGGAGTAGTTTGATGAACGCCTTTGCGTAGTTTATAAAACACAGTTGCACATCCTTCTGTATCCTGAGACAATTCTGAGCATGAATATCGCGTTCCGTGTTCCGGTGTCTTCAACGAACCCGCACTGTTATCACCTCTCTCTCTCTCTCCAGCTTGATTCTGCTCTCTATTCATCAGAATACGGATGATGAGTTTTGTTCTGTGGTTCATTAGGCTGATTGTTCGGTGGAGTTCTCATTGTTTTGCGCCTGGTTTCTTAGACAGTGGTATGAAAATAGGTCTGCTGAGACCTTCCGTTATATCCCCACTGTTGTAGATTTCATTTATTATTTCTACGATCTTGTCTATGTTCAAATAATCTAAGGCTGCCAGCATTTCTTTTACTATTCTGTCTGGCCCTGCTGCTTTGTTTCCATTCAATTTTGCCAGTGCAGCTTCTACTTCGTTTTTTCATAATTTCAGGCCCGTCGATAGTTCTGTGTATTGCTGGTTGTTCTCTTTCGTAGGGAAACAGTTCTCCAATATATTGGTTTTAGCGCTGAAAAATTTTTCTTCTTTATATGAGTGCCCCATCCTTTGACTTTATGCAGTATGTGGACGTGCATGTCTTCTGTCCTGTTAGTTCCCTTATTTGTTTATGCATATCTCCTTTATTGGTGGTACTCAATCTTTCTATTTCTGCTCATTTGCTTAGTTACTCTTCTTTTGCTTGCCTGAATTTGGTCCGTTTTTACATTATGTAATTTTCGGTGTTCGTTTCAGTGTCTTGGTAGAGGTTTCTGTCTCCTATGCAACATGTCGAGAATCTCATCAGTCATCCATTCGTTTTTTATTCTTCGTTCATTCTCCTTTTGTATGATATCATTTGCTGATGTCACTAAAGCTTCGTAGTCCATCACATTTCGAGTTTCCATTTCCATTGTGTCCCACGTATCTTGTTCAAATATTTTTTTCTTTCGGCTAGGGGTCGCTCAGGAGTTTGTTGTATCGCAATTTAGGTGTTTACTTAGGCTTCTTCATTTTCTCTAATTTCACTCTTAGTTTACATATAAACTTCCGCAGTTGGCACTTGGTTAGGTTTTACAGTTAATCATTGCCATCCTGAATCTTTTGTTGATAGTTAAGTAGTCAATTTAGTTTTTAGTTTCTATTCCTGGGCTTCTTCATGTTCATAATCGTCTCGGATATTCTTTGAACCATGTGATGTTTATTACCTGGTAATCCGACGTGCACCACTCGAACCATTTTTCTCCACGTTCGTTGTGGGTTTCTATGGCGAAATTTCCAGCTATAACCCCTGCAATCTCCCTGCCTATGTTGGCGTTCAGGTCTGCCATGATATTTGCAAAGAAACTTAGCATGGAATAGAAAGTTTCAGATTCTTCTTCCTTACTTTGTGCTGTCGGTTCATACACTAATATGATAGCTACGCTGAACGGTTTAACTTTCAGGTTGATTACAAGAATTCTTTCAGATAATTAGTTGTATCCCAGAAGACATTTCTTGAATTCTTGATCTAGTATCAATCCTACTCCTTTATCGTTTTTCTCTCCGCTTGCATAAATAACCCTGTGTTTGTCACTGAAAAAATCTCCTTTGTTTGGCCATCTAATTGCACATAGAACTAAGATGTTGATTTTCAGCCTACTCATCTCTTGTTTTACATTATCGAACTGGCCGCAGTCGTTCATCGTCCAAAGGTTTCATGTGCCGAGAGTTATTTTTTGGTTTGGGAGGAGTTCAAATGACGGGATAAAAGAAGCTTTTAAAAGCACTATGTGATGCTAACCGCCTTTTAAATGCTCATTACTGACTGCTTTAATTTTACTGCAAAACAAAAGTTTGAATTCTGAATATTATCAAACAAAGACCATGTTCTATTTGCTGTGAGCAATAATGACCATCCATAACACCCCATCCCTAGTAGCTCATAAGTTTTGACTCTTCGACACCTTGCATCCACATTTATGCTATTCATTCAGAAAAATCCTCAAGTACGTGGTCCACTCACTGCAACTATTCCTTTTGCCTTCGATATGTGCCGTCAGTTTTAAATTCTCCAAGCCTTCCTTTCTCATTACAGGTTCAAGAACTTTCAGCTGTCCTTTTCTGATTCTGAGAAGAGGTATCTCTTTTTTTTTTCAAATATAATTAACCCCAAACAAGGCAGTAAAGCCACCGAGTCAGAATGACTTAGTGAGTGTAAAAGCATTAGAAAGACAGAAAACGTTATTGAAATGCGGGAACAATACAAGAGTAATCAGGAAGACATCGGGTGAAGATAGACATTGCACTTAGATTTTTTGAAAATCAAAGTTGACGGGTAAGTATAGAGCGAGAAGGAAGTGGTTCCCAATGCGAGAAGTCCGAGAAAAGAAACTTTTTGGCATTTTGCCAATTCAAATGTAAATTGGTGAGTCATTGTTTCTAATTTAGTACTGCGCTTAAACAATTACCATAAAATATTTATAAAAGAAAGGCACAGAGGGCAAGAGACTGAAGACCAGCTGCCAGTTTAGGACCAATAATATTGCTGATTCTGCTTTGCATTTTAACAAATATCTCTAGCAGTAGCACCAAACCATATGCGGCAGTAATATTCAAAACATGGCGAATGGTAGACTTATATATATGTCAGATATATTCTGTAGAGAAAAAAAATGTATAGTCCGGCACAATGAACCAATTTGCTTCTAAAAGTTGATTCGCTGTAGTCTTTTCACTTCGTGTCGGCCGAGAATGTTAACCCGATTAGGCGCAATGGGCCCCTATTCTGGAACTTAGTATCAGCCATTTATTAGGTTGGTGCAAAAATAATGACGTAATAATGTCGTTTTTTGACGTATTTTTTAACATCAAAAAATGACATTATTACGTCAATATTTTTGCATCAACCTAATAGCATCAGCCATTTTAATCGAATGCAGAAAAAGGTTTCTCTGTTGATTAACAGACCGCAGTTTAGTTTCAATGACGTTAAAATTAAAAGCCATTTGTTTCTATTTTCCTTGACACTTCTTCGATCCTTCAGCACCCTTCTATGGTATTTTCAGCATCCGTCTGCAGAACAAAGTGTTTGCGACCCCACTTCCGCACTTTTCTGTTTTTCTGTGTAAAGGTTGTCCTGTATTCATTGCCATTAAAGAAGATGATATAACAGTTTTCTGTCTCCGCGTAATTATCTTTAGAAACGCGTCTTTTGATATTCGAATGCACGTACGGATTTTGATATCTCATTTTGCATTTCTCTTAATGCATTTCTCAGATTTTACAGGTATTTTAACTTCTATATGAGGACCAAACATTTGCCGGAAAATCAGGAAACACCGAAGAAATAAAATAAAATACCCTCCCGTGACAAGTAGTTATGGAAACAAGAAGAAATTAAGTAGAACTTCCTCCCCTAAACCAAATAATAAAAACAGACGTAATTGTGTCCATAAACAAATTATATAACGGTACTACCAGACGGTAATGACTATGACATAGTTGTGGTGTAAAAAGCGAAAAAACAAAAGTATACATAATAAGATAAAACAACAAAAAGGAAGTTGTGGAGAGTCATGATGCAAACCTACTGTAAAGTTCTGTTTATAAAAAAAATAGAAAGATGCCATTTAACTTCGTAAAAAGTAACCACTAAGTACTGAAATAGTACAGCATGTATTTAGTAGACGATGAATATAGACGTGGGAATTAATAAAATAGTAAGTTACCTCATTAAATTCAACAATCGACTTACACAAATTGTTCCCGAGAGAATATAACTGGAGCTACATTCAATTTATTGCCCGGGAAGCCTTTACACATGTAAAAAAGTTTGTCTTATTGGATAAATAATTTGTGGCTTCCAGTCTATTCAAAAAAGTTCGAAGTGGTGAAGTTTCATCAGAAATTCTCCATAAAATCGCATATATGTATGAACAGAAAGACAATCAATAGATTTATCGCTAAGAGTATTTAGGTGGACAACCTATTATAACTATAAATTAATGCGGCAAACATGCTTATAATATCATTCTCTCTCTCTATACACACACACATACACATACACATATATATTTTTATATACATTAAGAAATGGACAAAGTCCGACAATTTTTATTTATTAAAGTCATTTTTATGTTTAACGTTCTTTTTATAGATACAAGTATTTAAGTAAATGCTCTGTTTATAATAAACAGTATTAAATAACATTTACCGGCCGGAATGTCCGAGAAATTTTCATAGAAAATATTCGTCCTTGGACAGGATTCGAATCTGCATCCTATACGAAACCGTCATTTACATATAGGATGCTGGTTCGAGTGCTGGTGTTTGTGTCTCGATTTGAACAAGATTAAATATACTTACCCAAGTAGCCTCGGTAATATAGTTCCAGAATATATATGCTTACAGGCTTACAGGGGGTTCTATCTCCAAAATCCAAGGAGGATTTCGATAACAAGCAGACAGTAGTTACAACTCTCTTTCTGTCTCTCTCTCTCTCTCTCTATATATATATATATATATATATATATATATATATAAGCAGCATGACTTTATTCAAACATGTTTAATTGAATAATATATACATACTACCTTTATTTTTATAATGATACTTTCCAGTTGTATAATCAGTTTCCTGATGGTAAGATAAAATCCAATTATTCATGTCATTTTTTATGTTTATAAGTTATTTTTATAAATAATCGTCAAACTTTGTTTACATTTGGATACACATTGAGCAGATATGAATGAATGAGAAAAAATCATGGGGAATTGTGTTTAAAATCAGTATAATCGACCTTGCTAACCAAAAGCTCCTATGTGGCCCAATCACGTAAGGCGACTCAGCCTATATGACGAATATTTTCTATGAAAATTTCTTGAACATTCAGGCCGGTAAATGTTGTTAATACTGTTTATTATAAACAGAGCATTTACTTAAATATTTGTATCTATAAAATGAACGTATAAACATAAAAATATAAATATATATATATGTTTCATTAAAAACGACAGACAAGGTACTACGGTTAAGATTTTTATTTAATTTTTCTTGTGTTTGAAGAAGAGTTTTCTGTTCTGGACAAAGGGTGTGCAAGAACTGTCCAAATATTTCCGAGATCTTTCAGCTATACCCTTAGCCATTATCAAGGATGATTCGATTTTTCATCGGAACTCTCCAATTTCTAATTCCGAGTCGTTATCCATTACACCATCCGTATATCCAAGCGGTTGTCTAACTAGGTACTGACCGTTGCTTTACTTTCAGAATGATACCATCAAAAACCTATTCACAGGAGGCAGATGCAAAGTTGATGAATTGTCAATGTGTCCATTCGAATTTAGGATGTACTTTAACTCTTCTAATCATGAATATTATCGATGCTATTAGACAAGCAAAGTATTCACTGGTTATCATTCTCCGATATGTGACATGTTTCCCTTATAATGACATACTTTTCGTGCCTGTTGAACGTTGGGTTTCACTATTTGATCCAGGTAGTGATTGAGTTAACATATACTTATCCTCCACTTGTATCAACTACGCCAGCCTCTTGAAATGGATGTCGCTGCTATATTTCTGGAGCTTTTATTTTCAATGTCAATGGAATTGCTTGGAGATCTTTGAAAAAAGGAAATGTGGATATGAGACCATTCTCATCTCCTAAGATGGCAAATACACAGAGATGGCATTGAGAACAGAAGACATCTTCTGCCATTACACGACTCAAATATGTAAGCCGACAACACCTGGTTTTGTCAAGACGTCTAAGTACTGACCAGGGCCGACATTACTTCAGTGATCTTCTGGGAAACGTGATATGGCTGTAAGCCAGATGTAAAACTGAGAAAATGCCATTGCATAAGAGACAAACCAGTTTTACCAAAGTTTGATCCCTTGATTAATTTGTGTTTTATGGCTTATCGGCTATTTTCAGGTTATTTAAAGTCAGAATATTTGTTTTTTGATTGTAATCATAATTTGGAGATAATAATGATTTTTACTGATACAAGTTCTACTAATTGACTATAGCTGCGACGGGGAATAGCTTGAATCCTCATAACTTTCCCAAGGTTATTTGCGTGTGAATGTAACGAACCCGACTGGAATTGGAACTCTGAGAATCGAATTCAAGTCACGAGTCGTTATCAATTACACCACCAAAAATCCACGTTACGCCACCTGGTTTCACCCACCTAGGTACTGACCAGGCTCGACGTTGCTTTTCTTTTGTGATACTACAGAAATGCGGGTTCAACCTCCTTTTACCAAGTAGACATGATCTGCATAAATGATAATTGAACAGCAATGAACGTCTTGAGAGCGTATTAGCGGCAACCATCAGTAGACGTTGAAATGGCAAACACAAACGGCCAGCTCTTACAACTGAAACGTGTAAGCTACTTACCGCAATCATATTATATTCATGAGTTTCGAGTTGCTGGAAATGTATATGTTGATATAGTCTGCATAATCAAAATTACCTCTAAGCTCTTCTCTTGGGGTTTCAATATGATACGCGCTAATAGAAATTTTAAATAATCCAAATGGCTTATTTTGTGCGATTTGTGCCGTAGAATTTGTCTTCCCGCCTTTTCTCGCGATTTCTGTGGAGGTTCAGCACTGGGTAGTAGAATTGACAAAGGAGATAGTCATATATTTTTATAAATTAATCTACAAAAAATAGAGAGAAATCTGAGAGTTAAGAATAATTTTCAATCTCTACTTCAACGACTGTAACTATACGAGGGTTATTTTTATTATTCAATCAGTCAGTTATGTGTCATGCATGACACACGCTTAGGCGATGATGTATCTTTCGATACATGACTGACATGACAGATTTTCCCCCGCAGCAGGTTGCCATCTAAGGCTATAAAACCTGGTCTCTCATGCTATTTATCCATCCTCTGTCTTATCCTCTGTCGTGCTATTTTACCGTCCTCTTCTTCTCCCCCCATAGCTGGCGAGAGAAGTAGAGGATTCATATCTTTCCCAAGGGTATTAGCACGTAAGTGAATGTAATGGACTTGACTGGAATTCGAACACGGCTCTCTAATTCCTCAACCCGAGCCGCTATCCATTACTCCACTCTGTCTAATATTATTGATTAGATAATAAAAATGATTAATCCGAAAAGCAAAATTAGAAGGATGCTGAAGGTATCATGGACCGAACATGTAGCAACGATGCGATTTTGGAGAAAATGCAAACAAGGAGGAAGCTTATGCTTAACATAAGGAAGAGGCAGATGAAATTTCTGGGACACGTGATGAGAAAGGAAGGTCTGGAGAATCTGATACACACAAGACGAACAGAGGGAACAAGAAACAGAGGAATGCACCGCATCACATACGTGGCGGGCTTGGGCTGATGAACTGCAGAGCGGTCTGGGAGAGTTGGCAGAAACACAAAACCTGTTGAGAGCCACAATGGATAGGGGAAGTGAAGGGCCATGATCGCTTACATCCTGAAAAGATACGGCACATAAAAAGGAAAAACGAATCAGAAAAGCAGTTGAGGTTCTGTACTTAGCTTTTTTAATATTTACTTTCATGAAAAAGTCAGTCGGGAAGAACGTTTAACAAGAGCAAGCATTATGGCATGCTTCCTGTGAAAACCAATCCGCTTGTAGCTACTCAAGACCGAAAATATATTTAATCACCAAAACAAAAATGATACTTAGATGCAATCTAAAACTAAGTATGATAAAATAACCGAATCATCTCTAACGCATCGAAAACTGATTGAAAAGTCAGGTGAAATGAAATTAATGAATGGAACGTGGACAAGAAATTCTAAATAAAAATTTGGAAATAATTAAATTGGAAAATAAGAGTCAAGTAGAGGTCGTTTAATGACAATGTTAACGAGATGGGCATTATGTAAATAGTTTCTCCTTCAACGACTTGAAAGTAGCAGGCGTTTTTCTGACAGTTTTTCTGCCAAACGGAAGACGTCATTCATGATATTTTTTTTCAGGCATGTCAAACATTGACAGCTTATTAGCGGTGATTTGTCCTCGACGTGAATGGCGGGTGTTGGTGAAAAACATTTTCCTGCGATAAAGCATTGATTTGGAATAGCAAAAATTATAACACAAACTACACCACTGAATTATTATTTTTATAACAAATATGAAAACTCTGAATAAGATTAATGTTTGCTTTCAATTATTACAGAGGTTTGTCATATTCTATTTCGATTTAATCAGCTATTTAAATCAATGATTTTATTGTTATTATTATTTATGATCTTTAACAAACTTTCCTCAACCTGTCCAGAGTATTACTAGAAATGATGACTACTGTTGTTCAGCATATTGGTTAATTTAAGTTTATTTTAAGATAGCATAAACGAGTATAAAGGAGGAGAAGGTTAGGACCAGATTTACTCGTTGAAAATCAACACATGAATTATTGGATTTAGCCAGACGTCAAAAACAGACACTTTTGATAAAGATAATATTAGGTTGGTGCAAAGATAATGACGTAATAATGTCGTTTTTTGACGTATTTTTCAACGTCAGAAAACCACGTCATTCTTTTTGCACCAACCTGATAAAACCTAAACCCTTAAGCAGTCTTCTTTTTCCTATTAACTAAGCGAAAAAGTAAACGTAATTAAAGAGGGCGGTGACTTGTCAGTTGGATGGAAATCAATATCTAAAGAATGACTTTTATCAGGGTTTGAAACCGGACTCACTAGAAACATAAGCAGTTATTTGGACGTTGCCACTAAGAACTAAACAGAGTATATAGAATTGACAGTCTTAACATTAATAACGACATTTTTTGCCATGTTTAAGGCGTTCGAAATGTTGGTTTTTTAAGTGTGTCCCATAAAACGATCATTTCACCAGGATGTTCCGATCTGAAAGTGAACTGCCTAAAGGTCACGAGGAAATTAGTGTCAGATAGTCCTGTCTCTGTTAAAAACCTTTCCAAAACAGTTAAATTTTGTACTTTTTTGAGTTTGGCATCGCAACTTTGTAATGTAAATGTTGGGTTGTTTCTTTTTCTAAAAACTGTGAATTGTCATTAAATATATCTTACAACCAGAGATGACATTATCTCTTTCTCTCTCTCTCTCTCTCTGTCCCTCTATCTTTCTATCTATTTATCTACCTACCAACCTACCTATATATATATATATACACACACACACACACACACATACATATATATCTATATATCTATATATATATATATATATATATATATATATATATATATATATATATATATATATATGATGTAATGGAATAACCTGTCACACCCATAAGTGACTACACTATAGGTAGTAACTACCGATATATATCTGTATGTCAACGGATTAGAGGGGCTACCTGAGATCTGTTGAGTACAACTCAGATTTACACGAGAACTATCGACCTTTCAATAGTAGCACTCACTACTAGATTTGACTTGCGACGACCTTGTGCATAACTGTTAACTTTATTCTTATTGTACTGGTTTTCACAATAAAACTTTACTTATTTTATCCACCTTGTTTTTCAAGTAAATATTCTTATTAGCAAAGAATATAACAATATATATATATATATATATATATATATATATATATATATATATATATATATATATATATATATATATATTAGTGAATGCTATTCTCAGTAGGATCTGTACACGTTCGGCACTGAGTCGTAAGTTTTATCATCACTGGATGCCCCATGCGCGCGGCTTTTTGCCAAATGTAAACTACGCCCAGAAAACCGCTATATATGAGTGTCTGATTATTCCTGAGTGAGTCCTGACAAGTTCTTGGATCCTACCACATTTCAAATTATGACCCAATTGTTAAATATTACATTATGGTTCTGGTCAGGGAAACCTTTTTAGATAATCCCACCTCATACATATATATGCTTGTATTTGTTTATATATATATATATATATGTGTGTTTTCAGTGTATAGATGATATTTGACTAAACTAGATTGAAAAAAAATGACGAAGGATATAGAAGACACAGCTTTCTATGCTTCAAAGTGAATCCTAAATAGAAATTCTGGATTATTAGCCAGTTGGGAAAGAGACACAGCGTTACAAAAGTAATTATCGAAAATAGAATCATGCACTTTAAAATTGGATGAAAAATGAGTTTAGATGTTCAAACCTCCCTCCATTTAAGTGTGACTTGCAATTTTCATGTGTATCACGAAGGGAAAAGTCAAAACCATTATCCTAATGAATTGATTATCTCTGCTTAACAAAAAGGAATCCATCTTGATTCATCAAATTTGACAACACCACATATTTTATTCATATATTAGCGTGTTGACAAATTAGCTACCGCATGGATTCGCCTATATTACTCCGATATTATGGTTCATTTGCTTATTTATATTCGCTGTTCTAATTGCATATTTCTACAAGTTGTCATTAAGACCGTGTCTCTTCATACGACACTTGAAGCAATATGAAAGTAGTTCTACAAGATGATGCATAGAATGCATAACCTGATCATGTGAGTAAGGAGGAAGCTTTACGCTATTAGGAAATAAAAAGGACGTCTGGATTAAAAGGGAGATAGTTGAAATTACTAAAACACCTAACGAGAAAATAATATTTAGAGAATTTGGCATTCACAGAACAGTGAATGCAGAGGGGCAAAGCGAGACAGCAGGAATCCGATCTAACAAGCGTGTGTAAATAGATGGCAGGTCTGACAATGGGAATAATGAAGAGACAGAACTAACGAATAGCTACGAAGGAATAGATTTTATGGAGAGCCAATATAACACACGTCCCGAGGGGACAGGACACACAGAAAAAGAAAAAAGAAAGAAAATGATTCCTCCAAATGGTAGCTCACACATGTAAAATCCATTTAATCGCAAAATAGTTCACGAAAAGATGAAAATGAAGTATACTTAATTCTGTTCCCATTACTGAAGACATGTATTAGATATAGGTTAGTAAATGGTCATCCATTCTTCTTCAGGGTGGGGTACTACTTAGGGATTTCTGTTGATTACTACTACAGAGTAAGTACTTCGAACTTTATTGGGCGACCCACACGTTTGTCGTTGTTCCAAAGAAGGTATGACTTATTATCATCATCTAAAACAATCATCTATTTTCATTTGTATCGTTTTTTTTTGTCTATAGACTACTGCTTGCAGTAATTACATCATTTGTCAGTAGATAATTCTATCTATGATTTTGTCTCTATATTACACTGAAAGAACAACTTAGATGACGCTGCAGAGAGATGTTTTTTTTTCAATCACTCTCACCCCAATCCAGATGGTACAACCACTAACACACAGGGTGAGGGGGAATTCAGTACAGAAATATTGGATATGAATAGAAAGAATTTTCAATGGAGAGGACTGTAGATAGCGATTGACATTGCATATAAATTCTTGCAGATTAAAGTTGGTTTAAAAGCATAGAGCCGGAATCGAGTTTCACAAGCGAGAAGTGCAAGAAAAGAATCTCTCAGCGTAGAAGTTACGTCTGCATATAGCTAGGTCGGCTGTAAATTGATGCGATCTCGCCGCCAATCTAGTATTGTGCGTAAATTCATAGACTCCATACCATAGCAAACAGCTCATCCGAACAGTTAACGAAAGGTATTTATAAAAAAAAAACGGCACAAATAAGAAAATCTTACAGCTGAGACGCCAGATCTCGACCAAGGATAATACTGATTCTTTTTTTAATCTTATCAATAAGCTCCAGGTAATTCGCAGGAGCACCGGACCATATATGGCAGCAATATTCTAAACATGAACGAATATGGAAGATAGATTCAGGAGAGAAGAATTGTCTCGTCCGACACAGTGAACAAATTTTCATAGTTTCATATCAGCTGAGAACGTTAGCCCGAGAAAGCGCAATGATTTACTTTACTGGAGGATAGCATCAGCCATTCTGATGGATGACAGATTGTAGCCTCTCAGATGATCAATAGAGAATATTTTGGTCGCAATGAAAGAATTCAAGTTGGTTTTAAAGAGGGCAAAATTATCTGGCGACCGTTCCAAGAGAAAGTATTCTACGCTGCGCAAGTTAGAACGGGTGCCATGAATATTGGATAAAAATAAATTGAGTTGGGTAGGTGGTTTTTTGTTCGCTTGTTTAGTTTTATTTGCTTTTATTCTGATTTCCATGAGATATGTTTTGAGAAGAGATGAAAAAACACCATAATAGCCACTATCTGTTGTCAACGGCAATACGGTCCAGCAAGTACTTGGTTGAGAGCAGATCATAACGTGGCCTTAGGTTTGTTTACACAGTGATATCTACCCATGCGCGACATAACACTACTGATCCCACAACAATATTCGTCTGTTGTCCGGATCAGCCTCTCCAAGCGCTACCAAAGGTTTCGGACTCCTAACAACCAGTGGGAAGCAGCAGCCAGCTAACTGGCAACCCGGTACCCTCACAATGGAAAGTCAGAGTCACTGGCTAATCGCATCACTAAAATTAAAGAATTAATCACTGTGCTCCCGGGGGAAGTAAGTCCTGTTTAGAGAACAAGGGATGAGCCTCTACTCAGTGGAAAGAGTGTCGGACGATAGGTGAGCTCATCTACACCTATTAATCTATGGAAACGAAAAGCCAATGAAACAAGAAAGAATTCAGAGTTATGACTTAGTATAGGTTCTGGTGTCTAATACCAAGTAAACATGGGGTGGTAGTGCGCTACTGTCGCATCAGTTTTTCAGCATAGATAAGTAACTATCTAATGTAGACACATTAAAAGTTAGTGGTATGGGTCGAAGTAAGAAGTTTGATAATTAGTAACAATCGGGAGAACAAAATACACACGACAAAATATGCTATGTGTGCAAACATCACAGACTAGAGCAACCAACAAAAAAAAATTAGCGAATAAAAAAAATCAAATAATGATAGACATATAAAACATCTTTATCAAGATGACACGAGGCAAGGTAATTCAAATACGGGCTCTACAATTGCTACCTTCCAATCATGAACTACAGACGAACTTATCAATGGTGTTTGGAAGGAAATGTCTGTTCTCGGCTATTTCTAGCCAAACACTCTGACTTGGTAGGGGTGAGCAGTGGTGTGACGGGCTCGGAATCTTTCTCTAGCTATTGCTTGTATCAGCGTGAAGTGGAGGGTTTCTTCGATATCTTTTACATCTCTTGCCATCTTGCGAGGAATTAATAGTCACTCTGCAATCACCAAGTCTTCAACGTACGATTACAACAATAAACGATTACAATAAATATTTATTTGTAATTGTTGTAATCGTACGTTGAAGACTTGGTGATTGCAGAGTGACTATTATTATTATTATTATTATATATATATATTAATTTATTCATCGAGTCTGATAGAAACCTCAAGAAGCACTGGACGGCCGTTTCGTCCTATATTTGGGACTCATTAGCAGTGCGCATCCACTACCGAGGGAATCGAAACCCCGACAGTTAGGTTGGCAAGCGAACACTATACCAACTGCTCCGCCGGGCCTCGGTGACGAAGAGATTGCAAATAAGACTCTAAGAAGCGCCGCTCACTCTCACATTCCGTGGTGGAACTCAACTGAGATTCTCTCTGACCATAGGACTGAGCCTCCTGGAGCCACGACTACTCTCACCGAGCCGCTCCAACTGGAGCATTAGAAGCTGGTTCAAGCGATGATAAACACACAGTAATGAGGAGGATTTGATAATTATATTAATTGATTCATCGATATATATATATATCGAGAGAGAGAGAGAGAGAGAGAGAGTGAAAGGCAGAGAGAAAGGGAGACAGGCTGTTTAATGAAGAAAATTAAAGTGTAAATGTGCAAAGACAACAGCAAAATATTAACGAATAAAACATTTTCAAAGAATGACACAGACATATAAACATCTACAACAAGTTGACACAAACCAAGGTAATTTACATCCTGGCTCTACAAATGCTTCCTCCAAATATTGAACTACAAACTTTGGTCAACCTTGGGAAAGGCAGGATTGAATACGTACCTCTGAAATGGGCTTCTCGAACACAGAAAACGTAAGTATCCTCCCAGTAAAAGAATTACCTGTGCAGAATGTGGCCGAGTATGCCTTTTCAAAGCTTAATTAGTCACACTTCAACACAACGACACGATTTTTCGCCATGATTTCCTTCCTGAAACACATACAGTCTATGCAACAGTGTGTCAAGATTAGCGAGTAGACTTACTGATCATTGCAAGTTCCAAAACCCGAATAATAATGCAACATGTGTTCAGCTTTTTTGGTATGCTAAACCCATGTTTTAAATTGTAGGTCACTTGATGAAATACCGAGTCACCAGAGACGTCACTAAAATCAATTGAATCAAATATAAAATTAGAGAAGTGATATTATCTTGATACGAGTTGCGTTTCCACCATGACTACGAAACTCTATTATTATTATTATTTTTATGATTATTATTATGATTATTATTATGATGATTATTATTATTATTATTTCTTTTGGTTTCTGGCCTATGCACATTTCTTTCCGGGCCATCAACCAGAGGCCTAACGTTAGAAATGGCATCATGACATTTCTACTGAGCATTTTTTTTATATAAAAAAAGAAAACAAAAACAAAGATCAAACACAACTTACATAGATAAAACCCATCGTAAGGCGTACGCTGTATTTGTGAGTACAAGTGTTTGTATTTATTAGGTTGGTGCAAAAATAATGTCGTTCTCTCACATAGGAACATATGTGAGAAAACGACATTATTTTTGCACCAACCTAATACTTATGACGTGGACTACCAGGAATTCGTTCATTGAGTATATCGGACAAATTTTACAATCAATCCGGGGGCTCCGACTACAACTGGAATTGTTGATGTCTTCAAGTGTCACGTTTTTCACACAGTTCCGTTTACAGAGATTCCGCCTTGTCTCTGTAATCGATCACACTTAAAATGACAACCCTCCCGACACATGGACATGATGACACCTTCTCTCGTACCCATGAAAATTGTCTCGGTTCATTGCGTACATACACAATTAGTTATAGTCATCGCAAATGGCACTAACATTTGAAGAATAAATGATTAATTACCGATTGGAAGAAGACAGATTCTTCAAATTATGATAAATAAAACTGAGATGTAATACAAGCCTGAAAATATGGAGCGCCCAGAGAGGATCCAATTCCCTATGCATGCTTAACTGTTCTAGCGATACAAGTTTGCTAACCAGTACACTATTTCGGTATCCGGACAACTTCACGACTGACAAGAGCTTGTCCGCAGAGTACCCGACAGACAACTGCCGGAAAGACAACTGCCTGACAGATAACTGCCTGACAGATAACTGCCTGACAGATAACTGCCCGACTGACTAGAGTCCGACGAACAAATGCGCAATAGGGACAATTGGCTGAAGGAAAAATGCCCGATGTTTATATAATATGTAGAATATTTATTAGGTATAAAGTAATGTCGTTTTTTGACGTATTTTTAACGTAAAAAACCGACATTATTTTTGCACCAACCTAATAGATATTTTTGCTGCCATTCGAAAGCGAAAGTATCATAGTATAATTTCAGTGCAATAGCAGATTTTCTAGTGGTATACATTGAAAAATACAATCAATTTTTTGAACTGAGGGAGAGAGAAATTTTGAGTCTTCAGTTCTGATCTTCATTGGCAATTGTTTATCGTACTAAAAAGTAAGTTTCAATAGCCTTAAACCTTTGATATATTCTTTATGACTTCGCTGTTTTTGTCCCAGTAATAATAATAATAATAATAATAATAATACTATTCCATTAATAATAATAAAGTTAACAATAATATAACGCAAATAGTAATAATAATCTCAAATATTGATTAAGAAATTAATAATTAAACAAATAAGAATGATTTTATATTAAGCAAACAACTCTTCCAGACTTATGGCATAATTTTTTGTCCTCAAAACTAGTAAGCTTCATCTCTGCACAGAGTCTTCATCTCCATAAGAATTGGGACGGAACGGTTAGCTATTATCTGTAACTTCCCCTGTCAAATAAATGCAAAAATATCTACATATTCTATATATATATATAAATTTCGGGCATTTTTCCCATCGGGCAATTGCCCCTATCGGGCATTTTCCGTCAGGTAATTGTCCTTATCGGGTAGTTATCAGTCATGTTATTGTCAGTCGGGCAATTACGTCTCGGGCATTTGACCGTAGGGCATTTGTTCGTCGGGCACTTGGTCATCTGGCTCTTGTCAGCTTGGCACTAGACCTAGAACCCACTTCGTCAAAGTGCCCAACCAACGGAATATGTGACGTCAAATCCACAATATAGGAAATGGTCCTCCCATATAAAAATAACAAAATATGCCTTACAAAATCTAAGCAAATTATTAAAAAAATAGGAAAATCTTCCTTAGAAACAAGGAATAGAAAACTAAATTGTATTCGCTGTCATTGTATTCTGGACAATCTTACCACAGATGAAGGGGCCTGATGAAACATTCCTAAGAATGCGATGGACTGAACATAAGAGCAAGAAAGAAGTTTTAAGGAAAATGGAAACCAAAAGATAATTAAAATTCGATGGTGACAATTCAAAATAATTAGACATATAACGTGTAAAGAAGGAGTAGAGAATTTGACAGCAAACAGGACATATTGAGTGTAAAAGAGACATTGGAAAACGGTGAATTGTTTGAATAGATGCCATAACAGGGACTGGCAGTAATGAAAAAAACAAAAAAATAAACAAATATTAATAAGAGCTATGGCGAAATTATGAATAAAAATAAGCGTTCACGTCCTGAACGGACGTGGCAGATAAAAATGTTTTGAATTTCAAGTGATTTGATAATCTCATTCACCTTATAGTCATAGATGCCTCTGTGTGTGCCAATCGATTTCATGAAAATCCTATCCTATTTGTCTCGTATTTTGCCCTAATTTTTTTATGATACAAATAATTTTGTTTTGGAAAAAAAAAAAAGGATAATTCGAAATAGTCTTGGAATAAATGTTGCCGGAAAGTCGGTGTTTTACCACTACTCTGTGTATCAAATTGAAGTTACCCCCAATTGTACCTATTCTTGCAGAGACAATTGAATTTAATTATTTTCTTTGGGTGTACGTTTAATGTAACTGCTATCGGCGCATAAAATTGCAATCAAAAAGATAGAATCATATCGGACCCATAACACTGGATTAAATAGCATGGTAAACGGGACTCTATATCCTTGGGTAGCATTTAGTCTAGAAGAGGTGCAGTAAGATGTCAGAATAGTTGCTGCTCCAAATTCACATCACTCATAAAGAAAACCGTTTTCACCATGGTGTCTACATAGGGTTAGCCCCGACAGACGAGTGAGGAAGCTAACACCCTCACATCTAAATAAGAATGAAAGGTGTAGGAAATATTTTATAATACACACTGATATATATCAGACAATATCGGGCCGTCTCTCATATCTGGTAGACGGAGAAATTAAGGATAATGTTCGATTAACGGCTATAAAGGGTCCGCATAACGCAGACTATCCAAGATACCTAAATAAGAATGAGAGGCGTAGGAAATATTTTATAATACACACTGATATATATCAGACAATATCGGGCCGTCTCTCATATCTGGTAGACGGAGAAATTAAGGATAATGTTCGGTTAACGGCTATAAAGGCTCTGCATACCGCAGACTGTCCAAGAGTTACGGACGAAGTATTGGACTAAATATACTGTAAATAATGAAGTGTTAAGACAGTTTATCATTACGGAAGGAATAGTTCTTATTTACAAGCTGTAGAAAAAGTAAAGTGAAACCACTCTATAATCGGTCTAATGAGCGCCATGATCGACTACCTCCCGAAGGCATGTGGTATTTAAACAAAAAAGTAGTTCCTTACAAAGCAATTCCGTCACTATCGTCATAAAATTAACCTGGATGGAATTAATCTATTCATTTAGAAAAGGTGAAAAAGTAGCGTGCAAACTTTTAATGCATGACGAAAGTTCCTCATTAGCATTATCATGTTATCTTCGATAGAAAAAAAAATGCTGAAAGAAAACAGCATTAAATATATGTTGGCTTCTCTGTAAGTAACTTATCATAAATCAGAACATGCGATTCAGTGATCTGATCCCCAAAATCAAAAAGACTCGTGCGACTTTGTCGATCTATCACCTACATAAAGACAGGAGGCCCTGCACACATTTCTTTGTCAGTCGACTCGACGATCAACTTAATTAGATATTGTCGCAATTTACCGATTTTCACCTGCCATATTTCCTGATAGAATAAAAAAACGAATCAAGATCCTATCTCGATCAGTGTATTGTGTTTGAACCTAAGTCAGCGACCAGTACGAGATGTTTCCAACACACAGCCGTTCGACAAACACGCTTTTCGCGCCATCGAGTGAAAACGAGTCCGAAAATGATGGGGTTATAGCTTGCGATGAATACCTAATAATTTGTTCCGCAAAATCAGGTAACGACCGTCATTATGATCGGTATATGTTTTTTGCCTCCTCCCTACACTGTCTTTCTTTATCTTCTCTTCATATTGTTCTTGTTTCTATTTGGGCAATTTTCTTCCCCACACTTGGTTCGAGATGAATAGATGTAATTAGCTCTACCTTGGCTCTTTCTGTAAACCAATTTGCGAACACAACTAGAGCTAAGTTTCAGAATGCTAAGGTTTGCCGTCCCCCAACTTAAGAGCAGACGACGGAGTACGTTTTCTTTTCTCGAAGGAGAAAGCGAAAGTTTTCTTTAACTACTCGGATAGAAAACTGATATGAATATATGACACACGGATATTTTGACTTTCAAGCAGAAATGAAGCGGTAGAAAACGATAGGTGTTGAATATTATTTTGCGTAATGATTGTTGCGTTTTTACGGTTTATCGCCCCTTTGTAGGTTATTTAAAACTAAAAAAAAAATTTTTTATAATTTGAACTTTTTGTAGATAATACTGACTTAATGACAATTCTTACTGATTAACAGATAACTGGAAAGAGACGAGGTGGATTCATCCCTTTCACATAGGAATTGGAACTCGGCTCTACGAGTTCGAAATTCCCAGCCGTTACCCATTAAATTAGCTGCTCACCCAACCTTAACAACTAATATTCCCAAGCGGTCACCCATTTAGGTGCTGACCAAGCGGTCACCAATCTAGGTGCTGACCAATCTTAACGTTTCTTAACTTCAATCATCTACGAGAGTCGGTGTTCCAACGTGATATGGCAGTAAGTCGCTGATACCAGTAGCTGATTTTTCATTGTTCATACATTAGTGTGAAAGCTAATGTAATTTCACGACACGATTTTGGAGAGATGATACTCTGCATCACTTTCTCTTGTACTTAATTATCTTTTGCGGGACTTTAATTTGCGCTCTTATCGAGTTGCTTATTTTGATTTTCAAAATATTTATGTTGAGTTATTTTGTCAAAAAATAATAATTATATTTATAAATTCAGTGAGCATAAAATCTTTCAATGTTAACAATTTTAAGATTTGCTGGCTCAGCACAATAAATTAAGCTTAAATTTTGTTTTTGCATGAGAGGAAGGTAAATAACATTATTATTATTATTTGAACTTGTCACTTTAAATTTCCGAATTTCCTCAGTTTGATCTTTAGCCTAGAAACCACTAAATATCAGTACAGTACTTATCTGCAAGCTCGGAATATATCAATGTTCTTCCAAGACAAATGATTTCAATCTAGAATAAAACAGAATGATGTAAACTTTCGTTTTATCATTTATTTTCTATTTCAATAACTGACATAGTCTACATAATTGTGGCTAAACATTGCAAACAAAACTTTCTTGAGGTATTTGAAATTCAAATCGCTCAACTTGTCCACGCCCGTAGAACGTATGTCGTGAAAGAAAGTGCCAGTTAAGGAATATAAAACAATTTTCGCAAATCAGACAGTCAAGATATTTATAACTATCAGGAATATTTTAGAAAACATTTTAAGAAATTGCAAAGCGTGTAGGTTACAATTATTACTTTAATTATCGTAGTTCTAGGAATTAAACTGATCTCCGATAGCTCTTGGAAAAGTCACAGAACATGGAAGGAACTCCTACTAATGTTTGCTTGAAGACATCGACAAAAGATTAATGAAAGTATTCAATGGCAGAATTTAAAAGACCAGAGTAGCATTAAACTGTAATGGCGACATGCGTAAATCTTCCGTCTGGACAACTGATGAGTCTTAATTATCAGTGTCAGAGTGAAACTGTAGCAATACATAAAGTAACACCTTGTGTCGCCCAATGAACGGACAACCAAAAGTAATATGATGACATATAGACGGTATCACGACATACGACCTATAGTTAGATGGAATAAAACCGAAAAATCCCTGGCGAAGAGTTTCGAGGATTAGTGAAATCCGGAGCCTTAAAAGAACTTATAATCGTCATTTTTAAAATTAACAAGAATAGAATAGAGAGTGGTGGATTATTAGAAAAATAGAGATATTCACACTTTGTGGAGAGAGATACAGAGAAATAAAGAGAGAGAAAGAGAGAGAAAGAGAGAGAGAGAGCGAGAGAAAGAGAAAGAGAGACAAACAGACAGCCTGAAAAAAAATTTCTATTGTCAGGTAAATTTATCTAATATTAAAAAGTGTAAGTTGATGAACAAATGTCACCCTCGACAAGCCAAATATCGAGGAGTCAGTCTGTATTTCTACGATGAGGACTTATCATGATTCACACTATTCGGGCTATTTTCCTTCTCTTGTTAACAAAACATCTTGTACTTTCCGGGCTTCAACAGGTGTATATCTATATTTGTAAACTATAGGGAATTCTGAACTGACAATTGATAAAAATAAGGGCATAATCAAGATGATGACGTTCCACGCTACTTCAAACAAGAGGTTAGTAAGGAAACGCCCATCAATACAGGAATGATCGATAACAGCTTAAGAAATCCACTTTACTGAAAAAATAGTTTTCAGAGAAAGATTTTATACATTTCAATCGACTGCCTTACTGGTAATGGCATTTTATGATTTGTTGAAAAGAAAACGACTTGATTTTGCATTTAGTACGCCTTATTACGAATAGGAATTTATGTTTTAATCATATTAACTTTGAACATCTTTTAGAATGAGCATGTTGAAAACAACGATCGTCGGCGAGGAAAAGGTGATAAAAGGAAACATATCAAGTCGCTAATACTCACTCTGTTTGGATGCACCGATAGGAAGTATTACTCAATGAAATAGTCATTTTGAAATTCATAGCCAAGTACTGCAAAAATGTAGTCATTAAATAAAACAATTATACACCCATTTGAAACTTAATTGAAACAACCGCTTTAGTTAACTTTCCTTCACCATAGGGTCAGTTTTAAACCCACTGGAGTGACAGGATATAATAGATTTCTATTTTCCCCTCAGATTAGGTCATTTGCAGTGAGTGGTGTGCAGTAATAAGAATCTCTTTTGGGGCTGCATGATGAAATTGGTTTGGCCTTGCTAAATATTTCATCATCCGTGACTGCATCTGATTTTTATCACGTCCAGAGACTATCCATGCTGATTATCCTCTCATTGTCAAACTCCAGTTTTACTTATCGGTAATGAAAAAAAATGTCTATTTCTAAATAAGATATGGCATTTACATACCGATGCTGTTAAAATAATAATAATAATAATAATAATAATAATAATAATAATAATAATAATAATAAATAATTGGCTACACGTTTCAGAGCACGCCCCTGATACAGTGGCATGCCACTTCCTATTGAAGACGCCTACTACGGCACATTTTTTTTATTCAACCCTCATGGAGCCCACTTGTAGTTTATACTCTAAGTATGATGAGTGGGACTTAGTTACAATCTGTGGAAGACAATCCAGAATCTGGTTTGATTTACAGTTTGTAAAAGGCCGGTACGCTCAGATCATGAGGCACGATGACGGTGAATACGTGCTAACAAAACCATCGACTATTTCCAAAATTTATGTCTAACCAATTTCACTCATAAGACTTGAGTCAACCGGTGATATTGTATTCCATGCATTTTTCAACAGTGCCTCAGGTTGGGATTCCTTTCGAGTTGTCTGAAAAATCGACTATAGTGCGGTTCGAACCTGGGATTCATGGTCAGAAAGCGAAAAGTCTAAGCTCTTTGTCACGTGCAAATTCTTCACGTTCTTCATATTTTATATATAATGATAAAATGCAAAGCTGTTAAATTAAAAACATGCTATTGAATCCAATGAATCCAATCAGTTTAATTTTTCAACACCTAAGATCTCTAAATGTTTTTCCTATTTTTGCTTTCTTAATCAACTTTCCAAATTTGGAGAACTATCCATCTTCCTTGGGAGTAGTTACAGAGATTGCTCCTCCCTTATCTCCAACCTGCTTCACTACGCATATTGCACTACCACTCCCCACTGGTAAGATTAAATTCTGAATCTACCTCCTTCAAACTCAGTATTCTAACTGCCCACTTCTTGGTGCTGGCATAACTGTGTTTGTGACAAATCTAATTTTTAGAGATATAGAGAAATTTATATACTGAAAAAAAAAAAGGTTTGAACAAAGTATCTAGAAACAATTTTTTCTATCGTCTGCCAGTTCTTAAATAAACCCTTACAAAGAATTTCATATGAACGGTATGCAGGGTAGAATACTCGTTAAGAAATATACAAAACTATCAAAAATGACTGTTTTTGAAAAAATCTGAGTGTGAGGTGGATCCAGATCGATACTCTAGTGAGGCGGTTTATCGTGGTCGATTTTGCCGTAAACACTACTTGGTTTCGGGCGGTTGTGGTTTATGCATCCAAAGACCAGACGAAATATTTTAACTTTTTCCGTCAGTTGGAGCCTTTCCTGGTGGATGCGTTGGGCTTAATCTTAGTGGGTGACTGGAATTCCATCGTAGACCCCAACATAGAAAGGGTCGGGGATCTAACCGGAGTCAGAATAACTTTTATCTGTTTTTTCTTTATCTGATTGGAAGGTTTGGTCTCCTTGATACATACCAGGTCGATCATCTTGGGAGGAAGAAGCGGATGTGAGCACTTAACTAACATTCTATCTATGTACCTGGATAGAATGTTAGTTAGAAAGGACGATATAAACTTGTTTGTCCCACGTTCCAATGATTAGGCGATTCGTACCATAGACATTCTGGACCAGGATAGCGTTAGGTGCTAGGCCTAGAATGGCTGGACATTGGAAGTTCAATATCTCTTTACTGGACATCTAAATAGATTAGTACAGCGAGAACTGCTGGGGGCGGTTATTGGAGATAAATGGTGAGTGTGCCTTAAGGATAGAATTAGGCCTTCACCACTGAATATAACAGTTCTTTTATTCATATGTGATTATTGAAATTTTATGAGGTATTAGGTGTTCTATCTCTTGATAAGTATCTCCATTTCAAAAGTGGGAATAGTCCCTTATCCACCAGATCCCAGTAGTGTTTGGACAAGGAAGTTTGATTTCTGAAGCATCTATATCTAAATGAGCGTTTATGGTTGTATAGACGCTGAATAACTTCCGCGATCGGTGTGATCTGTGCATGGCGGAAAAAATTTTATTATCAAAGATAAGAAACAAGATGAATTGCTGAATCTTCGTAATGAGATATTTTCTAAATGTAGACATAAGAAACGATTCAAAACATAAACGCCGTTTTGTAACATGTTATCACTTATGTCAGTTCTATCTTGGTTCAGTAACATCGGGCATGACATTTTAATGGAATGACTATTATGATTAATATGTTTATCTCTATATATATCATTGTGTATGTTTATGTGATGCGCTATGTATTTATTTATTTTTTGGAGACCAAATATTTTTAAATTTTACTTTTTTAGATGTTAAATTTTGATTTATATGTATATGTGCGTACCTGTGTGCGTATATGTGTATATATGTTGGTGTGTATATATGTATATATATGCGTATAGATGGATGTATATGTTTATGTATGCGTATATATGTATATGTATATTTATGTATGCGTATATGGATGTCTGTATATGTAGATAGATGTATATGTAGATGAGTTTATATGTGTGTGCATGTTTTGCTATGTATGTACTCATATATATCTGTATATGGGTGTATATGCATGTATATATGCATGTATGTATAGTTAGACGGATAGATATAGGGATACATTGTTTATTTGTTTAGATGGGTGTATGTAATTGCATGGAGATGTAAGGTTTTATGTATATATATTCATGTGTACGTATGTGCATGTCCGTATGTATATATGTGTGTAAATATGTATATATATGTAGGAGTGGATGTGTATGGTGTATATGTACATGTATGTATGTGTGGGTATTTATGTATGTATATGTATACATGGATGTGTATGTGTGTATGTATGTGTATGTTTAGGTATGTATATGTATATGAGAATGTATGTATATGTGTATGCGTGTATATGTATGTATGTATATATATATATATATATATATATATATATATATATATATATATGGATATATGTGTGTGTGTGTACATGGGTATATATATGTGTGTGTATGTGGGTATACGCCTATATGTATGTATGTACGTGTATATGTTATTGTGCATGTGTGCATACGCATGTGTTTTTGATCATAAATATATAGGTCCTTGCTAGATTAGATAATCGTTGTATTTATTTTTTATATGTTTATATTTGATTTGTAACCTGTAGTCGATATTAATTTTGTCAAATTTTCTTAATTACACAGCGACCCTTTTAGTAAATGTCCTTCGGTTTTAGTTCCCCCTCCCATCTCTCTCCCCCACCCCTTTTTCTTTACTTTTCCTCTGATCTTTAAGATTAGATCGTCTCTGGTGTGTGTATGTCACCACGAAATGTATCTTTAATGTATTAGACATCCGACAACATTCATGTTTCACAGACTTAAACCACTTCCACACAACTCTCTAAAACTTCTCTCTGTTAAATTTTAATCTCCCACCATTCTCTCGTCTGTTACCCCTCTCTTTAGCTCTAACATTCTTCCCACACTGTCATACTTATACTCTCTCTAAATTTTATTTTCATTTCCAGAGTTATTTTTTTCTCTTTTCTTTTTGAATTTGTAGGTCTGATGAATTGGATCGTATTGTCCATGGAATATTTGATTATTATTATTATTATTATTATTATTATTATTATTAATATATATATATATATATATATATATATATATATATATATATATATATATATATATATATATATATATATATATATATATGTAACGGAGACTTCTCCATAAAGACATTTTCATGCCATGATGTGTTTTTGTAGGTCCCATCTGAATATCGGGTCCAGTGGTATATGTAGTATTAAATATTCAAAGATAACTTCTTGTGGTGAATGAGTTAATTGTAACGAATGGATGGATCTAATTAGCTAGGTATAATAATATTAATTAGCCTCCTCCCAGTTATCGCCTTTTCGTCATTGTGCTGCAATTATTGTATTTTACAATAATAAATCATTAGATAAGGCAAATGGGAAAAAAACTATGTTGTGTTTGTGATCAAATAAAGATCTCCAAGTTTATGTCAAAAGAAATTTCCAAAATTTATCAAGTCAAGTCATCCAATTAAAACTACAAACTGTTAAATACATACAATTACATGAGTACTATCTAATTACATCAGTAGACATGTGACATATAAAGACTCTGCAAGTTTACTATTTGTATTTATTTGTAAGATTGTATGTCATGCTATAGCTATAAACTCTTAAATGCATTAAAATACATATGTACTATTTAATTGACAAAAACAAAAAATATAGTTTCGGAGATATTTTGATCTTTTACGCTTATTGTATATATGGCTATCTTTTGATCCATAGCCTTTTTCAAGAATTAAAACTAATTAAAGCGTTTTAGAGGGTTAAGAATGACATAACCCTAACATATATATATATATATATATATATATATATATATATATATATATATATATATATATATTAGGTTGGTGCAAAAATAATGTCACTTTCTCACATATGTTACTATGTGAGAAAACGACATTATTTTTGCACCAACCTAATATATGTGTGTGTGTAAATTACACACGCATTTATATGAAAAGGTCTTCCATTATAATTACTTCTGTGTAAGTGTTTGTATTATAGTATATATATTTATATATATATATATATATATATATATATATATATTTATTAAAGCATCATGCCATATACACTCACACTTCCTTTCCAACATTAACAACATGACTTTATCGGAAATGTATTTAAGTTTTTCAGTAGTACTTACTTTCACATCTTTACTTTGTAGGCACTAGTGAACTCGGCGTCCCTCCTGAGGCACCTAACTCCGTTTTGAATGAAACATACAATGCGAGCGCAGTATTTCTTTACTGACTCATCCATTCCCAACTGATTAAAAGAAATCTTTCCCTCACTTCTTATTTTTTTCCTAGTTTATACGGTACACTGTCCAGGAAATAGTTTCTTTCTATTTTGATTTTACTTTCAATTCAGTTCTAAGCAGAATTCAAGAACAGTCATTAGCGAGGCAGAGATATCTGAAGTCTGGTATTCTTCGAAGTCACTTCAGAAAATCATAACAAAACAACTATTGTTACATTTTTGTCACTTGAATGATATGACCGGTAGGGGAAATTATCGATTTATAATCTAGGTAATATACCATGGAAAAATATTTTACTTTTGCCTCAAGTAATCAGTTGTGAGGCTCTACATCTCTTTTATTAAAGAACATATCCCGTGAAATCGAATAAATCATTACAACATTAATTACACCTGTATCTTTTAATTAGAGTCAAAACATTACACAAAAGACGTTCAACACAGATGCATCTCGGGAAAACCATGAGAAATTAGGTAATATCCTGTCGAAAATTAATATTTTATTTTCGTCATTTAAAATTTGAACCATATACATGGTGCGATGAGAAAATGATCGCCATTTTATATTTTTAATTTCGCGCATGCGTGTTTGTGTTTTTCATTTTGTCGTCTGCACAGTATGGTAGTAAAATTTGGACATCCTCTTTGAGAAAAAAAGAGCACCATCACTCCGACAGAAAGTTGGAAACGGCATGCTATACTGCTTAGCATTTGCAGCGGAAGCTCAAATACTAACATTTCAGAATGTATGGGTGCCAATCTGAGGATAGAGCAGAGGATTCAGAAGATAGGTCTATTGTTGATTACGAAAGTGTTTGAATTTATCACTAATTTTGGCGACGTTATGATTCCATTCATCTTCCTTTTGAGCCTCCGAATCAACACGGTAGTGTAAATCAAGTGCCTTGAGGACATAGGGTTTAACTGTGTCAAGGCGGTGGCTGCTGGAAGACACTATGTCTGGCAACATAATTCGGCACCATGCTAACAAGCAGAAGAACCCAGTCATAGCTGTCGGACTATTTCTGCGACTACATCACCCCGTACATATGTCCACCTAACTCCCCAGACTTCAATCCCTTGATTATTATGTGTGTGGTGGGGAGTTGAACGAGAGGGCATCAAGACTCCTTGTAATACCAAAGATCAACTGAAAGCAAAGATAATGGCAGCATTTACCAACGTAAGCAAGGAGACCGTCCAGAAGAGATGCAGGGTGCCCTGGTTGAAGCAAATGGAGATTTTATTGATTAAATTATTTTTTTGTATGTCAAGATAATTTTGTGTACTTTTGGTAAAAATAACTGTTTAAATAAGATGTCAGTGTTATTTTAATTTTTTGAGTAATTTAGACAAGAATTTATACATCGATAACGGTAGATGTGTTGTGTAAAATATTTTGCGGTAAATATTGAGGACTAAATATTTTCGGTAATGATAAGTAATTATTTTTTCGTTGTTCCTTGAACGTGTCTGGCATCAACAGTATTCGAATAATAACCATACGGTAGTAATTGGTCTTAGAATTGTGTTACATAATTTGACATACAGACGCATGCCCACGCCCACGCGCGCTCACACACAGAGTTATGTATTGGTTAAACTTTGTAATTCATAGCATTCAATATTGAAGATTATAGAGTTACGAATCAATTCTCAATGATAACTATGTTTTACGTTTCAAAGAAAGATTCCCAGTGCTATTTATACACGGAGACGTACATACGTCAATGTTTATATATATATATATATATATATATATATATATATATATATATATATATATTCTCTCCAACCTCACTTCCTCACTTCGTTAATTTTACATATGCTTGATGAGGTCCCTCAAAACGTGCGAATTTCTTTTCATTTTTCATTTCAACCTTTGGAAGTAAAGTCTGATGATCCAGAGCCCTGTTAAAGGGGTTGTGGTGAAATAACTTATTACATGGAACCCTAAAGTGGTCTGTTTTTATTCAAACATATCTGCTCTGAATTTTACATTGAGCTCTCTGGATATCATCCCCCTTGGGTCTACCCATGCGGATTACCTAGTTTTGCATAAACTAATTAACTATAATTAACTCTTTTTTCCTGTGGTCATATAAGTTGGTAGAATATACTAGATTGTTCATGCTTCTACTTGCTTGAGGAAACCTTACGGTCGAAACCCGGGCAGTAAGGTAGACTGCTTTTTAGTGTTTTCGTATATATATATATATATATATATATATATATATATATATATATATATATATATATATATATATATATATATATATATATATATATATATATATATATATATATATATATATATATATATATATATATATATATATATATATATATATATTAAAAATTTCCCATCCGCTCTGCCGTGCGACGAGAACTCGGGGGTAGACTGATGCCAAATCGGTTAGCTTTCGATCCCAGCTTGAAGCAATTTGATGTCTAGCTACACTGATGAGCTGTGATACTGAAAATCAGTTTGTCCGTTGATGAATATATATATATATATATATATATATATATATATATATATATATATATATATATATATATATATATATAAGTTTGTGTAAATTCATTCAGTATGGTCTTTCTGCTAATTGTCTACTATATTTTTACCAATTCTGGATTAATATTTTGTACATCGAAATCAATTTTTTATAAACTGCGTTCCATCATTTCAGACAGTTCGGCAAGAACTCGCTTAGATCATTTCACATTAATGCCTGTACCCCTGGCTATTATCATGGGACATACGTTGGTTTTTATATTCATCAAGACCATCGCGATGCGATATATCAGTTCCCAACCATATAATTATGTAGATTACAAATCTTTTTATTCATGTCTTAATAGAAAGTCTGCTATGTCCGACAAAGTAAAACTCCCAGCTGCTCTCGAAAACCATGTCCATTTAATAGTTATCTGGGGTAATGATTGCTTGTTAATTTTAATACGTCCAAAACGATACTGCTATACTTTAATGATCATACTGAACGACTTTTACCTCCCAACAACCTGGATGATGCTAACTTCGGAGAGAGAGCAATTCATTACGCATTCTTGAACTCAGCGATTATATTAAATCAATTGCTAGATCACCTGCTCAGTTTTGTTCACTGTGTTATACTAGACAACGTTTCTTATCAGAATCTCTATCTTGCTTATTCGTAAATTCATCATTCATCTTCCCAATGAATATGTCTGTCATATCTGATCTCGTGTTTCCTGTATATATTTCGAGATTCTCGCTGGAATCCAAAGAAAACTTTGGTAATGCGCTCGGCGCAAACCAAGCATTTCCACTTCCACCACTTTCCCGCCACCGTGACGTTGCTTACTTTAGTCTTTCTATAACTATTTTCATGGTAGTTGTTCTAGTGAGCTCTCCTTTCCGGGACGTCGATAGAGATTGAATAAAATGCAGCATCATTTTACAGTTGAAATTGCCAGATGTAACCGTTCTTTTCTAATAGTTTCTTTTCTCGCAATTCTCATTTCTGACACTTTCCTTCGGGTTTTTCCATCCCTGTCACCTAAAACCTTCAAAGTTTTAAATGCAACGCTTATGTCCATCTTCTTATTCCCGACCCCTGTTCTTTTATTGTCCTTACTATTCACTAAAGTCTTCTTGTTCTCTTGCAGTCAGAGGAAGTCGTTGCGCCTTAGTAGAATTATGGCTGTGCTTCGAGTGGGTTGATTAAAATATGTGGACACTGAAGTCAACAACGGGTGGCAAAAATCTGTTTCATGCGTGAACGTTACCTTAAGACTATGTGTGCTGTGTCGTGTCTCAGCAATTTAGAGACGCTGGTCAATAGACAATTACGTCTAGCAAAATCAGGTATTTCTAGTTTATTGTATCATTCCAATGGGTAAAAGGCAACATCTATATTTTAAATTAGTCTAGAGGCTATTGAATAGTAATAGGTCAGAATCCTTTTATTTGTAACTATTTTAGTTTAGCTAGCCAATCTCTATTGAAAACTCCTGCTCTGTGGTTTATACTGAAACTATGTTGAACGGTACTTAGTTAGAGTTAGTGGGGGAGAATGCATTGTCTGACGTGATGAACAGTTCGAAGAATTCAAACTTGCGGGCACGTTGACATGTGACTGTATTACATTTTAGCTTTAAATATTGTAGATGGGGAAAGAATGAGGAAAATGTTGCAGAGGAACATTTGTTGTTCTACTACTTGGATTTCTGCTCTGGCGAATTTTAAACAGGGATCGTTGTGTGTGTATTGTCTTAATTTTCAGTAATGTAGACATTTGGTTTTTATCGTTTTGCAAAATGTAAAACCATTTTACGTGGCATATTTGTGTATTTTATTTAGCCATTGCTGTAGTTGTATTTCTACTGTATGCATATGTCGATATCTGTACATGATTAGAAAGTCCTCAACATATAGTGATTATGTCACTCCTGGGTTTAGAGATTTAACAATGGAGTTAATTTCAAGATAAAGAAGCGTCACCGTCAAAGAATGATTCCTTTCGAAATCTTTTCTTCTTTATTATGCTGTTCTGATCACGTAGTTCCTATAATGAGTTGTAATCTTTGGTCTTCTAGAAAATTCTTGATGAATTGAGCTAGTCTTCCTTTTAGACCCAGTTCATAGAGGTTTGGGTTTGGTGCTAAATTTCTTCTTAATGAAAGCTTCCTTTACAAAGGTGTATTAAGCAATCTATGTTGCGTTTTTTTTTCTAAAAGTCCATTTGAAATCGCTGATTAAGCTTTTAGTTCCCTGGTACTATTTTAACATTTTGTTGACCATTATTTCCATAGTTTTACGTAGGCAGCTGGTTAATTCTATCCGTTTGTAGTTTTTAGGGTCTGTATGATCCTTTCCAAGTTGAGTAATAGAGATGATGAATGACTATCTGGGAAGTTGCAATTTGTCTATATGTTAATATACATTTTTAATAACACATCTAAGATTTGTTGGTTAACTTTTACAAATACGTAGTGTATATTATCTAGACCCACAGCAATATTGTGGGCTTTCTTTAAAGATTCATTTCTTTCCTCTAGAGGGAGTGGTAGTTTACAGCGCTCAGTATTATTTGATTTAAAGATTAATTTTTGTTTTTACGATATTTGTTTCAACATTAGTAATTGTTGGCTACCCTTTTTAGCCGCTGAAACATTTGAGATTGTTTTGGTTAGTTGGTCAATGGTTTCCTTTTTACTGGTTATTTTATTTAACGAGAAGTCTTATAAAGTGTTTGGAATTTGCCTGCTATTTTCGTTATCATATTCAACACAAATTATATTTTTATAGCAGAGGTGAGTTTGTTAACGTAGTTTTTGCAGCATTCCTTTTTAGTTTCCTTATATTTTTTGTGTTTTTGATCGGAATTGCTTAAATTACAGCATGCTATAAGTATAGAATTTACTCAGAGCCGTTCTTAACCTGATGACGTTTTTTTAAATTTTTCATTGAATTAAGGTCTGTTTTTTTGTGCAGAAGTTTTGGGAATGCAATTTTTGCCATACATTGATGATGATTATCGTGAAATGGTTTAAGTCCTTGACGTTTTTTTCTTCAAGTAGTTTTTTCGATTCACGCCAGATCACTTTAACAGAGGGAATTTTTGTCATTGTGTTTTGAGTTTTGTAGGACGATTGGCAAGTGATCGCTACCTCATCTGTCTGCCAGCACATTCCACGAAAAATCAATATATATTGATGGATCACATAGGGATAAATCTAGTATCTGCCAGAAGATGGAATAATGCAAGTAGGGGTTTCGTAAATACATAAATTGTTGTTATAAATGTTTGTTCCTTAGGTCCTTCTCTTGGTGCTGTGAGAGGTAAAGTCCTCTAGTGACTCATGAATTCCTGAATGTCCACTTCATTTACTGGTTCATTCGGTGAGGTATATACAGAGAAGATGTTTATTGGCCTCTTTAAGCTCATGTTATAAGCAGTTGCCTGTAAAGTTTATTTTACTTTGAGGTACACAATTCCTAACTGGGACGTATGTACCAGCGGACGCTTGAAGCCCAATTTAATGTGTTTGGTTGCATTGCTGTATTTTATATTCAGTTTGTCATTTTGCTTAAGGAAAGTTTTCTGAAGACAAAAATACTGCCTGTGGCAGTCTGTTATAAGCAGAAGCAGTTAATTTATTTTGGGCTTTATTCTGTGACAGTTCCATTGAATCATGTGATACATGATTGCTAAACGTCTAGTAGCTTTATGTGGTAGTGTTTTAATATTCCGAGGTTTTGAATTTGAAGGTTTTGGTCATTTGTGGGTTCAGGCTATCCAGCTCCATCCTTCCGGTTTGACAAATCAGTTTTGAGTAAGAATTTCGTCATTGTGAATTTCTGGCTTTTGTTTGGTTGGTTCTGTTTATGGGGAGACGTTTTTTAAGTCTACCATTTATGGTTTCTGTTGGAGGGAAGAAAAGATCATTTTGTCCCTTACTTTGTAGGAGATTTTATGTTTTTTAGACGAGTTGTTCGTGTTTGAGCGGTAGATTTTCGTTTGCTTCTCGTTGTATTTGTTATTTCACTATTTATTATTTTATTTCATTCAGTGGCTTTCTTTTCTGGATCAGTCTGTACTATCTCCTTGGAATATATATCTTTGAAATTTGTGCTAGTCATTTGACTCTAAGTGTACAGGCTTCCCAATGAGGGCTCTGTATATGTCAGATAGACTGTTATTCGTTGTGGTCGTTATTTTGCATAGGAACAGATTTCACGTAGCTTTCTTCTATTTACCTTGCTTCTAGGAATAATATATTTCTTTTGTATTTCACCTCGATTGTCTGCTTATCCTTTTCCTAGAAGTTGCATTGATCGTTTATTTGCTGGATGGTGGTCTTCCAGGCATTTAGCACATCTTACTTGATGGTGGCATTCTGCTTCCTTCTGGTCTGAATACTTTTGGTTACATTTTCCATATGTCGGGAAACTCCCGCTGTTATCCCAGTGATGTCCAAATTATTGGCACTTGAAGCACCTTTGTGGGGCAGGAATATGTTATTCCACTGGCTCAATATTTTACCAGACTTTTATTTATTTTTGTGGGGGGGTGAGGAGCGACAAACTAAGGATATACGTATATGTTGTGATGGTTTGTCCTTTCTTTTTTTATCTTGACTATACAATAATCATTTGCCGCTTGGCTTCCTAAAGCAGATGTGATATCGCCATAGACAACTCTCTGTTTCTAATGACACACTTAGGAGTATTCAGTGGTTCATGTTCATGATTATATTTTGGTGTCATGGAAGTTCTTCATCTTCATTAAATTTCTGGCGGTTCACCTATATTCCACTTCTAGCAAAATAACGTTTGTCAATTTCTTAACTATTTTGGCGTTAATCCTACTGGATAACACTTTTTCAATCAAGAAAAGGAAGAGTTTTGCCATAGGAGTTTCATCTAAGGACGCGAGCAGAAGAAAACTTGGAAATTCAATACTTATTGTATAATGTGGTTTTTTCTTATTTTTATGTAGAAAAAATCACTGCCTGTGCACTCCACACACGTCGCAGACTGGTGAAACCCAGTCGCCTTGACAGATCAGAGCTACACAAACCAGTATACTCGAGTTCTAGAGAGACTCTGAGCACCCGGTAAAACATTTCTTGCACTTCCAAATAAGTGTACAAACTACTATGTTTACAGCCATGTCTAAGGCCAGATCTCTACGAACAGATTGACCTCATCCATCGCCTTCTAAATCTTTATAAATTTGACTGAGATGATATTTTATCCCGGTGTAGATTTGAAGTAATGTATTTAGATAAAAATACTCCATAAATTGATATAGTTATAGGCGCTAAGTCTTGGCATGACTAGTGCATCTCTGACTGTCCAATTAGTCCAAATAGGAGCCAAAAAAGTGTGATGGAAAATAGAACTATCTAACCCTTAATGCTGAAGGCCTCAATCACCAGGGGTCCCGTCCTCAGACATTACGGCTCGCTAGCCATAGAAAACAGGTGGCCTCATTGGTGGATATCGGTTTCAGGTATTATCCAGATGTGCCACACGCTGAGATCACTTCCCCAGGATGATCGCATAAAGAGTTCATATTCCTGACAAATTGACCAAGGAAAGATTCGAACACGGTTTTCATGTTCGCAATATTCTAACCACTCGCCTACATGCTATTATATATATATATATATATATATATATATATATATATATATATATATATATATATATATATATATATATAACGTTTACCGGCACATTTTCTTTATTGTTTTCTCCAGTGCGCAGTCCGGTAGTCGTAATACACATAAAGCTTCAACACAAATACGGGTATCCACTAAAATAACGTTTGAAGTAATATATATATATATATATATATATATATATATATATATATATATATATATATATATATATACATATATTAACGCGTTCAGTAAACTTTCATTACGGATAGAAATTACAAAAGGAAACGCTCTATTGGCTTATCTTCATACCCTGCCTAGTCGCAAACGTTGCTGATGGCGCCGGGGGTAGCGATCCTGCCATAACCACCGAAAATGTGATATTACCTCTAATCGGCGGCTTTAAAGGATTTCTCTTTGCCGTGCTGATGTTGCTACATGACTTACTTCTTGCCTATCTCACACTGTGATTTTTTCTAAGCTCTATACTAAACATTAAATCTGTTACGAAAAAAGAACTAACAAAATGAACACAAAACGATCAGTTTTTAAAAACACACACTTTTTTCACACTAACCTAATTCTCCCGAATCAGAATCAACGTTGTATTTAAGCAAGCGAATGAGCCAATTGTTGTAAAGTGGCATGCAGATTTAAATTTTTCCCACTTGTGACGAATGCAGCTATCAATTTTCTTTTTGCATGCTAGCATGCTTGTTAACATTCGTGTCAGTCAGCTGTTGGCTCTCACGCTGGCCAATAGAATCTTTCTGTCTATTTGTGGTATCCAGCTATAGGCTCTCACTCTGGACAGTACAAAATGGCTGCAAACTATATGAAAACTGTCGTAGAAGCATGAAAAAATTGATTATTTCCACTATCGATGGAATTTGGGAAATGCAACGTCGGTCTTGGCTTTCCCACTAACTTGGAGCCTGTGCATGTAAACTTTGGTGCAAATCCGTCAAAAATTGCGGCCTTGCATTCCTTACACGTACGCGCGCGCACACACACACACACACACACACATCCTACCTTTCATGATAGTGATAGAATTCATTACCTTGGTCTAATTTAAATTTAATTTAAATCACAGGAAAAACAATTTTCAATGTGGGCTTGTTGATGAAAATGCAATGTACTTATCCACATTTCCTTATTCAAATTTAAATTTAATTTATTTAAAAGGGGAATAATCTTACGGTGGTGGAGGTTGTTTCCGCTGGGGACCACCTTTGATCAATGTGGATTATGTAACATGGCCAATGTAGTTCCAGAATATATATGGTTATGGGAGTCTATTCTCCAAAGCCCGAAAAAGAAGATCGGTAACAAGCAGTCAGGCAGAAGCTACAGCCCACACACACACACATATATATATATATGTATATGTATGTGTGTGTGTGTGTGTGTGTGTGAAAAGTGTGTGTATATAAATACAACATATATAGACACAGCACCGCCCATATACATACATATGTTAAATCCATATGCATACATATGTCAAATCCATATACGTACATATGTCAAATCCGAAACTGTCCACATATGTTTATATATGTACCAGTCCCGACGGACGACCAAGTATGTGTGTGTCTGCCTACCTCATCTGATGTACGGACATGCATCTATGTTTGCGTTAGCACGATGACATCACGACGACGATTCCCCCACAAACGCTCATAATAACATCCAATACACGCAATCTACTTAAACCCAATTTTTTAAAAAAATAATCAGTTTGTCTGACGATCACAAAAGCGTGAAACCCAGGGTCACGAACTCACATCAATCTAACCAAATATATATATATACATACATATATATATATATATATATATATATATATATATATATATATATATATATATATATGTCTGTGTGTGTTTATAAATATAAATGGCAATAGGAAAACTGTAGTTATTGCTGACGCGTTTCAATACAGGAATTAGAAGAAACACGTTGGAAATAACTACAGTTTCCCTATTGTCTTTTATATTTATAAATATTGTCTTTTCTACAGGTTAAGTCTGAGAAATTTTCAGATGTGTGTGTGTGTGTATTTTCCGAAAGTATTACATTAATCATAAATTTTATCAGTTTCAGGTAATATAATTTTGCTGACATAATCAGTAAATTAAACCACCAACGACTTCAATAAATAGTTTTTAGACCCTCCTTCTTCTGACACAAGCTTGAGTCATACCAGATTTTAGGAGATACATCGCTAAAATGGTCACTTTCCTTCTGGATATAAATCTTTGTAGCAGTATGCAAATTTATGCGGGGTTTGTCATCGACGCTAATCAGTGTTAAAACTACAAATCGTGAAGCAAATACCAACAAATTGGAAGCTAACTTTCACTGGTAAATTTTGATTCTATAAAAATCATTTGGCGCCATGTTTCCTCCATGAAACTCGCTTTTATTCGAATCAATCGAATATTAAGCGACTGCTTTTCGTTGTTGAATTAAAAAAAAATCAAAATGTTTTCCAAAATTAGAAACACTTTCAACCACACCTTAAACGTATATTTTTTGCATCGACTCAGCTGCAAAATATTCATAGAATGATAGCTGAATATTAGTATTTATATTTTTTTTAACTTATATTCAGTCAATACAAGTCTCGTGAGCCAGTCTAAGTAGAAAGTTACTGTCAAAAATTGGGATCGGGTGTGTGATATGAATTAAACATATGGCGGTAAGAAGTGATCATTAGGAAAGGAGGATAGAAAACCATTGACCCTTTACTAGAAGTGTCTAATTTTGTAGAGAAAGGCTAAATGCATATAAGTGTAACTTTTGCAGAATTTTGTACTTGAGTGAATAAAAGTTCGCTTATTGGGACTTTGTTCTTACATTTGGAACAAAACTGAAATGAGTGTTAGTAGACTCCGTTAAAATAGCAAGACGTGTGCTAGCTGCAAATATCGGAACTGTTCGATGTATAGATTGAACTTCTATCAGAATATTTATCAAGCCAATATGCACAGAAGAAGAATAGGCTTGCAACATTGAGCAGGCGTAAAATTGGCTGCAGAGTGGGGAATGTATCGGCAACAAGATGAGTTCGTAAACGATTTTGAACTCTATAAACCCTTGAAGGTGACGAATGACCAGGTCCAGCACAGATATATCAGCAACATCCTATTTTTTTAGTCTATTGAAACTGTTGCAAAGATAACGTAGAGCATATTTAGTTAGATATTTCCGGGGTTGGGGGTCAGAATCATGCAACCATTTTCCCAACATCTTGATAACCATATTAACCATTAGAATAACAGACAAGGCAGAATGCCACAATTCCATTTCTGAGATCAGCAATGTCCCAAATGACAATTTTATAATTTTGTTTATGGCAATATCAAGTTGGAAAACCGATTTTCACGCGGTTAAGCAAAGTCGCGCCTGGTCAGTAACTAGTTGGGTCACCGTTTATGTTTACCATGTGTTGCAAGCAGGGATGTACGGGAGTTGTAATGAATAATGGCTCCAAACTGAAAATCGGAGAACCGAGTTCCGATTCCAGTTTGTTTCGTTATATTCACTTATATGCAAATAATTTTGGGAGAGGTGTGAATCCACCTCTTTTCATCAGCTATGGTTTAATTAGTAGAACGAATGTATCAGTAAATCAGGATTATGCCCCAAAATAATTTACAATTCAAAAGTATTTTCTACTTTTAAATAGCCTGCCAAGGGTTGATGGGCCGTAAAAAAATCAAAAACTGACCAAAAATATATACAGAACAAGATTTTCTGTAATGCAAAGCTGGATCATCAGACATCACTAATAATATTTACGCCCTAAACGCGGCTAATGAAGAAATAATTACAAATTGTTTGGGGAAATTTCCAAGATAAATAATTGCATATCTAAGTGCTGATAAAATTAAAGATAAATTGAAGTCATCTGAAAAATGTATGTTTTTTTAACCTCGATCTGATATCACACCTAATAAAATATTGGTTTAATTGTTATGCAATAGCTATACAGTTAAATATATTCTTTCATCAAAGAATATGTAATGGAATAAGAATAGATATAACCATTCTAGAGCAGAGCTACACAGAAGCAGAGTTAATTAATAGTGGGCAATCAAGATCAAAGGCTTTCCTATTATTATAATTTTACATTTATTGTCATCTCAGATCTGATCTTAGAATCGAAAGGGTCGAGTTCATTCCTTTTAATCATTTTACCCCAACCAAGTCGGGAGAATGTCACTAATAAGAATGGAGGGTAGAAACAGTGCAAGTGAATGAGAAGGCTGGGAATGGGGAAGTTTGTGAAAAGGACAAAAGACGAACAGGATTCACGAAACAGAAGATGACTATTGATGTTTTATTTACATTTTTGAAGATTGTGGTTATCAAGAAAGCAAGGAAACGTAATGTAGTTTCACTAGCGGAGTTGAGAGGAAAGAAATTTTTGGAGTAAATGTGTCGTTTGCATTTAGCTATTTTAACAGTAAAAGGTTAGGACCTAGATGCCAATCTATTAGCAAGCTTAAATTCATGTATACGTGTACCTGTATAAAGACGTCGGTATGTCTTCTGTTTATTATTATGGTTGTAAATTTGTTGTATAAATGGTTCCACGAGTCTGTTACTCCTGGGCATATATGAGTAATTCTGCTAGACTTCCTGTATGCAAAAGATGGAACAGACTAAAGATGCCATATTTGTGCTGGCTCTGCCCAGTCCTTACGTTCTAGGCTGGATAGAATTCAAAAATCGATTTCGAGGTTTTCTTGACGAAGATATACGCTCCAAACTGCAGTCGATTTCGCACGTATTTAACGTAGCAAACCTGTTCTTATTATATGTGTAATGCCTTGACAAATATTCCGATCAGATCCAATCTTCACATCTACCAGTTCAGTTAATTGCAGCTAGAACATGCCATGCTTTTTCAAAGAAATGTGTCTTAGAGTGAAGAAAGCCGGATAAGGCTTATCTTTATGGTCTGTAGCTAATTGGTGGTAAGCGAGCCTTAAATTTAACGTGCTAAATATTCTGTATTTTGCGATCCCGTCAATACGGGGTATAAGTATGCATCCAGGAGTTTGTACCGTTTTATACCCTGAGAGTAGTGTATAACCATTTTATTTTATTATTATTATCAGAGAGCATTATTAATACTTGCGTCCTCCATGGTGAGCTGCTTTCTTCTCTTAACGTTCTTGTTATTTCTGCTTGAATAAATGTTTTGTCTTCAAGAGAATATTTTCGAGATTTTGATGGCTTCTAATTTACAGTTTTTGATAATCTTTTCGAAAAGAGAGGGGTATTGTACATTTATAGCGACCAAGCCACAGATGTTCAACGACAGTTCAGGATCTCCCAAAGGGGGATTATTACTAGAATGCTTTTTGAGGATATTTGGCTAAGTGTGGCATCGTAGCACCGATTTAAAATCACGAAAAATTTGGTGTTAGTTTGATTCAGATTTAGGCAGGCGAAAATGTATTCTCTAACCTGCGAATTTAGTGAAGAGTTCGCCATGGACTACTGACCAGTACAATGTACTTTTAAAAATATGTTTCCTTTTGCAATATCAGTGCTAATAATACTTTGAGCTTCCTGTGTCGACTATATCATTCATTTCTATTCCGTTTATTTTTACCGCCAATATACCTTTTTGAAAAACATTCAGGGTTTGTAGTTGAGTATTCGAACAAGGTGAAAAAAATGATCGACAAGCCTTAGAGAAATTTTCCTTCTTCCCGCACTTGAAGAAGCATATCGTAGTGGGCTATTTTATTTTCCCTGTTTCGGTCGTTTGAACTGATAGACGAGTAAATGTATGAGCAATTAGTCCAGCCTCATTATGTTCGAAAAAGATAGTTTTTTTCTGCTATCTCCAAGGCAGTAGCTAAATCTTGTTGTTTATTTTCCAGCAATCTTTGAAGAATATCGTTCGATACTAAACCATTTATAAAGGAGTCTCTGACAAATTCGTCTTTACCTGGTCTGCTGTCGTCGCTTGAAAGTCGCAGTCTCGACTCAAGAAATTTCAAGCGCTGAAGATCCTGTTCTGACCCCCTTTTCAGAGGATTGGCTTGTAGTTACTAATACCTACCAGCCAAAGATAATGTTTCGTCTCTTCACAAAATTTCCATGCAAAACATCCAAGAATCCTTCGAATAGTCGTTTCTCATATTGCCAGAAGTAAGTAGTAGACTGGTCTGCAGAGTCCAATTCTAATGAAAACTTGTGGTCGAATTCACCTTAGCATGCCATTTATTTATTTATGAAAATAAGAATGACGAGTCTTCCGTTTTGGCTGAGACGTTGTGACATTTATAACAACCATGAGAGGGGAGATAATCGAGTTGTCTTACCGCACCACTGAGAGAGAAGAAAACATTCCCTTTAAAAGCCGAGAGAATTGAACAAAATTTCAACTCCGATTCTCTGTAAATGAATTAATCCATTTGACCTAGTAAGCTTCAACTGTCGCATTACTCCCATTTATTTTTAATGTCTTTCTTAGCAATTTCCTTTACCGACGTGTTATTATTCAGTGACGAAAACGAGATGTTTCAATCGAACAAGAACTATTTTTTTTTCCTTTCTTTCCGCCAACGTCAAGGCATAAAGAATGACTCCCAAAGGAAACGACTTCTTCTCATGGACTTCAGACATATCTATTCATTTATGAAATATCAGATATTCAACTACATTCATACAAATTGCATTTCTGAATAAGAAAAAAAAAACTATTGATTTTTCCCATATTTTGACGTCAATTTAAGCATATGGAATGCAAAAAATCAAATATTAATTCTTAATCGGAAGATGTGTTTACTTTGAAATATGAGAACATTAAAATAGATCTATGTTTCAGCAGCGTATTATTTTATTCGCTTAAAGTGATGGTCAACCTCTTTCCAAAGAATCACAAGCACGTGACAAAAAAAAAAAAACAAAAAAAAACGAAGTCTCAGTAATATGACACAATAATTGTTCTTGTGCCCAACTCTGTTATTTCGCATGACCGTAACGCCATCCCTATACCTCGTAAATAATGGGCTATTCCATTTAGATCGCGTGGAAGACGTTGAAAAGTACCTGCTTGTTTTCAGTGAGAAAATGAAATAAATAAATAAATAAATAAATAAATAAATAAATAAATAAAGAAAGAAAGAAAGAAAGAAATGTTTAACTTATCCTGGTAATACCTCATAAATAATGGACTATTCCGTTTAGATTACATGGAAAGAGCGGAAAAGACACTGCTTGGTTTTAATGAGAAAATGAATGAAAGAAAGAAAGAAAGAAAGAAAGAAAGAAAGAAATAAAGAAGGGAAGATTTAAGTTTTTAACGGGTGTTTCAATGAAATGGAAAAAGTTGTCAATTTCAAATCTTTTCATTTGTAACCACTTCTTAAAATAACGAGTAGCATTTACATCTATGATTGTCATTGCAATATTTTGTTAAAGGTATTAAACTCAAACATTTAACGAAATGATATGGTAATTTCTACGGATATTTTATTATTAGACAACTCGCCATTAGCTTACTCCAGTCATTAACTGAAGAGTTAATATCCATCGGTATATTATCATAGGAAAACTGTGAATGTAAGTAGAAATAAAAATCACACAACATTCGTTATTTAATAGTTTAAAAGATTCTAAGAATATTTAAGATTTAATAGTATATTGGTCAAACTGATTCCAAATTAATACAAAATGCTAAGTTAAATAATTCAAACCTTTATTAGAATTCTATAGCATATTCTAATAGTAGTAGTATTTATTATTATTATTATTATTATTATTATTATTATTATTATTATTATCATTATTATCATCATTATTATCACCATCAACTGCATTAAACTGGTATGGACACTACCCAGACTCAAGATTCAATAATATTAAGTGAATTTCTTGTTATTGCAAGAATTTTGTAGAGAGAGAAATAACGGGTAATCTGAAAATATAATTTCTGGCGAAGTACGGCGGGTATCGCAGGATATCGCAGCGAAACTGTACAAATAACTTTCGGGTGGGCATTGAGAAGTCAGGTCTGGCGTTGTGCTAATGAAAGTCGACACGCTTCTAACTGGTCAAATCCGGACGCTTTTCATGGACTGTTGTCTTGAATCGATCTAATTTGAAACGGCATTTGTCTAAATTCAAAGTCTGTTTTTTTTTTACCTCTCGGGAAAGGGGTTGTCAATAGCAAGTGCCCTTCCAATATTACTTTAAGTAGCTACAAGTTCTCCACCGCCTTTAGGAGTGGGTAACGGCTGATTTCATTTTCTCCAAGACTATATTTTTTGCTCCACATTCTTGGAGACACTAGATGTCCCATCGAATGTATACGTTCTTTCAAAAGAACTGCAGATGGAAATGCAATCCCTAATTATTTTCCGTAAATCATTAGGCAATACACATCATAAGCATCCAAGTACTCATATGTTTCAATTGCGTTACAAACTCATATGGGATATGAGGATTATCTCTTTAATGTCCTGTGTTGTGTCATTTCCAGTATTTCTTTTATCTGCGTCGTAATATGATGATCATCAAATAAGTATCTATCTATGTTTCTGTGATGACGTATTATGTACAATATTTACACTATTCGGACTATTGTCCTCATCATTGCCATATTTATCACAATGTTTCGGCCTCAATGACACTGGAACAGTGAATAAATCGCATTAGTTAGATACAGTGACAGGACCCAAAATGTGTGAGTTCAATACCTTGTTAAGGCGGTGGAGAACTTGGAGAGGAAAATTAACAGCAGATAACTGATAACTGACACCCATTAGACATGGCGCGTGGAACTAGAACAGTCTACCCCAGCGAGGGAAATAAAGGGTTCAGTTCTAAATTCCAATCCCCTGAAGAAAGCCGGAGCGTACAACGGCCGAAACGTTGTGATAAATATGGCAGCAAAGATGAGGACAATAGTCCGAATAATGTAAATAGCATCAAATAAGTTTTAAATGTTTCTTTGTAATTGAAAGTAAAATTTCGATATAGTTACTATTGTCCTTAAGACATCCCAAACAAAAGGCTTGTATCGAAAAATAAATAAAGAAAAGTCACTTAGACTTTTTCTAATTTGACACATTTGATTATTTCTCAGTATAACTGCCAACATGAAAAACATCAAAATACCATCAAATTAGAGAAATCTTTTTTCTGTTTATTACAATTTTGTTTCGTGAAATGCTCTTAGATTAATAATAAATAAGAAAACTCTACAGGGGCTATTTTTTTCAAATCCTGATACGTTGTTTAGACAAGCATAGTTAGTGTTGAAATTTTGTAGTGAGGTACTGTCACAAGAGAATAAATGCACTGGTATGAAGATTGTTTTGGAACATATAATAACAATTGATTGAGAATAAGGATTTGAAAATGCATTACGATCGATAGTTCAAAGCTTTTCGAATATGTTACTAGTGGGCGTTACTAAATATTACTTCCTTCCCACGAACATTCAGACATTGTTTTCCTCTTCCACTTCATATTCGGGAGCAGTTTTTAAAGGATATCCGCCATTATAACATTTCCTGGCTAAACACCGTGAGAAATAAAATAGTTTCACTGGTGAGGAAAACCTGCAGCGTATAAAATCATTTTCGAGTGATATCGATTTTTCTACTGTTTATAAATCCAAATTGGCTGACAGCCATATAATACTTCTGCACTTTCTATGATTTGTTTTTTTTTTTATTTTTTGTGAATATTATTTTTATTTTTATTTTTTTTTTTTGCATTATTTCAGTTATTTATTTTCAAGTTACAGATTTTATTAGAAATATCTTTAGGAAATTTTAAATAAATTCTTGACTTGTGAGACGTTACAAGCCTCATTATATTTCGGTTAAATTTACGTATTCAGAGATGAATGCCGGGAGAAAAACCTGAGAAAAAAATAGACTTGGTAGTAATGTCGTTTTCTTTTCCGTCAGAGTGTTAATCAAATAATAAATTCTTCATGCTCGAATGATTTTTAGGTTTTCTCGACGGAAATAATTTATTTAGATATGCATACATAAGAATAAAAATGTATAGAAAACAGTATAATAAAACATTTATATAATTTGCCACATATAGAAATCGATTTAAAATCCGATGTTATATAACTGCAAGCTACTCGTTATCGAGCACATTCGTCTACGAAGCCCGCTAGACAATCGATGTAGCAGACTCCTGTTTATCACATTTGAGTCTGTTCAAAACCCACATAGCCCATCTGTAGTTTATACTGCAACCACCCTAACATAGCATACATATATTTTCAGGGGGAGAGTGTGTTATCTGGCGTCATCAACAGTCTGAACAACGCCACGGCGCTCATACCCACGGTTACGATGACGAATGACAACGTGCGTGTACATCCATCGAACAGTTCCAGCTATCCAATCTGACTCACGAAGATTGGGTCAACACGTGAAAATGATCTATCAAGCACTTCGCAGATTTGCTGCACGTGTAAACTCTATTCCATGGTATTTCATACTCGACCACCCACAGGTCTACTGTAATTTACACTGCAATATCGCTTACGCAGGTCATCTGGTCGAGCGAGCATCATGATTGAACAGTTGGGAACTGTCAGTGTATTTCCTGGACAGCCGAATCATGGCCCTATCGCTTGTGGGAGAGACACACGAATTTGTGTGTGGAGGAGACCGCGTTAGGCCTGTCATGGAATCTGCTAATAGTTCTTTAACAGTATAGTATATGTTCCGTTGCAATGCACAAGGTTAATGTTCTAGCATACCTACGGACGATAATGGGTATGTCCCTATTCACATATATACAATAGTAAATACTGTATGTTCGTCTGCAGTTGGAGATTCGTCTCCAATTCTGCTGGTCAAAATCTCTGCCACCAGGCAGAGATGATCCCAGACGAGGCTATGTCGAAGGACAGATTCCCGTCTCGGGAAACAGCTACCCGACCTCGTTTTATACGGGGTCTACGGGGAATTTTTGGCGGAGCCTACGGGTTCGGATACCCCACATTAAATTTGGCCTTGTGCTACATCTGACCGCGTTGGGCGGTTGGTAGATATCCTGCAGTTGGTGATTCATTGTGGAATTCACTTGACTCACTTGACAACTTCTTCTACGCGCCGCTGGCGAATCTTATATGTGTTGTTCTTGTTCTAAGTATTATCATTCATTACCACCCTTCGTGTTATTATTCTATTCAGTAAGCTTCCCTACGTTACAACAGATAAGTAGTGAAATTGGCGTCTCTTTCAGTTGCTGTGTTATGCCTGACTTTGCATATTTTGAAATGTTCAAACAAGGTATCAAACTTTCCATTGTTTGCAGGTTGCACCTCTTAATCTGTAACATTCTGCCTCGATTGGCTCTTAGGGATTCTACACATAATTTTAAATAAATACATTTAAATTATCATTTACTATTAAATAATTCTACATTACTCATTATGATAAATTCGGATTCATAAAATTACTCCAATTTTTATGAACTCTTTCGTCCTTTCGAGAAATTGCGTCACGAATACCAATACTCACATCATTAAATCATCATATTCATCACACAAGCATTATATTTTCCCATAAGGTAACTTGGCACTTACCGGAATTTACTGCATTCGTGGCATTTTAAAATATGTATAACATTTAAAATGTATATGAAATACTTATAATATGTATAAACATACAAGATGATTGTGTTGAAAAAGCGGCCATATAATGAAAATAACAGATTCTATTATTCTTTTTCAGTCACACCCATGAAATATCGGTGATATATTATAAAATGTTAAAACATAAGCAGAATTACCATTGAAACAAAAATGACCTTTAAGTCGTAAACTATACAAATTCTCTTTCTTCATTTTGTGCTAGAGAAATACCAACTGTTTTTATTTTTCTAATACTAAATCAATGTTAGGATTCATTGTTAGCGTATATCATCTGAGCAACGTATGATATGCAAATGACACAGTGTTGATATCAAACATAGAAATGAAACTGAAGGCCTAGTACAGAATAGGATATAAGTTAGTGAATAAAAATGAATAAACCGATTAGGAAGAGAACTGAGGCAACAAAACGTAATTTTTAAACAAAGGGTTTATGTGGAGAATATCATAGACTGAACCTGTGAATAAGAAGGAAGTTTTAGAGAAAAAAGGTGACACAAATAACACAGATTTAGTATTAGACAAAAAAAACAAACAAAAACAGTTGACATTTCTCAAGCACAAAATTAGGAAAGAGAACTTGGAGAATATACTACTTACAGGGTTTAGAGGCAAGAGGAAGAGAGCAAAGAAGCGAATAAATTACCTAACGAGATTTTTTAAATGCTTGATAGAACAGGGATGTGTCGGGTGAGCAAAAATCCTTACTATGAAGGACAAGAAACTGTGAAGAGCAATGATAGTCCACGTTCTGAAGGAACACGGTACATAGAAGAAGAATCTATGCTGGCATACTACCTGGCGCGTGCTTTTCTGCAATTTGAGAGATGAATTTTACTTTAAAAACTTTTTTACAAGTTTTGAATGTTAATTCTCTTTATGCTTTAACATTTTAAAATGTTACAGTATTTCCTTTTTGCTGAGAGTTGATCGAAAAGCTGTCCGCTTAAGAGAATTTATACAAAGTGATTCTTTAGAAATTTAATTTCTAAATGTCTTCACGATTTCAAGATATAATTAACGGGTACAACTCATTTCTGTTGTCAAACTTTGTGAGACCTTTACAAACATGGCATCAGTTATACAATATGAAGATACGTGATTTTGAAGTGTAACGTATGAAAAAGTGATAAGGTTTAGTTATCAGGATCATGTCCAGGATACCGACAACATTTAATTTCAGCTAATGAACAATACTGTCAAAAATACTTGAATAAAACAGAATAGAAATAAGAACATTGGACAGGATATCCACAATTTTAATACGGTTGTAAAATATAATGAAATAATAAACAAGCAGATCTTGTCATTTTACTTTCGTACAGCTTATTAGACCATATTCTTGATGCGTTAATATATATATATATATATATATATATATATATATATATATATATATATATATGTGTGTGTGTGTGTGTGTGTGTGTGTGTGTGTGAAAATATTGTAGAAAATAGGAAAGAAACTGGTTTGGTAAATAATCCAAAGTTCCTTAGTATTTTTGTAATTATTTTTAAAAAGTAGTGCTCGATACGAAAGTAGAGCATAAATATAATTATTTATTTAAAAATATGATTCCAACTCGCTACATAAGAGGTCTCATGTTTCAAAACAAGAGCCGAAAACTTCAAAATAATATTTGAATTAACTTGAGTTAAATTAGGCTCTGTTCTATCTTCAAGCGAAATTTTTTGGGAATGACTTATTTCTGAAATTTACGAGTTTTAATAGTATGGTCAGAATTGAAATCAAAAATTTCCATGGTAACATCAAGGGCGGATTGTTTAGAATCGGCAGTGGTGGGGTGTTTATAATTTGTATCAGTATAGAGTTACTTTCATAGATGCCGGGTCACGGTAAGGTGGGGGTGGCTAAATTTACGACGGAGGAAGTTTTCGCATAGTCTGGCTTGAGCGTCTACGGAGATTTATTTATTTATTATTATTTTATTCTTTTATTATATCTCTTTATGAAAGGGATTTGTGTATATGAAAAGGCCGTAACGTTTGTTATTTGACGACTTCATAAAGGGTTATCAATTTTTGTAGGGTATTAAAACTATGTATATGGGCTATGGATTTTTAAATTTATTTTTTTGTATGCGAGTTTTAGCTAGTTATTCAGAGCGTAAGTTCGGTTGTGTCGGCAGAAAACCGTTAATTCTTGCCGGTTGTTTAATAGGTTTTTATTGTTTAGAAGCTTAATAATGTGTAGTTTCTCATGGAGGCACAAAGGGCATGGATCATCCCAAGTTTTGCAAGTTCTAGTCCTGTTAATGATTTTCCATTTTACTTTAGGTGTCCTATTTTTTTCTTTCAGGTGCCAAAAATATTTAGATAGAGAGGTCTGATGTCTAAAGTTTATGTTGTTGAAGGAGCATTTATGCTGCCTCCATCTGGTTTTAAAGGCATTTTTTGTGGACCCAATGTATATCATATTATTGTTAGGGTTCTCCGTGAATGATATAGTGCATTGGTATACAACATATATATATATATATATATATATATATATATATATATATATATATTGATGCAGCAAAAATATGGTCTAACATAAGATTCTAAGATTTTAATAATTAATAAATACTTTTGGACACACAAACATATATGTGCATGTGTGTATGTGTGTCTTTAAGTCTTCATTCATCGATATTTGTATGGACATAGGTAGGTAGATAGATAGAAGCGTAAACAATTACAATTTCAAGCCACATTCTTTTCTTTGTTAAACAAATAACGAGAAACGAGTGTTGATCACTCATTCATAGTTCTTGATGAATTCATAATAATGTTTTCTAGATATTGTCGAATCTCTGGTAAAATGAATCCTCTGCGAAAAAAAGCATCTTACAATTGAGTTTGAAATCATCACTTGGGATGGTAATGAAAAAAAATAAACAAACAGTTAGGAACATATGTCTACAACATAAGAAATTTCTTTTCGTGTCACGAATCTCGTAATCCATTAGGATCTTCGGAGCAAAAGACATGGCATTCTTCTCCCAGTCAAGGCATTGCTGCTATAAGCAGCAATGCTCTGAATGGGAGAAAGATAGCTTGAGATAGTCCATCTCTCTTCGCGTTATCATTGAATTCACTGTTTTTATTTTTCTAGGCTGGTTGTCACCTCAAGCCAAGAGTACCCAGCCAGCTAGAATAATTACCCCAAAACAAGTGGGGAGAAGAGATGTGTTTATAACGTGTCTAAACGGATTAGTGAGAAAATGAACGCAACGCACTAGCTCGGCATTTGAACCCGAATAGCCGATTACGCTTCCAACGTCAGTAATCCTTAAACTTCATGTGTACCAGTAAATTTATTTGAACGTATGAATATATATATATATATATATATATATATATATATATATATATATATATATATATATATATATATATATATATATATATATATATATATATATAATCTGTTGCTTCATCTATCGTATATCAGTAAATGAAGAATTTTGTGAATAATGTAAAGTGAGTGTCTGTCGGAAAACAATATGTTCGCATACTTTTTTTTGTCCCAAAGAAAGACATGTGTCTGTAATTTATCAGCGTATAACCATTACACAATAAACATCAGCAGAAATGTCTCGTGAAATATTCATATGTTTACGTCGAAGATAACCTAAATAGATTATACTTCGGATAAGCTGCAATCGTTTCCCAAAGACAGGGTACTGAACGGCAAAACCTTCGCTGATTGGACGAGATTCTGAAATGAATCAAGAGTTACGGTTGATTGAAAGCCAACAAGTTCCATAAATTGAAAACAGTCGAGGATAATATTGTCAAACCACTGAATATATTGAGAAAGAGTTAGTGATATTATTTTATAATTCTAAATATACTTTAATATGAAAAGTAACAAAGATATGCTAAATTCCTATTATTACATTTTACGAAGTGTTTATTGGGGACAGGCAGAGGCATCACATCGAATATACGAGTTTCGATAAAAAGTATCCGTACTGATATTATAGTAATTGGACTAAAGTAAGAATAGTGAAGCCATATGGCACAGACTAACCTTGAACACTGATACACGCATTCACATATAGTCACCTTCTCCATCGGTTCTCTTGTTTATAGCCGGACTTGGGCGGAAAGTGTGTAGATTATTGCCGTCTCACTATACCTCAGAGGTTCAAAGTGATATTGACCTGTGTATGAGTTTTGGGTCATGACGAGCTATTCACTGATTACTTGTTTATATTCTTTGCATTTTCAAGGCTATCCATATTCTCAGACGGTTTCCAAGCCTACTTTGAATGTTGGTATTTGATGGCATGTACTACGTTTAATCAGTTATGAAATTTGTACAGTTTTGATGGTTTCATGACTAGAAATATTCACATTAAGACCGTCTGTATAGTGACAATACAGAACGTTCTGAAACTCTAAAATTGGACAGAAAAAGATAAATCTATTTCATAATTTTCTATCTAGACACTTCTTGCATGAAGGTAGAAATTTCTTAATATACTTGATGTTTGAGAGGAACAGATTCCAATGACCCGGATATTAGACTATGGTAATTCACATTCTCAGCTAATAGGTGTCCTGGGTAAGACGTTAAACTACGTCCAGAAGCAAGGCCTCTGATATGTAGATTTTGAGGAACGTGGAACCACCTCTTAATTGGTGGTGATCCCAGGTCCACCCTGAGCCTGGGCGGTAGCTCCTGTTAGGATCCCAGCTATGGGAAAATAATTAACTATTATCAGGAATACTTTTTAGAAAAAAAATATTACCAGCAATACAATTGCGAAGGAAATATATTACCAGAAACAGATTTTTGACAAAAAATATATATATTACCAGCAATAAAAAATTTTGTCGGCAATAAATAACCCATTGAGTTTGATATGCCGTAAAACAAAATAAACCAAACCAATCTAAACAAAAGAATACATATTCTATTCATACGAATCTATGCTAAAAATGTTATCAGCATTAAATAACCCATTGAGGTTTATATGACGTTAAACAAAATAAACCAAACCAAACCTAATACAGGATTATAATTTCATACAAATAGTAATAGACTCAAATTTATTATTCAACATCTTAAACATAAAACAAATTTGAGAAATAAAATATAACATTAAAAGAGGATTCTTTCCTATAAGTCAAACGTTAGTCTTATGTAAATTTCAATCTTTCAGCTTGAAATATGCACTATAACTAATAATTTCTTTAATTTATTCTCTTCTTACGTACCCCCATAAAATGAACCTCTTACTGTGAAAACATCTATCTCGAGTGACACGAGCTTTGTAGAGAGTAAATATTATTGTAAAAGATGTATACTTGAGTGTCACTTATAAAGTTGTTAAAATATATCCATTTCTTTCCATGAGAAGTTCGTAGATAAGAGAAGTCTCACTGTTGTTACATGATAATCATGGGCTATATTTAGTTAAAAGCAACAAAGAAGTAACGAAAATCCAAATCGTCCCCTTGGACATTTGCTGATTTGAAGCCATTAATTATTCTTCCTTCCATAAAATTATGCACCAAAAATAAAATAAAATAAAATGCAGAAACTTTGAAATAAGCAAAAACAAATCGACAATTACAATTCGTACACATAACCAGGAAAACTCATTAACTATAGCAGTGTGATTCCGGAAAGAATAGAATTGCACAGTCAAATCGGGGGAGACATAATTTCCTTTCTAACCTCTTTAAAATAATAAGGAAATGAAAATGAATTCAACCGACAACAAATCTGATTTTTTACAAAGCTATGAACTCGAATATTTTCAGTTCCCATTCTGAATTTTTTTATCGTGTCGTTTACCATTTATATAAAACTTCAAAGAAATAAGCAAAATCTTAAGTAGTTCAACAAAAGACAGGATGCTGAAGAGAATCTTGGACACCATGTCCTGAAGGGACACAATGCAAATTGATCTAACTGCTTGTCGCCGACACGCGATCCTCACAACATCAGTTTTTTGGAAATTTAGTCAAACTGCTGCATCAAACGGGCATTCTTATTCTCTAACTCCTTTAATATATTTAGGAATAGATTTTTCATTTATTAATCCAACAGATTTTAATTTATTTCTTAAACGTTATTTTCACGGATATCCATATTTGAGTAGATGCTCTGTTTTTATTTATTTATTAAACAGTATATTTATTTATTTTATCAACTGGCCTGAATATTCCGGATATCTTATTAGAAAAATATGCGCTCTTCAGAAGTATTTGAAACTGCGATTCCATATATCGACATATATATCCATGGAAGTGAATATGTGTGTCTGTGTACTTACGTAAGTGAATATAATGGATTCTACGTGAATATGAATTCGGCTCTCCATTCGAGCCGCTATCCACTACTCCATCGTGCTTCATATATATATATATATATATATATATATATATATATATATATATATATATATATATATATATATATATATATATACAGTGACACGCATAAGTACTGGATACATGCCATTTTCTGCTATAACTCTAGTTTATGTTCACCATTTTGCCTGATATTTGGTAAGTAATATCTCCTAAAGTTGTTTTAGTTGTATGTGGAAGGAAAATTGAAAACTCATGGTTGAATCCATTTTTTTTTATCAAAGTTCAAAATTACCCTATGCAAAAGTATTGAAAACATCCATTTAATATTATGTTGCGTAGACTCACTGCTTCCAGTCGCTTTCTATAGTTGACCACAAGTTTTCAACACTGATCCACCGTTACATTACCCCATTCCTCCTTGAATAATTCCTCTAATTGCTTGATATTTTTTGGATTCTGCTTATGTAATTTAACCTTCAAAGTATTTCACAAATTCTCAATTGGATTCAAGTCAGGAGACTGACTTGGCCAATTGAGAGTACTAATACCATTATTTTCAAACCATTCCTTTGTAAGTTTCCAACCCACACTTGTGAAAATATAATTTTATAAAGAAGAAAAATGCAATATTTCTCCAAAATCATTTTTATATATGTAACTATTTTCTGTATTACAATTATTTTAAGAAAAAACATGATTTAATTTCATTTTATGTATAAGTGAGCATGTTTATCATCAAAGAGGAGAAGTTATGCTTGAAAGTATATTCAATTTAAATTGTACGGTAAATTTTAGTGCATGAATCTATGATGTAGTGAAGAGTTCTGTTCAAGTTACTTCTCTCTTCTAACTTTTCTACACTTGTATTAGGTTGGTGTAAAAACAATGACGTAATAATGTCGTTTTTTGACGTATTTTTAACGTCAAAAAACGGCATTAATACGTCATTATTTTTGCACCAACCCAATAGAATGATATCGAAACAATGACCCAATATTTGAAATGATGGAAGAAATACACAAAAGTACCCGTATCGAATTAAACATAGGGTCGACATATGAAGTTACTATCAACTGGAAAAGTTATAAAGCAAAGGTGCCCCTTGAAAGGAGTAAATTACTTTTGGCCTTGTAGGCGTTCCATCATATCCAGATCAGAAAATTAAATTTGTTGAGAGTATGGAAGAAAAAATAGAAAAATTTAAAAGAAGTTATGACAAAGTGGATTTTTTTCCTGTAACACGTTTCGTCATATATGATGTCATCAGGCTAAAGTGATTTTACCTTGATGCAACTACACATAGACAAGAAAAAAAGAGGACGTTGAAATTTAAAAATTTGAACTTAAATTTTGTTAGTTATACGTGTTTGAGTATATAGTCTAGGCAATATAATTTAGTTTCTTTTTTCCCGACTATATTTTTTCGCTTTTTTTTATTAAATGGAATTTAAGTTTAATTTCTTGCACGCAAGGAAACGAAAACGTACGAGCTCAAGAAAATATGCATTCTTGTATTCTTCCTGATAATACGAAAGGAACTGAAAATAAAATCAAGTCAGTGGACTTTGTCAGAAGTTATTTTAAAATATGAAGATTAAAAGAATCGCGCAAAGATTTTGAAATCGTAACAGGCGTAGAGAATATTGAGACGCTATAAAAAGAATGCTGCTGATTTCCCTAAGAATGGTGAATCATCCACAACGATGTTCAACTGAATTCTTGCATTTCAAACTACAAAAAATCAAAACTTCCATAAAATATACAAGAGACATATTATTCTATAATTCGTAAATAAGATTACTTTGCCCTTAAACTTGTATTTCATCATGTCTGAACACTGAATTTGAAACTTTTCTTCTCCTGATCTAACGATTAATTTCAAGGATGATAAATTTGACATGCGTAAAATCTATTTCGAAAACCAGCTGATGAATATTTACAAAGTCTACTTGCTTTTTTTCTATGGCCTTTACTCTTTTCATCGCCAGGGCTAGAATGATAAGCTAAGGAATTCAGTGACCAATTGACAGACATATTGACCCACTCGCTAAATAAATGAGATAGCGGTCACTTCATTCCCGACCTGCTATTGTTGTGACTTTTCAATCTACTGAGGCATTATGACTAATTATTTTTGTGATAAGCTTGCCCGGACGTTGGCTAGGATATATTGAGACAGTTTGTCTGTGGTCGATCAGCCAAAGCCAAAAGCAATATTTTTGAAGGCATCATTCCAAGAACAATTGACAGCCATACGGGATGTTATTTTAGACCTCAAATTCAGAACCAGTTGTCGAAGACAAGTATTTCTATTTAGCTCCATCATTTTCGGTGTTTTTTCTCTCCAAAGGTGTAAAGAATGAACAATGAAATAATTTCTTCGTTTCAGTGAAATAAGCAAATATATAAGATGTCCTAGCGAGCTCATAACATTTATTGTCGGCTTACGGCTATATCGCATTAAAACAACGGTTCTATCACCGAAGTTAAACAATGTCGAGTACCTAGATGAATGGACGGTACTACCAGGTACTTAAGAGTAGAATTTTGCGAGGTGTAATGGATAATAGCTACAAATTATTGATCAGAGAACCGAGTTCCAATTCCAGTCGGTTTTGGTATAATTGATAACGCGCAAATAAACATGGTAATGGTATGGATCCATCATCTTAACATAGCTATGGCTTAATTAGTACGGCGTATCAGTAAATCATTATTATCTCCAAAAATTCTTACAGTCAATTTTTCTGGATTTAAATAATCTCCAAACGCTTGATAATCAAAAACAAAAAAACAATCAACAGTCAAATAATTATTGTCATTTTTCCCTTAAATTTTAGAAACTTGAAGCGAGGCATACAACAAATTGTATTCTAGTCAATATGTACTCTGAAACTGAAATTGTACAATAAGCGTAGATTCTAATTCTGATATTTTTTGTTTTCAAAATTTCTTTTCATATGACAATAGGTGAGGCTTTCCAGAGCGTAAATATATAAAAATATTCCTTTTATTAAATTTTATAAAGATCAAGAGGTGAGTTCAGTTTGCTACGTAAATTAATTGTATGCTTAACCTCATGCAAAGCTAAAACAAATATGCTCATATGACATGATTAACTAATTGTGTAAATAAATCAAGATCGGAAATAACGGAAAGGTATTAATCTATATACCCCTCACCAGCTACGGGTTGAATAGTAGGACATAAATCTGGAGGAACCATTGTTATTCTCTTCTTTCAAAAATGAATTATTCTTATAATTCAAATTATTGTCAGGTTTTGAATAAACCAAAGAGTGTTGAGAAGCAATAAAAAACAAATCAAACTTTCTTAAAATTCAAAGAAATAAATTCTCTTGGAAATCCGTAATCTAGTGTGATTAATTGAAATATTAAAAGAACTCCAGATTAAGAGTAAAATAAATGCTTACACTTTAAGAAGTGATTGTTTCGTTTTTTACGGTTTCTCTACCGGAAATTGTCTAGCTTTCTCAAAAGAAAATTCTGGAGAGAGATGATCGTTTATCTTCTGAAATGACATGGTATCTGAAAAAAAAAAATTCCACACAATGCTGAAAGAATCAATTTTTAATTCAGCTCGAGCTAACGGTTGTATAATTCCAAAGCAAGAATAAAATTAAAAAATTAAATATAAACCATTTGAAAATTTGAAGGCAGCCATGTTTGTGCGCCACTTATTAAGGACGTCGACAATACACGTGTGAATAAACATAAGTTGCGGAAAATGTGAGACGCAAAACTGAAAGCGAAAATGAAATAACTGTTTCGGTTTTTTATTGCTTGTTTTAGATAATAATGGTTCAGCAATATCATTCTTACTAGTTAAGCCATGGTAATCCATAGTTAGAATTTGAATATATTTTCCATTGACTGTATCGAATACAAAAAATATCAACTTTGTTTGGACTTATTCTTGAAATAGTAAAATTACAAGTCAGTTTATAACTAAAAACGTCCGGAAATTATCTATTTTTATACGTTTTTTTTCAGACTATATTTAAAACTAATCTTATAACAAAAGTACGCACGTGTAGGCTTTAAGAAAGCTTTATTCAACTGAGAATAAAAGGTTCTAATATAGTGTCCTTGTATTCTCCTAGTGAACATAAAGAGCTCTCTCAAAGAAGAGAGTAACAAAGCAAGGGGAGACCGCACTTGATTCTTCATAACAATAATGTCTCAAAAACTAGTAATAGATGTGAATCTAGGTTTTGTTCTATTACGTATGACACCAAACCCCACCTTTCCCTGTGTGTACAAGCTTGATTCTCTATAAAATCAGAAAACTGCTCTATTGTATAACTTCACTCTGAAACAAAGTAGTATATTTCAATAAAAACATATATTTTACATGTTTATTATGATACAAAATGTGGACGGAAATTATTGGGTTGAGTTTTCAGCGAGGAGTGGGGGGTCAATATTATTCTTCAACTATCAGCATGGCCCGGCGTTGCTCGTGCTTGATTCAAAAATCGTACGACTCATACAGCAATCGCTATCACTTGACTTGAAATATTTTTGCCCTTCCTTGCCTTTCAAGAAGTGCGCTTTGCCGTGCTGATGTTGCTACATGTCTTACCTCTTGCCTATCTTACACTGCGAATTTTTTCTAAGCTCTATACTAAACATTAAATCTGTTAAGAAAAAAGAACTAAACAAAATGAACACAAAACGATCAGCTTTAAAAATAGGAATTGTAACTGGAAAAACCGAATGTAAAAAGAATGTTAACAACAAATACTTTTTCACACCAAACCCAGTTCTGCGGAATCAGAATCAACGTTGAGTTTAAGGAAGCGAATGAGCCAATTGGAGTAAGGTGCCATGCAGATTTAAATTTTTCCCACTTGTGACGAATGCAGCTATCGATTTTTTTTTGCATGCTAGGATGCTAGTTAACATTAGTGTCAGCCAACTATTAGCTCTCACTCTGATCAGTACAAAATGGCCGCAAACTACATGAAAACTGCCGTAGAAGCATGAGAAAAACGATTATTTCCACTATCGATGGGAGTTGGGAAATGCAAACTTGGAGCAGCTGCATGTAAATTTTGGTGCAAATTCGTCGAAAATTGCGGTCGTACATTCGTTACACACACACAGACACACACACACACAAACACACACACACACACACAGACACACACACACACACATCTTGACTTTTATAGATAAAGATATATAACAATTGTGTTACGAATATTCAAGTTTGTTCTCACCTTGTTTTGTTACTCTCGTCTTTGAGAGAGCTATTTCTGTTTACTGGGACTATAAAAGGACACTATACGCGAACCTTGTATTCTCAGTTGAACTAGGCTTTATCAAAATTAATACCTGCTTAATTTTGCCATTACAAACTGCTCCCTAAATTTGAAATTACTTCTCATCCATCCGAATAACTAAGATTTTAATATAAAAAGTAACTTAAATTAACCGTACTAAGGTTTTCTTTTTTCTTAGGAACAGGATTTCTGTTCTTTTATATTTCAGATTTCTTTTTCTATTTGAAACCGATTCTTTGTTCAACTTTCCTTGTTTTTTTCAATTAATATTATATGTAAAACCATAATTCTTAGTAATAGTTTAATATCAGTAAACCATTTGCACCCTCCTATGAATCCCCCCCCATTAACTTGTTTTCTTCAGTTTTATTTTACCATACAATCTGTTAGGTTAGTGCAAAAATAATGTCGTTTTCTCATATATGTTACTATGTGAGAAAACGACATTATTTTTGCACCAACCTAATAGCAGACATAATCTAGCCTCTGTTTGACTACACAAAACAGTCTGCAAAACTTGTTGCAATGTACGGCAAGAGTGTGTTGAGGTTGGGGGAAAATACCTGACCGATTGTTCTCCCAGAAACTACGGGGTTAATAAGCAGAGTGCGGAAAAGAGATTTTGGGTGTAACAAAAAAAAGACACTGCCTCGAGAAACAGAGCAACTTCACAATAACAAAGTGGCCACGACTTCACAAGACACCTTGCCTTGCCAACGCCTGACTGATTGTTTTCCCGTTGCTTTTATTGGCATGAGTTATCTCACGAAGAGCTGGATCTTGAGCATCTACAGAGATCCCTGTATCTAGACATGCCAAGTTGTCCCGCTGTTAAAAAGGAAATCCAGGGTGTAACTGGTGTTAACAAGCATTTCTGCACGTGATCCGTGATCTCTTTTGCTTCTGGACTGATGCTTGTTCCGCACAAATCCTTTTTTCTTTATTGAAACCGGCTCCCACAGCACACCCCCCTCTCTTATTAACGCTTACAAAGACATCACGGTGAAATATCGGTTATGATCACCGAAGCAGGGTCAGTACCTATGTGGGTGACCGCGTGAGAATGCCAGGTGTCGCGAGCTTTTATTTTCACGTGGTGTAATGAATAATGACTCGGATTCTTAATGGTAGAGCCGAGTTCCAATGTATCCACATCGTCTCCCCATTGTATTGCTTAATTATTAAGACATAGCATATGTGTATATTTCTGAGATGAGGTATAATTATACTATTTACACTATTCGGGCTATTGTCCTCATCTTGGTCGCCATATTTATTACAACGTTTCGGCCGTTGTACGCTATGGCCTTCTTGAGATGTTTGGAATGTCGAACTTAAGACTTATATAAGGCTTATATAAGAATAATACCATTATTATTTCAACAAGATATTCTCACAACATAAAAATAATTTATTGCTTTAAATAACCTACAGAAAGCATTGGGAATCAGCATAAAATTAATCAATCAGAAAGCATGTCTTTAATCAAAATGTTTCAACAAGCATTTTACCCTCCTGGAAAGCCAGAGTTTATAGGAAGCCAAACACAAATACCTAATCATAATAATTGTATAGTGTTTGGATATACATATATATGTTATGGTTCCTCCAAATACATATCCAAGCGTTTAATTTGTTTTCCACATACTCAAAAACGTTAAATACTTTCTCGGTAGTCATCATATAACGAATTATATAATGAAATAAAATAATTTCTTTAAGTATTATTCTGTCCTTGACAGTAAGATTGCCTTACTCAAGTAATTTGAAATCCTTTAAATAATAAACATATTCCTGATAGAGCTTAAAAATGAAATTGTGAATTTTAATTATATTATAGCTATTCTATTGATAAAGGCCATTTTACAAAACTGATTTTTGACATGTTGCATATTAAACAGTTTGGAAGTGTACAATGCAAAAGGAGTAAAAGTGTCGGAATTCATGAAGTTGATTTCTGGTGGAATATTATAAAAATTAATGCTTTGAAAAACCTAGCTAATTAACAAGGCCCACTCGGTTATTATTACGCATTAATTGTTGCATTCTTTACCAAGGCCTTAATTAGAAAACAAATTTTCGAGAACATTTCACTTTTGAATGATAAAGCCTGGATATTAAATCTCCTTTTTCTTCTCCTATTAATGAACCCCAGTCCGTCATTTTGTTTGATTTAAATATGAATTCGAAACGGCTGGGAAGGAAATTAAGAAAGACATCTGCTTGCCACATAATCAGAAAAGAAGCAATTTTGTATGAGTTTAGTTCGAGAAGCAATTATTCTTTTTTCTCGTAGCATGAAATTCAGATTTGTATTAAAGTGAATCTTTAAACAAACTATATTCCTACTTTAACGACTCTAATAAGAACTAAAGAAGTACAGTGACGAAGGTTTTGATAAACAGAGTGGTCCATGACGGGACTAAGAGAAAATAGGCACGTTTATTGCTGTTAAATACAACAGGTGTGGCACACGTCCAAGGGGAGTTGGGGTAAATCAGGTCAACCTTAACTATCCTACCTGAAAAGATTCACGACCTATACCTCCATTATATTCGCCCCTTCACTGCAAGAACACACCTATCATCATTTAAATCTTCATATACAACAATGCCGCATGCTCACACGGGTCTTACAAATATCTCCATGTCATAAATATTTCTTTACTTATAAATTGTACAAATTTCTTTTTTCCCTTAGAAAAAATTTACAAATATAAAATATATAGTAGTATGAAATGAGGGTGACGAGATGAACTAAAAAGACGAAACTAATATGATATAAATTATTCAAACTAAAAGTAACAGATATTCGATTAGGTACCTCCACGAGATCGCTAAAAAAAAAGAGGTTTTAGGGGATTGTTTTTACATTTTTTAATCGTTCCTAGCACGTCCGATATTTTCGTTAAAAATCTTGTTTTTTTTTTTTTTGGAGTCAGCAAAATTGACCATTTTTTCCCATTTTATAAAAAAAACTGGAAATCCCACTTTGAAATTCTTTTAAATATCAGTTATCATTTTTTCAAAACTTATTTTAGGAAAATCAGAAATTATAATGTTTATTTAAAACATTTTGAACCAAGCTTATCTTAGCTTCTGCTCCGAAAAGATGTAATTTGAAAATAGAACCAAGCAGATCATAAACTTTCGCGTCACTTGACAGGTGATGAATGACATATTGACAAATTCATTGAGGCTAATTTGTTCTACGGAAGGAGAAAAGTGAAATAATTTACATTTGAGTGAACAAATTATTTACCTCGTTATTTTAAAGGAAAAATTTCAGCGTTTGTACTTAGCTTTAACCTTTACGTTTACGATGCTTTATGAAAAATATATTATGAATAAATTAAAAAAAGACTGTTAAGAGTGAGATTAAATTTCATATTTCATAAGAAAGGTATCTAATTAATTTATAGGTACCTTTCTTATGAAATTGTATCAGAAGTGTACATAAAATACTATAATTTTATGTACATTTATTACATTTTACTGTGCTATTTGTATTTCCATTCCTTTTATTATTGATTTTGATATTTCATTTATAGAAAATTGTTATAACTGAGATTAATATAAAAATAAGATCATATAAATTTCATACGATATTACTGATACTTGTAGTTACTCTTCTCAATTGAAATTGAAAAATCAAATTAACTTCTCTACTCATGCTTCGCAAAAGTAAAGACCTTAACAGCAGAGAACAATGCTTAACTCAAATAACGCAACTTAATTGTATTCTGGTTGGTATTCCGTACGTTATAATTACAGCCTGATTATAAACAAAAAATTACATTTCTTAATTACTGCGGATCTTCTGATTAGTCAAAATCATAAGATTTACAAAGCTCTAAAAAAAGATCTATCTCATAAGGATACTTAAGAAACCTGATTCGGCTTTTAACTAATTTTATAATATTAAAAAAAATTAAATGTAAAAATTTATTATAATTTAGAAATAACAAATAATTGTATTATTAATTTTTTTTTTGCTTTCAGAAAATATTGTCCATATTCATAAAAACAACTTAAAGCAAATAAAAGCATTTGAAATTAAATAATATATTTGTATTATTGAGATTTTATGTTACAATTCAGAGCTGATTTTCAGGTAGGGGGGTCCAATTAAAAATAAAAAAAACATGATTTGCATTCTTCAAAGACTTTTTTTAACTATTGTAATCATTAAACTAGACTAGATCGAATTTGTAGCGTTTTAATAAATTAGTTATGGGGGTAATAAATATAAAAAAAATATTTCTGCCATGACTTTAATATAACAAAAATATTTATAATAATTTACATCATCTGTGAATAGTTCCTGAAAGTTTCATTAACATCCAACAATTATTCATATTTTTGCATGATTTTCAAAATTAATGTGTCATGCCAAACAAATGTGCTAAAAATTGTCTATGTTATTTACTAGTTCCGCTGATACAAAGAGAAACAAGGTTTTTTAATCAAGATTTAGAATGTTCTAAAAAGAAGGAACATTTTTTTTTAAATAATCTAAAAAAAACTATGGTTTTTCTTCTTAATAAGCATTTAGACGATAAAATTTTGTTTTCGCCAAGGTTGGCGTCTTTTTCATCAAGCTATGCTTTTTTTAGCGATTTCGTTGAAGTACCTATATTAGATGGATCTATCTAATGAAGAAAAATAAGAGTAGCCCCTGTATTATGACTACAGATTTTTGATTCTAAGAAGTTATCCTACTAAGGGGGAAGGAAAGGTAACAAATAAATAGCGTAGTGGGAAAATCAAACACTGACCGATTCGCGATGAAAAATGCAACTATAAAAACAAAGAGAAGGGTTTGAGACTCTAGACAAGAATCATAACAAAAGAGAATGCCAGCAACAGGCAGTAGGTAAACAAGAGAGTCAGTCTTAACCAGAGGAGGGTGGCTAGGAAACAGTCCCGTTGCGTCAAAAGAGACTTAAACGGAAATAAACATTTGTCCCGTTAATTCAAGCCAAGCTCGCCAGATTCACTCATATTCTGTCGAGATCTAACGCTTTCTATTAGTTATAATCTTCATCTTGAGCTGATGCCCAAAGAATCCGACCAGATCTTGATGAGAATAGCGTTTGTATGGCAACATTCCCTCCATTCGCGACGTCCATAGCACCATTCTTGACACGCTTTGGAACGAAAGAAACACCAATCATCTCACCTCAGAATACAAGGCCGGCACACTATCGCATACGTATGGGAGATCGATAGACACGATATGTTCGCTATTGATACGAGATGTCAGCTCGCCTACCTAGTTCCAGAACGGGCGCAACTGAGGACAATGATAGGAGGTGTGTGAAGCCATTTCCTCAATATTATTGTCGCAATGATGAGAGTCCGGCAAATCATCCCAGTCTCAACTGAAGGCTATGTCATTGAGAGATAGCGCGTTCAATCGCCAAGTAACCGAAAACTCTGGGTTGTTGAGATAATTCGCCGCTGGCACCCAGGACCGAAATGAACGTACTGGGTCGCCGACAGGAGAGTTAGTACACAAAGTGGTTTCTTCGTCACCACATCCACTAACTTTCCCAGGTAATAGTCACCTAAGCAGTGAAAAGTCAGAAGGCCAAAGGAATGGCGTTCAATTCCACTCAACACTCTCTGAGGAATCTTGACTTACGGGGCTTAAAGATGAGAGTAAAAACGTACGTAGCCCATGTTTCACCTTTACCCTTCACGGACAACCGTCTTTGGAGCCAAGGTTTACCCGTATCTCCGACCAATTCTTTTCAGTCGGAGCCGGTGTCCCAACCACGCTCCAAGAAAAGTGTCCCAGAACATCAACCCACTTCCAAGCACCTAACTGCAAGCCGGAAAACTTGCTTTGGTTAATCTTGGCCTCCGTAACTTTCTCGTAACGATCAAGTGTCTTCTTTGCTACCTCAATGTCGCTGCGGCAGACACGAAAATCGATGTGTCACCGGCGTGCACGGTAACCCAAGCTCGAACTCCACCAGGGACAGGGATGCCAAACTGCACGCGCTGAGGCTTACCCAGCGAATGTGGGGTTCTAACACCACAGCGTAAATTAGGGGCGACAGCGGACAACCTGACGAAACGACAGTTACAGTGCAGAAGCTTGCGACCAGTATCCATTCATCTGTCCAACAACAGTACTACTTGCAGAAGTTGTGTGAATCCGTCTGGCAGAAGGATAACTGCCAAGTTCAGATTGTCGATCATGTTGAATGCCTTGAACTGATCCAAACTAATCAGGACAGCTTAATTATCGTCTTTTATAGCTACTTGGATCGTGCAGAACAAATACAGATTGCACTGAATTCTTCGACCTTTCACAGAATATGTCTGCCGGGGTCCTAACAGAATATCAGTAACTGAATTGCAAACGCTAAGTCAGGATCTTTACCAAAATCTTTAACTCTGTATCTAACTGAGTAATGGGACTGTAATTATTTAAATCCCGCCCACTATCCTTGTCCTTTTTAAACAAGGTGATCACACCCTAGGAGATCTGGTCGGCCATGGGCCTCTCATCCTCGCAGTTAACCGCTTCAGTGAGCAAAAGCCGATGAAAGTCAGCCAAATAGCTGCGAAACTCTTCCGTACACGGTCAAGAATCCTTGGTAAATCGGTTCTCTTCATGTACGCCCGGGATAGATGTACAATCAAGGCAGAACTCAAAAGGAAAATATCGCAACAGAGATAATATGATACAGAAAAATATGCGTCACATACATTGAACATGAAACAAGAAAAGAGATTAAGAATTGTCATAAAGATTGCTAAGAAGTTACGAACATGTACCCCGTTCGTTTGTCTGGAAAAGTCCATCTTGCTGTTCCAATATCCCGAAAACGAGGAAAGTGTTATAATGGAATAAAATGTCGCTTCAGATACTGGTGCAACCACAGGCAATCCCATTTTGAAAAAGTGGATCACGTGATGATAAAGGAAATGTATATATGAGAATTAGCCTGGCGTCTAACTGATCACTATTTCTACACTATCCTCTATTAATACATGGATCGCTATTCTTTATATTATCTCTATACTGATCATTATACGGATTACTGTTTGGTGGTTACTTTTTCTAGCGAATATTATCGAGCGAGTACTATTAGTGCGAGTGTTATTTGAAGGTGTCTTACACCAGTATTGTTCTACGGCGTTACTATAGTTGCATCTGCTATTACAAAGTCTCTACTACAACGAGCATTATGAATGTGTGAATGAGTATTTTTTGGCATTAAAAGAGTGGCAACGAGTGTTCGTTGACATCACAAAAGAAAGACAAAGTAAAAGGATGAGAAAACACCACCCGGGAATGAAAAGATGTGGGTCAAGGATAGTTTCCCACGTGGAAGACGAAGAAATTTAGCGACAGTCATTTCGATTTTGCCCCAAAAATCTCAACTGAAAGTAAGCGAGAATTGTAAGGGAAAAATGAGAAAAAAAATCAAAGAGAATTGGTTGATTATATAGTGCTGTTATAAAATTGCCGTTAGTGACACACGTATAATAATGAAGATACGCATGCAATTCAGTAAAATATAGAAATTTAATCACTATATTCAAACATAAGTATGCATATAGTTTGTATATTCTTTTTCTTCGGCATATAAATGTCCTATTTTCAATGAATTCAAAATAAGTTTTAATACGCGTAAGAATAATATTTTTACCTATGACCCATTAATAGTCCGTTTCACAGTGTACGATTTTCAAAATGGGCATTTGTTTCTTTTAGACGCTCCCTTAAAATGTTATTCAAGATTCTAGAGCTGGGAACGTCGAGATGAACCAAACACACATATACATATATATATATATATATATATATATATATATATATATATATATATATATATATATATATATATATATATGTTTGCTTGTGTGTGTGTTTGTGATACGGATAGAATTAATATGTCAAGCCCTGTCCACATTCCTCACCCACACAAGACAGACATATTTGCAGAGGTGTAGAGGTTTCACACTTATACACACACTCACACAAATATATACATAAAAAAGACATTACAGATATTCCCCCCAAACTAAAAGATAACATACATTTAACACACACCTCCGATTCTCAGTAACAACAGAGTCAGGAATCTGCCATCCTTTATCTTAAAAACAACTTGAAACACAAGGTCTGGCCAAAACGATCAATAAAAAACGAATGAAAACTACAGACAAAGTTCACTTTCTTCAGAGACTGCCATTCATTCCCGTAGTTCACTGCTACAAACAAGCAGGGATTAGTTTTTCTCCGGATGATGGCCATGCTCGCCGAAACTAGTCGAGGAAACTAACTAAAATAATAATAAAAAAATATATACAACCCTGTCTGTTTCCAAATTTTAATTTTTTAATAATTTTTATTGTTCTCAACACACACACACACACACACACACATATATATATATATATATATATATATATATATATATATATATATATATATATATATAATTATTTATTTAAAAATATGATTCCAACACGCTACATAAGAGGTCTCATGTTTCAAAACAAGAGCCGAAAACTTCAAAATAATATTTGAATCAACTTGAGTTAAAGTAGGCTCTGTTCCATCTTCAAGCGAAATCTTTTGGGAATGACTTATTTCTGAAATTTACGAGTTTTAATGGTATGGTCAGAATTGAAATCAAAAATGTCCATGGTAACCTCAAGGGCGGATTGTTTAGAATCAGCAGGGGTGGGGTGTTAATAATTTGTATCAGTATAGAGTTACTTTCATAGATGCCGGGTCACGGTAAGGTATTGGCTTTAATTTTGTGGGAATTTCTATATATATGGGTAATAGTGCTTAATATCAAGTACAGAGCGTACGTAAAAAGTTGACACTAAACATCGAACGTCGACAGTCCGTTTCATGCTTGGTTTCACAAGTTCTAACCTTCATGGCTAGGATACGCCATGTTACTTGCATTGTAGCAAAGCAGCCACATTTCTATGTTCTTCTGGTGAGAAGTAAGTTCTAATCGATCAGCTTCTTCCTGCCTACTCTGTTCCGTGAACCAACTCTCAAGAGGATTTTTCTTAGATCACTAGAAGCTTAACATGTTCAAATCTAGGGTTAACAGTTTATCTTCTGCTGTTATCCGCATAAACTGCCTCTTAATGAAACCCTCTACCTCGAGTGTCTCTCCCCGCTTCTTGTACAGGGTGATTCTTTCTGTAAAATATCATACTACTTCAAAAGGGCCGCTCTAAATTTAAAGTATCTCACATAATTTGATGCGGGTTTGTTTGGCTACAGATGCAAATCTTGTCCCCTCACGCGAATGAACAATCATTTTTTGCCATTTCATAGCTATAAAATTGAAATTATTTAACGGAGTGTTAATTCTTATTCATTTAAAGTTGCCGAAAGTTTACTAGGACAAAACAATGAATGCGAATAGTGTTAAACGTTGGGATATGCACTTCAGCATTGGTGATGTCTCTTCCCAGATGAGAACTGAATAAAAGGAGCGTGTTTAGAAAATACATCAACAATGATAGTGGATACAAGCAGACGTAGTCTTATGTTGATTAAAGTCAATTCAACAGTGTTATTGTGATCTCTGTATTTGCTGTAGGTTTTGTTAAAGAAATAAGAGGAATTACTCTCCGAGAGTCCCCAGGACTAGTTTTGCTTTCTCTGTATTTGTGGAAAGAGAGAACAAAGTCTGGTGTGTCTAGTTAACAGATTAATTTTTTAGGTCTTGAAAAGTCTATTTGTTCTTTTTTTTTTTTTGAGTGATTTTTGCGTTGCAAGGAAATTAAATCTTTGTATGTATCGTGACTTCTAAAGGTTAACTATCAAATATGACAAGTCCATTACACCAAGCCGTTCACTGAAATTTCCGTTTGACAGAAGAGCAAGATTATTCCATTTAAAGGCAAAGTGAAATCATAGACTCAGATCTGGCACGAGAAAAACGGCATCTACTCTATACAAAAATGATACTTTTTTGTACCGTCTAAGAAAAATTTGTCTGAACAGACTGTTCCTCAAAGAGCTATAGTTTATTATTCTCAAACATGATATATACATGAACACACACATACACACACGCATACACATACATACATACATACATACATACATACATATATATATATATATATATATATATATATATATATATATATATATTTATATATATATATATATATGTATATGTGTGTGTGTGTGTATAATGGGCATTAAAAGACCGATTTAAGAGCGATATATTTATTATTCTTAGTCTTGCTCAACACACACACACACACACTCGCACACAGACATATCTCTCTATCTTTCTCACTCTCTCTCTCTCTTTATATATATATATATATATATATATATATATATATATATATATATATATATATATTTGTATATATATATATATATGTATATGTGTGTGTGTGTGTATAATGGGCATTAAAAGACCGATTTAAGAGCGATATATTTATTATTCTTAGTCTTGCTCAACACACACACACACACACTCGCACACAGACATATCTCTCTATCTTTCTCTCTCTCTCTCTCTTTATATATATATATATATATATATATATATATATATATATATATATATATATATATATATATATATATATATGTATGCGTGTGCTGTTTTTATAATTTGAAGAGTATCTCCACGTCACTGTTTTTCGCGTGACAAATTTTTAGCGCTTCATACGATTTTAAGCTAATATATCCGAACACACAGACACACACAAATGTATACCTACATACATACATATATATATATATATATATATATATATATATATATATATATATATATATATATATATATATATATATATATAATTCCTTTTAAATTCCTATAAATATCATGTATTACTACTAAACAATTTCTTTTAAAAAATTCTTTTATACATATTAGGAAATTAAAATTTCGGTGTTGATCAAAATTATGCTGGCTTTTGTTTTATAGTGTTGACGCCATTATAAACCTTTTAAATCTCTTTTCAATATAATACTGGTAAATTTATACCACCATGTTTTACAATGCGAAGATCGTGGTAACTTATAAGGGATTATATAAATCTAATTGCAATAACTACGTACTCAGATATATTTTCAAACACTATATATCCGTTATCGCTCAGCGTATAAATGCAGCCACTTGTAAGAGTTTAAAACATTCAACAGAGAAGCACCATCCACAAGTTATTTATATTACATCAACTATTATTTTTTATATGCTTTCTTCAGATCATCAACACATTTTAAGTTATTTAAAGCCAAAACATATTTTTATATTGTAATAATTATTTTTAATGGGGGGGGTAATAATAGTTTGGCGATAAATGTATTACAAATTAACCCATAGCTGGGGGAGTAGATGTGAAGTCATACCTTTCCCAATGTTATTTGAGTGTAAGGGAATATAACGAACCCAGCAAGAATTGGAACTTGGCCCTCCGATTAACAATTTCGAACCATCATCTTTTACACCATGCGTATATCGAAGATCAGTGCACCTGATATTCCCAAGCTGCCAACCATCTTGGAACTGACTAAACGTAGCTCATCTTTGATTATCCTACAGAAACCAGTGTTTCAACATGATCAGGCCGTAATCTATACGAATTAATCGAAATCGACTTAATTCAACAATACCACTTCATATTGTATTCTTAAATTTTACTAAAGTTATTTTTTATCTATAAAATGTGATGTAATGAATATGCATACACCTGGGTTCCCCCTCACAGTAATATTAGTGTCAGCCATAAATACAGACTGATGTGGAGGTACAAAGACTTCGTCTATTGTCTTCGCCTATTGCCTACGCCTATTGCCTACCACTACGGCGAGGGCGAGTCCATTACGGCTACCTGCTAGATTGTCCTACTCGGTTACAGTAGTCGAAAACTACTTTGCTACTTCGAACAAATATATCCCTTTCTGAGACATATCAAAATGAAAGAAGAAAGAATTTGAAATGTTCTTGAAAATTCTCAATTGAACACACATTATAGAACTTTTTAAAATCTTGATATCAGGAATCTACAACGGCAGCAAAATCAATACTAGGGTCAATTGTTTTATACTAATACAAAAAGCAATAAAACAAGATTTTCTTGGAGCAATCTTTTTCTTTGCAGCTGGAATTAATCACTCTGAAGTAATATATAAGAATTATTTCAAATTTAGCATATGCTAATGACTTTAGAAATGACATCAATAGCATCTGTAAATTTGTCACAAGAGAAGATTGCAATATACAGTAAATAGAACTACAACAAAATCTGAATAAAACTGAATCCATAACTACAGACCAAAGACGATCGCCATCAGATACAGGGTGACCCAAAAAACAGGAATTATTGAAATGCGTATTGCCAGACATGAGCAAGTGACAACACTGCGAGACAGTGACCTTGAGCAAGTAAACATTTCGTCATTTAGAATTCAAGATGAAATTCACAGTATCCCAGCTGAGATGTTGCAGCAGTCAATGAGGAATCTCAACAGCTGATTTCAAGAATGCATTCGTACAGGAGGACGCCATCTACAGGACGTAATTTTAAAAAAATGAAAATTCCATCATTGTTTCTTAAATTGCATATTTTAAGGTTTCAATTACTACACTTGGTCTTATTGGATTGTTAAAAAGTTCCCATTTTTGGGTCACCCTGTATAATGACATTAAAATAAAACTTTCAAGTAAGTTACTGAATGTGTATATCTCTCAGGTTTCAGCAATTATGCAGCTGCACTAACTTAGCGAAATATATGACAAGGATGGTAAAATTTTCGAACAAATGAATATTGCTCGAATCAAAAGGAGTAGAGCTAAGATCTATAGTGGGAATAAATTAAATATAGATTATTCAAATTCTTATGTCTGTTGTTAACGACACTACATAGAAAAACAAATCCTTCAAAAATCTAGCTATATCTGAACCAGAGTTTGCAGTTAATTACTGACTACAACAAAATCGGGAAATTAAAAAAAGAAACGATACGACAAAAATATGATGAAACGCTCTTCTGTGTTGCTTATAATTAAGAACAAATCTATTCAATTGCTGAATACATGAAACTGTCTAAAATAGAATTTTCACCCGAATGTCTTAAGGGATTCCTAAGTAAAGAAAAATATGTCTCCCAAATTTCAGATGAAATTACAAACCACTCATATAGTAAATGCCTGAAAGCTGATGCTATATAAAGAAATTCATTTAGATCATATACTCTAAAAGAAATTAATTATACAAACCCGAAGGGGAAAATATCGTAACATCATATATATATATATATATATATATGTGTGTGTGTGTGTGTTTCTCTTTAAACATAAGATCTCCTATGGAGAAAGATACCATATTTCATGTTGGCTTATCTCCTTATATTAAAAAGGTCTGCACTATTTTGTGTTTTCATTGGCATAAATCTTATATAATATTTTGGTGATATATATTGAAATTTGACTTATGTTAATATTATTTTGATTATTTCTAATATGTTGATCTATATGTGCGCAAATTGAACTAACGGTTTATAAATAACAAGTTAGTTTCCGAGAGAATTGAGTTAAAGGGAGTTAACTAAGATATCAGGAACTAGAGTAAGCTACCCCGGTGGAGGAAATAAAATATTCAGTTCGAAATTCCCACCGGCTGAAGAAGGCCGGAGTGTACAACGACCGAAAAATTGTGAACATGACAATACGGACAACAGTGGGAACAATGTAAGTAATGTAAATGAATAAGCTTATGCACAAAAGCATAATATTTAGTGATACGTTTCTCTTTTTTCGTTTTTTTTTTAATCGAATTTACTCAAAGCAAGTCACAAAAGTCACTAAGCCACCAGTGCTTACTGGGTGTGGAAGAATTATAAAACGGAAACATTACTAAGTAGCAAGAACAATAGAAGAGCAATCAGGAAGATAGTAGATAACGATTGACATCACATTTACATTTTAGAAGATGAAAGTTGGCTGGAAAGCATGGGGCCGGAAGATAATTTCACAAGCGAGTTGTGCGTAAAAACAAACATTATGGAACTTAGGGTTACACCTAGCCAATGCAACTGTAAATCAGTGAGACCTCGTTGCCACTCGAGTACTAAGCTTAAATTCATAAAGTCTAGGTTCCCATAGCAAAGATTCATCCTAAAAAATACTATTAAAGTATTAATATAAAATGAACAGGGAAGCAACTTTATGGCAGTAGAAAAGTGACTGAAACCGCGGTGCTATTTCAGAACCAATAATATTGCCGATACTCCTTTGTATGTTATTAAGAATCTCTAAATACGTAGCAGAAGCAACGGGCCATATGTGGCAGCAATATTCTAATCATGGACGAATGATATACTTATAGATATGTAAGATAGATTCTTAAAATAATTATTAAAAATTGTCAATAACCAGAAATTGATAGCTGCACTCGCTTTCAACATGATTTGTTTTTCGACTGTTTTATTTCAGAAACTTGAAAGGAAACTTTTTCAATCGTCTTACTCACATTTTGTGCAAATAATCTCACTTTCTTTGACAAGCGCTGCATATATACGACCTTCATCTCATTTTGTACACATACATACATACTATTATTTAACGCAGCCATTTAAAAGGAACACTCATTTCACACAACGTTTCGATGTAAACCGATTTTAAACTGTACTAAATTAATTTCCCTTTTTTGTTGTTTCTTAATGGTTTAGTTTGAATCATGCACGCGGATATCGCCATTGTCATTCTGTTTATGCGGATATGTGTTAAATTCATTTATTTTGAACTGACAAAGACTTCTACAGAATTTTGATGTGGTGGGTGCACAAGATAGATATCCAAATAAATATGAACTCTACATCTTCACTTAAAGACACTTCCACAAAACCTAAGAAAACATTTTCATCCATTAGACAATCAATTTTGATTAGACAATCCATTAGACAATCCATTAGACAATTCATTAGACAATCAATTAAGTGTCACTTAAAGACACTTACACAAAACGTGAGAAAACATTTTCATCCATTAGACATGTATATATTTTAGGAAAGAC